>CAXARU010000016.1:0-53478 GCA_963971365.1 Lasioglossum villosulum | reverse complement strand
TAACTGTGAACTGTGAACTGTGAACTGTGAACTGTGAACTGTGAACTGCGAGCTGTGAACTTTGAAGTGTGCACTGCAAATTGTGAACTGTGAACGGCGGATTGTGAACTGTGAACTGTTAACTGTGAACTGTGAACTGTGAGCTGTGAACTAAGAACGGTGCACTGTGAACTGTGAACTGTGAACTGTGAACTGTGAACTGTGAACTGTGAACTGTGAACTGTGAACTGTGAACTGTGAACTGTGAACTGTGAACTGTGAACTGTGAACTGTGAACTGTGAACTGTGAACTGTGAACTGTGAACTGTGAACTGTGAACTGTGAACTGTGAACTGTGAACTGTGAACTGTGAACTGTGAACTGTGAACTGTGAACTGTGAACTGTGATCTGTGAACTGTGAACTGCGAGCTGTGAACTGTGAACTGTGAACTGTGAACTGTGAACTGTGAACTGTGAACTGTGAACTGTGAACTGTGAACTGTGAACTGTGAACTGTGAACTGTGAACTGGGAAACGTGAACTGGGAACTGTGAACTGGGAACTGTGAACTGTGAACTGTGAACTGTGAACTGTGAACTGTGAACTGTGAACTGTGAACTGTGAACTGTGAACTGTGAACTGTGAACTGTGAACTGTGAACTGTGAACTGTGAACTGTGAACTGTGAACTGTGAACTGTGAACTGTGAACTGTGAACTGTGAACTGTGAACTGTGAACTGTGAACTGTGAACTGTGAACTGTGAACTGTGAACTGTGAACTGTGAACTGTGAACTGTAAACTGCGAGCTGTGAACTTTGAAGTGTGCACTGCAAATTGTGAACTGTGAACGGCGGATTGTGAACTGTGAACTGTGAACTTTGAAGTGTGCACTGCAAATTGTGAACTGTGAACGGCGGATTGTGAACTGTGAACTGTTAACTGTGAACTGGGAACTGTGAGCTGTGAACTGTGAACTGTGAACTGTGAACAGTGAACTGTAAACTGTGAACTGTGAACTGTGAACTGTGAACTGTGAACTGTGAACTGTGAACTGTGAACTGTGAACTGTGAACTGTGAACTGTGAACTGTGAACTGTGAACTGTGAACTGTGAACTGTGAACTGTGAACTGTGAACTGTGAACTGTGAACTGTGAACTGTGAACTGTGAACTGTGAACTGTGAACTGTGAACTGTGAACTGTGAACTGTGAACTGTGAACTGTGAACTGTGAACTGTGAACTGTGAACTGTGAACTGTGAACTGTGAACTGTGAACTGTGAACTGTGAACTGTGAACTGTGAACTGTGAACTGTGAACGGCGGATTGTGAACTGTGAACTGTTAACTGTGAACTGGGAACTGTGAGCTGTGAACTGTGAACTGTGAACTGTGAACTGTGAACAGTGAACTGTAAACTGTGAACTGTGAACTGTGAACTGTGAACTGTGAACTGTGAACTGTGAACTGTGAACTGTGAACTGTGAACTGTGAACTGTGAACTGTGAACTGTGAACTGTGAACTGTGAACTGTGAACTGTGAACTGTGAACTGTGAACTGTGAACTGTGAACTGTGAACTGTGAACTGTGAACTGTGAACTGTGAACTGTGAACTGTGAACTGTGAACTGTGAACTGTGAACTGTGAACTGTGAACTGTGAACTGTGAACTGTGAACTATGAACTGTGAACTGTGAACTGTGAACTGTGAACTGTGAACTGTGAAGTGCGAGCTGTGAACTTTGAAGTGTGCACTGCAAATTGTGAACTGTGAACGGCGGATTGTGAACTGTGAACTGTTAACTGTGAACTAAGAAGGGTGCACTGTGAACTGTGAACTGTGAACTGTGAACTGTGAACTGTGAACTGTGAACTGTGAACTGTGAACTGTGAACTGTGAACTGTGAACTGTGAACTGTGAACTGTGAACTGTGAACTGTGAACTGTGAACTGTGAACTGTGAACTGTGAACTGTGAACTGTGAACTGTGAACTGTGAACTGTGAACTGTGAACTGTGAACTGTGAACTGTGAACTGTGAACTGTGAACTGTGAACTGTGAACTGCGAACTGTGAACTGTGAACTGCGAGCTGTGAACTTTGAAGTGTGCACTGCAAATTGTGAACTGTGAACGGCGGATTGTGAACTGTGAACTGTGAACTGTGGACTGCGAAGTGTGAACTGTGAACTGTGAACTGTGAACTGTGAACTGTGAACTGTGAACTGTGAACTGTGAACTGTGAACTGTGAACTGTGAACTGTGAACTGTGAACTGTGATCTGTGAACTGTGAACTGCGAGCTGTGAACTGTGAACTGTGAACTGTGAACTGTGAACTGTGAACTGTGAACTGTGAACTGTGAACTGTGAAGTGCGAGCTGTGAACTTTGAAGTGTGCACTGCAAATTGTGAACTGTGAACGGCGGATTGTGAACTGTGAACTGTTAACTGTGAACTAAGAAGGGTGCACTGTGAACTGTGAACTGTGAACTGTGAACTGTGAACTGTGAACTGTGAACTGTGAACTGTGAACTGTGAACTGTGAACTGTGAACTGTGAACTGTGAACTGTGAACTGTGAACTGTGAACTGTGAACTGTGAACTGTGAACTGTGAACTGTGAACTGTGAACTGTGAACTGTGAACTGTGAACTGTGAACTGTGAACTGTGAACTGTGAACTGTGAACTGTGAACTGTGAACTGTGAACTGTGAACTGTGAACTGTGAACTGTGAACTGTGAACTGTGAACTGTGAACTGTGAACTGTGAACTGTGAACTGTGAACTGTGAACTGTGAACTGTGAACTGTGAACTGTGAACTGTGAACTGTGAACTGTGAACTGTGAACTGTGAACTTTGAACTGTGAACTGTGAACTGTGAACTGTGAACTGTGAACTGTGAACTGTGAACTGTGAACTGTGAACTGTGAACTGTGAACTGTGAACTGTGAACTGTGAACTGTGAACTGTGAACTGTGAAATGCGAGCTGTGAACTTTGAAGTGTGCACTGCAAATTGTGAACTGTGAACGGCTGATTGTGAACTGTGAACTGTTAACTGTGAACTGGGAACTGTGAGCTGTGAACTAAGAAGGGTGCACTGTGAACTGTGAACTGTGGACTGCGAAGTGTGAACTGTGAACTGTGAACTATGAACTGTGAACTGTGAACTGTGAACTGTGAACTGTGAACTGTGAACTGTGAACTGTGAACTGTGAACTGTGAACTGTGAACTGTGAACTGTGAACTGTGAACTGTGAACTGTGAACTGTGAACTGTGAACTGTGAACTGTGAACTGTGAACTGTGAACTGTGAACTGTGAACTGTGAACTGTGAACTGTGAACTGTGAACTGTGAACTGTGAACTGTGAACTGTGAACTGTGAACTGTGAACTGTGAACTGTGAACTGTGAACTGTGAACTGTGAACTGTGAACTGTGAACTGTGAACTGTGAACTGTGAACTGTGAACTGTGAACTGTGAACTGTGAACTGTGAACTTTGAACTGTGAACTGTGAACTGTGAACTGTGAACTGTGAACTGTGAACTGTGAACTGCGAGCTGTGAACTTTGAAGTGTGCACTGCAAATTGTGAACTGTGAACGGCGGATTGTGAACTGTTAACTGTTAACTGTGAACTGTGAACTGTGAGCTGTGAACTAAGAAGGGTGCACTGTGAACTGTGAACTGTGAACTGTGAACTGTGAACTGTGAACTGTGAACTGTGAACTGTGAACTGTGAACTGTGAACTGTGAACTGTGAACTGTGAACTGTGAACTGTGAACTGTGAACTGTGAACTGTGAACTGTGAACTGTGAACTGTGAACTGTGAACTGTGAACTGCGAGCTGTGAACTTTGAAGTGTGCACTGCAAATTGTGAACTGTGAACGGCGGATTGTGAACTGTGAACTGTGAACTGTGAACTGTGAACTGTGAACTGTGAACTGTGAACTGTGAACTGTGAACTGTGAACTGTGAACTGTGAACTGTGAACTGTGAACTGTGAACTGTGAACTGTGAACTGTGAACTGTGAACTGTGAACTGTGAACTGTGAACTGTGAACTGTGAACTGTGAACTGTGAACTGTGAACTGTGAACTGTGAACTGTGAACTGTGAACTGTGAACTGTGAACTGTGAACTGTGAACTGTGAACTGCGAGCTGTGAACTTTGAAGTGTGCACTGCAAATTGTGAACTGTGAACGGCGGATTGTGAACAGTGAACTGTTAACTGTGAACTGGGAACTGTGAGCTGTGAACTAAGAAGGGTGCACTGTGAACTGTGAACTGTGGACTGTGAAGTGTGAACTGTGAACTGTGAACTGTGAACTGTGAACTGTGATCTGTGAACTGTGAACTGTGAACTGTGAACTGTGAACTGTGAACTGTGAACTGTGAACTGCGATTTGTGAACTGTGAACTGTGAACTGTGAACTGTGAACTGTGAACTGTGAACTGTGAACTGTGAACTGTGAACTGTGAACTGTGAACTGTGAACTGTGAACTGTGAACTGTGAACAGTGAACTGTGAACTGTAAACTGTAAACTGCGAGCTGTGAACTTTGAAGTGTGCACTGCAAATTGTGCACTGTGAACGGCGGATTGTGAACTGTGAACTGTGAACTGTGAACTGTGAACTGTGAACTGTGAACTGTGAACTGTGAACTGTGAACTGTGAACTGTGAACTGTGAACTGTGAACTGTGAACTGTGAACTGTGAACTGTGAACTGTGAACTGTGAACTGTGAACTGTGAACTGTGAACTGTGAACTGTGAACTGTGAACTGTGAACTGTGAACTGTGAACTGTGAACTGTGAACTGTGAACTGTGAACTGTGAACTGTGAACTGTGAACTGTGAACTGTGAACTGTGAACTGTGAACTGTGAACTGTGAACTGTGAACTGTGAACTGTGAACTGTGAACTGTGAACTGTGAACTGTGAACTGTGAACTGTGAACTGTGAACTGTGAACTGTGAACTGTGAACTGTGAACTGTGAACTGTGAACTGTGAACTGTGAACTGTGAACTGTGAACTGTGAACTGTGAACTGTGAACTGTGAACTGTGAACTGTGAACTTTGAACTGTGAACTGTGAACTGTGAACTGTGAACTGTGAACTGTGAACTGTGAACTGCGAGCTGTGAACTTTGAAGTGTGCACTGCAAATTGTGAACTGTGAACGGCGGATTGTGAACTGTGAACTGTGAACTGTGAGCTGTGAACTAAGAAGGGTGCACTGTGAACTGTGAACTGTGAACTGTGAACTGTGAACTGTGAACTGTGAACTGTGAACTGTGAACTGCGAGCTGTGAACTGTGAACTGTGAACTGTGAACTGTGAACTGTGAACTGTGAACTGTGAACTGTGAACTGTGAACTGTGAACTGTGAACTGTGAACTGTGAACTGTGAACTGTGAACTGTGAACTGTGAACTGTGAACTGTGAACTGTGAACTGTGAACTGTGAACTGTGAACTGTGAACTGTGAACTGTGAACTGTGAACTGTGAACTGTGAACTGTGAACTGTGAACTGTGAACTGTGAACTGTGAACTGTGAACTGTGAACTGTGAACTGCGAGCTGTGAACTTTGAAGTGTGCACTGCAAATTGTGAACTGGAAACTGTGAGCTGTGAACTGAGAAGGGTGCACTGTGAACTGTTAACTGTGAACTGTGAACTGTGAACTGTGAACTGTGAACTGTGAACTGTGAACTGTGAACTGTGAACTGTGAACTGCGAGCTGTGAACTTTGAAGTGTGCACTGCAAATTGTGAACTGTGAACGGCGGATTGTGAACTGTGAACTGTTAACTGTGAACTGTGAACTGTGAGCTGTGAACTAAGAACGGTGCACTGTGAACTGTGAACTGTGAACTGTGAACTGTGAAGTGTGAACAGTGAACGGCGGATTGTGAACTGTGAACTGTGAACTGTGAACTGTGAACTGTGAACTGTGAACTGTGAACTGTGAACTGTGAACTGTGAACTGTGAACTGTGAACTGTGAACTGTGAACTGTGAACTGTGAACTGTGAACTGTGAACTGTGAACTGTGAACTGTGAACTGTGAACTGTGAACTGTGAACTGTGAACTGTGAACTGTGAACTGTGAACTGTGAACTGTGAACTGTGAACTGTGAACTGTGAACTGTGAACTGTGAACTGTGAACTGTGAACTGTGAACTGTGAACTGTGAAGTGTGAACAGTGAACGGCGGATTGTGAACTGTGAACTGTGAACTGTGAACTGTGAACTGTGAACTGTGAAGTGTGAACAGTGAACGGCGGATTGTGAACTGTGAACTGTGAACTGTGAACTGTGAACTGTGAACTGTGAACTGTGAACTGCGAGCTGTGAACTTTGAAGTGTGCACTGCAAATTGTGAACTGTGAACGGCGGATTGTGAACTGTGAACTGTTAACTGTGAACTGTGAACTGTGGGCTGTGAACTAAGAACGGTGCACTGAGAACTGTGAACTGTGAACTGTGAACTGTGAACTGTGAACTGTGAACTGTGAACTGTGAACTGTGAACTGTGAACTGTGAACTGTGAACTGTGAACTGTGAACTGTGAACTGTGAACTGTGAACTGTGAACTGTGAACTGTGAACTGTGAACTGTGAACTGTGAACTGTGAACTGTGAACTGTGAACTGTGAACTGTGAACTGTGAACTGTGAACTGTGAACTGTGAACTGTGAACTGTGAACTGTGAACTGTGAACTGTGAACTGTGAACTGTGAACTGTGAACTGTGAACTGTGAACTGTGAACTGTGAACTGTGAACTGTGAACTGTGAACTGTGAACTGTGAACTGTGAACTGTGAACTGTGAACTGCGAGCTGTGAACTTTGAAGTGTGCACTGCAAATTGTGAACTGTGAACGGCGGATTGTGAACTGTGAACTGTGAACTGTGAACTGTGAACTGTGAACTGTGAACTGTGAACTGTGAACTGTGAACTGTGAACTGTGAACTGTGAACTGTGAACTGTGAACTGTGAACTGTGAACTGTGAACTGTGAACTGTGAACTGTGAACTGTGAACTGTGAACTGTGAACTGTGAACTGTGAACTGTGAACTGTGAACTGTGAACTGTGAACTGTGATCTGTGAACTGTGAACTGCGAGCTGTGAACTGTGAACTGTGAACTGTGAACTGTGAACTGTGAACTGTGAACTGTGAACTGTGAACTGTGAACTGTGAACTGTGAAGTGCGAGCTGTGAACTTTGAAGTGTGCACTGCAAATTGTGAACTGTGAACGGCGGATTGTGAACTGTGAACTGTTAACTGTGAACTAAGAAGGGTGCACTGTGAACTGTGAACTGTGAACTGTGAACTGTGAACTGTGAACTGTGAACTGTGAACTGTGAACTGTGAACTGTGAACTGTGAACTGTGAACTGTGAACTGTGAACTGTGAACTGTGAACTGTGAACTGTGAACTGTGAACTGTGAACTGTGAACTGTGAACTGTGAACTGTGAACTGTGAACTGTGAACTGTGAACTGTGAACTGTGAACTGTGAACTGTGAACTGTGAACTGTGAACTGTGAACTGTGAACTGTGAACTGTGAACTGTGAACTGTGAACTGTGAACTGTGAACTGTGAACTGTGAACTGTGAACTGTGAACTGTGAACTGTGAACTGTGAACTGTGAACTGTGAACTTTGAACTGTGAACTGTGAACTGTGAACTGTGAACTGTGAACTGTGAACTGTGAACTGTGAACTGTGAACTGTGAACTGTGAACTGTGAACTGTGAACTGTGAACTGTGAACTGTGAACTGTGAACTGTGAACTGTGAACTGTGAACTGTGAACTGTGAACTGCGAGCTGTGAACTTTGAAGTGTGCACTGCAAATTGTGAACTGTGAACGGCTGATTGTGAACTGTGAACTGTTAACTGTGAACTGGGAACAGTGAGCTGTGAACTAAGAAGGGTGCACTGTGAACTGTGAACTGTGGACTGCGAAGTGTGAACTGCGAACTGTGAACTGTGAACTGTGAACTGTGAACTGTGAACTGTGAACTGTGAACTGTGAACTGTGAACTGTGAACTGTGAACTGTGAACTGTGAACTGTGAACTGTGAACTGTGAACTGTGAACTGTGAACTGTGAACTGTGAACTGTGAACTGTGAACTGTGAACTGTGAACTGTGAACTGTGAACTGTGAACTGTGAACTTTGAACTGTGAACTGTGAACTGTGAACTGTGAACTGTGAACTGTGAACTGTGAACTGTGAACTGTGAACTGCGAGCTGTGAACTTTGAAGTGTGCACTTCAAATTGTGAACTGTGAACGGCGGATTGTGAACTGTGAACTGTTAACTGTGAACTGGGAACTGTGAGCTGTGAACTGTGAACTGTGAACTGTGAACTGTGAACAGTGAACTGTAAACTGTGAACTGTGAACTGTGAACTGTGAACTGTGAACTGTGAACTGTGAACTGTGAACTGTGAACTGTGAACTGTGAACTGTGAACTGTGAACTGTGAACTGTGAACTGTGAACTGTGAACTGTGAACTGTGAACTGTGAACTGTGAACTGTGAACTGTGAACTGTGAACTGTGAACTGTGAACTGTGAACTGTGAACTGTGAACTGTGAACTGTGAACTGTGAACTGTGAACTATGAACTGTGAACTGTGAACTGTGAACTGTGAACTGTGAACTGTGAACTGTGAACTGTGAACTGTGAACTGTGAACTGTGAACTGTGAACTGCGAGCTCTGAACTTTGAAGTGTGCACTGCAAATTGTGAACTGTGAACGGCTGATTGTGAACTGTGAACTGTTAACTCTGAACTGGGAACTGTGAGCTGTGAACTAAGAAGGGTGCACTGTGAACTGTGAACTGTGGACTGCGAAGTGTGAACTGTGAACTGTGAACTGTGAACTGTGAACTGTGAACTGTGAACTGTGAACTGTGAACTGTGAACTGTGATCTGTGAACTGTGAACTGCGAGCTGTGAACTGTGAACTGTGAACTGTGAACTGTGAACTGTGAACTGTGAACTGTGAACTGTGAACTGTGAACTGTGAACTGCGAGCTGTGAACTTTGAAGTGTGCACTGCAAATTGTGAACTGTGAACGGCGGATTGTGAACTGTGAACTGTTAACTGTGAACTAAGAAGGGTGCACTGTGAACTGTGAACTGTGAACTGTGAACTGTGAACTGTGAACTGTGAACTGTGAACTGTGAACTGTGAACTGTGAACTGTGAACTGTGAACTGTGAACTGTGAACTGTGAACTGTGAACTGTGAACTGTGAACTGTGAACTGTGAACTGTGAACTGTGAACTGTGAACTGTGAACTGTGAACTGTGAACTGTGAACTGTGAACTGTGAACTGTGAACTGTGAACTGTGAACTGTGAACTGTGAACTGTGAACTGTGAACTGTGAACTGTGAACTGTGAACTGTGAACTGTGAACTGTGAACTGTGAACTGTGAACTGTGAACTGTGAACTGTGAACTGTGAACTGTGAACTGTGAACTGTGAACTGTGAACTGTGAACTGTGAACTGTGAACTGTGAACTGTGAACTGTGAACTGTGAACTGTGAACTGTGAACTGTGAACTGTGAACTGTGAACTGTGAACTGTGAACTGTGAACTGTGAACTGTGAACTGTGAACTGTGAACTGTGAACTGTGAACTGTGAACTGTGAACTGTGAACTGTGAACTGTGAACTGTGAACTGTGAACTGTGAACTTTGAACTGTGAACTGTGAACTGTGAACTGTGAACTGTGAACTGTGAACTGTGAACTGCGAGCTGTGAACTTTGAAGTGTGCACTGCAAATTGTGAACTGTGAACGGCGGATTGTGAACTGTGAACTGTGAACTGTGGACTGCGAAGTGTGAACTGTGAACTGTGAACTGTGAACTGTGAACTGTGAACTGTGAACTGTGAACTGTGAACTGTGAACTGTGAACTGTGAACTGTGAACTGTGAACTGTGAACTGTGAACTGTGATCTGTGAACTGTGAACTGCGAGCTGTGAACTGTGAACTGTGAACTGTGAACTGTGAACTGTGAACTGTGAACTGTGAACTGTGAACTGTGAACTGTGAACTGTGAACTGTGAACTGTGAACTGTGAAGTGCGAGCTGTGAACTTTGAAGTGTGCACTGCAAATTGTGAACTGTGAACGGCGGATTGTGAACTGTGAACTGTTAACTGTGAACTAAGAAGGGTGCACTGTGAACTGTGAACTGTGAACTGTGAACTGTGAACTGTGAACTGTGAACTGTGAACTGTGAACTGTGAACTGTGAACTGTGAACTGTGAACTGTGAACTGTGAACTGTGAACTGTGAACTGTGAACTGTGAACTGTGAACTGTGAACTGTGAACTGTGAACTGTGAACTGTGAACTGTGAACTGTGAACTGTGAACTGTGAACTGTGAACTGTGAACTGTGAACTGTGAACTGTGAACTGTGAACTGTGAACTGTGAACTGTGAACTGTGAACTGTGAACTGTGAACTGTGAACTGTGAACTGTGAACTGTGAACTGTGAACTGTGAACTGTGAACTGTGAACTGTGAACTGTGAACTGTGAACTGTGAACTGTGAACTGTGAACTGTGAACTGTGAACTGTGAACTGTGAACTGTGAACTGTGAACTGTGAACTGTGAACTGTGAACTGTGAACTGTGAACTGTGAACTGTGAACTGTGAACTGTGAACTGTGAACTGTGAACTGTGAACTGTGAACTGTGAACTTTGAACTGTGAACTGTGAACTGTGAACTGTGAACTGTGAACTGTGAACTGTGAACTGTGAACTGTGAACTGTGAACTGTGAACTGTGAACTGTGAACTGTGAACTGCGAGCTGTGAACTTTGAAGTGTGCACTGCAAATTGTGAACTGTGAACGGCTGATTGTGAACTGTGAACTGTTAACTGTGAACTGGGAACTGTGAGCTGTGAACTAAGAAGGGTGCACTGTGAACTGTGAACTGTGGACTGCGAACTGTGAACTGTGAACTGTGAACTATGAACTGTGAACTGTGAACTGTGAACTGTGAACTGTGAACTGTGAACTGTGAACTGTGAACTGTGAACTGTGAACTGTGAACTGTGAACTGTGAACTGTGAACTGTGAACTGTGAACTGTGAACTGTGAACTGTGAACTGTGAACTGTGAACTGTGAACTGTGAACTGTGAACTGTGAACTGTGAACTGTGAACTGTGAACTGTGAACTGTGAACTGTGAACTGTGAACTGTGAACTGTGAACTGTGAACTGTGAACTGTGAACTGTGAACTGTGAACTGTGAACTGTGAACTGTGAACTGTGAACTGTGAACTGTGAACTGTGAACTGTGAACTGTGAACTGTGAACTGTGAACTTTGAACTGTGAACTGTGAACTGTGAACTGTGAACTGTGAACTGTGAACTGTGAACTGCGAGCTGTGAACTTTGAAGTGTGCACTGCAAATTGTGAACTGTGAACGGCGGATTGTGAACTGTTAACTGTTAACTGTGAACTGTGAACTGTGAGCTGTGAACTAAGAAGGGTGCACTGTGAACTGTGAACTGTGAACTGTGAACTGTGAACTGTGAACTGTGAACTGTGAACTGTGAACTGTGAACTGTGAACTGTGAACTGTGAACTGTGAACTGTGAACTGTGAACTGTGAACTGTGAACTGTGAACTGTGAACTGTGAACTGTGAACTGCGAGCTGTGAACTTTGAAGTGTGCACTGCAAATTGTGAACTGTGAACGGCGGATTGTGAACTGTGAACTGTGAACTGTGAACTGTGAACTGTGAACTGTGAACTGTGAACTGTGAACTGTGAACTGTGAACTGTGAACTGTGAACTGTGAACTGTGAACTGTGAACTGTGAACTGTGAACTGTGAACTGTGAACTGTGAACTGTGAACTGTGAACTGTGAACTGTGAACTGTGAACTGTGAACTGTGAACTGTGAACTGTGAACTGTGAACTGTGAACTGTGAACTGTGAACTGTGAACTGTGAACTGTGAACTGTGAACTGTGAACTGTGAACTGTGAACTGTGAACTGTGAACTGTGAACTGTGAACTGTGAACTGTGAACTGTGAACTGTGAACTGTGAACTGTGAACTGTGAACTGTGAACTGTGAACTGTGAACTGTGAACTGCGAGCTGTGAACTTTGAAGTGTGCACTGCAAATTGTGAACTGTGAACGGCGGATTGTGAACAGTGAACTGTTAACTGTGAACTGGGAACTGTGAGCTGTGAACTAACAAGGGTGCACTGTGAACTGTGAACTGTGGACTGTGAAGTGTGAACTGTGAACTGTGAACTGTGAACTGTGAACTGTGATCTGTGAACTGTGAACTGTGAACTGTGAACTGTGAACTGTGAACTGTGAACTGTGAACTGTGAACTGCGATTTGTGAACTGTGAACTGTGAACTGTGAACTGTGAACTGTGAACTGTGAACTGTGAACTGTGAACTGTGAACTGTGAACTGTGAACTGTGAACTGCGAGCTGTGAACTTTGAAGTGTGCACTGCAAATTGTGAACTGTGAACGGCTGATTGTGAACTGTGAACTGTTAACTGTGAACTGGGAACAGTGAGCTGTGAACTAAGAAGGGTGCACTGTGAACTGTGAACTGTGGACTGCGAAGTGTGAACTGCGAACTGTGAACTGTGAACTGTGAACTGTGAACTGTGAACTGTGAACTGTGAACTGTGAACTGTGAACTGTGAACTGTGAACTGTGAACTGTGAACTGTGAACTGTGAACTGTGAACTGTGAACTGTGAACTGTGAACTGTGAACTGTGAACTGTGAACTGTGAACTGTGAACTGTGAACTGTGAACTGTGAACTGTGAACTTTGAACTGTGAACTGTGAACTGTGAACTGTGAACTGTGAACTGTGAACTGTGAACTGTGAACTGTGAACTGTGAACTGTGAACTGTGAACTGTGAACTGTGAACTGTGAACTGTGAACTGTGAACTGTGAACTTTGAACTGTGAACTGTGAACTGTGAACTGTGAACTGTGAACTGTGAACTGTGAACTGCGAGCTGTGAACTTTGAAGTGTGCACTGCAAATTGTGAACTGTGAACGGCGGATTGTGAACTGTGAACTGTTAACTGTGAACTGTGAACTGTGAGCTGTGAACTAAGAAGGGTGCACTGTGAACTGTGAACTGTGAACTGTGAACTGTGAACTGTGAACTGTGAACTGTGAACTGTGAACTGTGAACTGTGAACTGTGAACTGTGAACTGTGAACTGTGAACTGTGAACTGTGAACTGTGAACTGTGAACTGTGAACTGTGAACTGTGAACTGTGAACTGTGAACTGTGAACTGCGAGCTGTGAACTTTGAAGTGTGCACTGCAAATTGTGAACTGTGAACGGCGGATTGTGAACTGTGAACTGTGAACTGTGAACTGTGAACTGTGAACTGTGAACTGTGAACTGTGAACTGTGAACTGTGAACTGTGAACTGTGAACTGTGAACTGTGAACTGTGAACTGTGAACTGTGAACTGCGAGCTGTGAACTTTGAAGTGTGCACTGCAAATTGTGAACTGGAAACTGTGAGCTGTGAACTGAGAAGGGTGCACTGTGAACTGTTAACTGTGAACTGTGAACTGTGAACTGTGAACTGTGAACTGTGAACTGTGAACTGTGAACTGTGAACTGCGAGCTGTGAACTTTGAAGTGTGCACTGCAAATTGTGAACTGTGAACGGCGGATTGTGAACTGTGAACTGTTAACTGTGAACTGTGAACTGTGAGCTGTGAACTAAGAACGGTGCACTGTGAACTGTGAACTGTGAACTGTGAAGTGTGAACAGTGAACGGCGGATTGTGAACTGTGAACTGTGAACTGTGAACTGTGAACTGTGAACTGTGAACTGTGAACTGTGAACTGTGAACTGTGAACTGTGAACTGTGAACTGTGAACTGTGAACTGTGAACTGTGAACTGTGAACTGTGAACTGTGAACTGTGAACTGTGAACTGTGAACTGTGAACTGTGAACTGTGAACTGTGAACTGTGAACTGTGAACTGTGAACTGTGAACTGTGAACTGTGAACTGTGAACTGTGAACTGTGAACTGTGAACTGTGAACTGCGAGCTGTGAACTTTGAAGTGTGCACTGCAAATTGTGAACTGGAAACTGTGAGCTGTGAACTGAGAAGGGTGCACTGTGAACTGTTAACTGTGAACTGTGAACTGTGAACTGTGAACTGTGAACTGCGAGCTGTGAACTTTGAAGTGTGCACTGCAAATTGTGAACTGTGAACGGCGGATTGTGAACTGTGAACTGTTAACTGTGAACTGTGAACTGTGAGCTGTGAACTAAGAACGGTGCACTGTGAACTGTGAACTGTGAACTGTGAACTGTGAACTGTGAACTGTGAACTGTGAACTGTGAACTGTGAACTGTGAACTGTGAACTGTGAACTGTGAACTGTGAACTGTGAACTGTGAACTGTGAACTGTGAACTGTGAACTGTGAACTGTGAACTGTGAACTGTGAACTGTGAACTGTGAACTGTGAACTGTGAACTGTGAACTGTGAACTGTGAACTGTGAACTGTGAACTGTGAACTGTGAACTGTGAACTGTGAACTGCGAGCTGTGAACTTTGAAGTGTGCACTGCAAATTGTGAACTGTGAACGGCGGATTGTGAACTGTGAACTGTGAACTGTGAACTGTGAACTGTGAACTGTGAACTGTGAACTGTGAACTGTGAACTGTGAACTGTGAACTGTGAACTGTGAACTGTGAACTGTGAACTGTGAACTGTGAACTGTGAACTGTGAACTGTGAACTGTGAACTGTGAACTGTGAACTGTGAACTGTGAACTGTGAACTGCGAGCTGTGAACTTTGAAGTGTGCACTGCAAATTGTGAACTGTGAACGGCTGATTGTGAACTGTGAACTGTTAACTGTGAACTGGGAACTGTGAGCTGTGAACTTTGAACTGTGAACTGTGAACTGTGAACTGTGAACTGTGAACTGTGAACTGTGAACTGTGAACTGTGAACTGTGAACTGTGAACTGTGAACTGTGAACTGTGAACTGTGATCTGTGAACTGTGAACTGCGAGCTGTGAACTGTGAACTGTGAACTGTGAACTGTGAACTGTGAACTGTGAACTGTGAACTGTGAACTGTGAACTGTGAACTGTGAACTGTGAACTGTGAACTGTGAACTGTGAACTGTGAACTGTGAACTGCGAGCTGTGAACTTTGAAGTGTGCACTGCAAATTGTGAACTGTGAACGGCGGATTGTGAACTGTGAACTGTTAACTGTGAACTAAGAAGGGTGCACTGTGAACTGTGAATTGTGAACTGTGAACTGTGAACTGTGAACTGTGAACTGTGAACTGTGAACTGTGAACTGTGAACTGTGAACTGTGAACTGTGAACTGTGAACTGTGAACTGTGAACTGTGAACTGTGAACTGTGAACTGTGAACTGTGAACTGTGAACTGTGAACTGTGAACTGTGAACTGTGAACTGTGAACTGTGAACTGTGAACTGTGAACTGTGAACTGTGAACTGTGAACTGCGAGCTGTGAACTTTGAAGTGTGCACTGCAAATTGTGAACTGTGAACGGCGGATTGTGAACTGTGAACTGTTAACTGTGAACTAAGAAGGGTGCACTGTGAACTGTGAATTGTGAACTGTGAACTGTGAACTGTGAACTGTGAACTGTGAACTGTGAACTGTGAACTGTGAACTGTGAACTGTGAACTGTGAACTGTGAACTGTGAACTGTGAACTGTGAACTGTGAACTGTGAACTGTGAACTGTGAACTGTGAACTGTGAACTGTGAACTGTGAACTGTGAACTGTGAACTGTGAACTGTGAACTGTGAACTGTGAACTGTGAACTGTGAACTGTGAACTGTGAACTGTGAACTGTGAACTGTGAACTGTGAACTGTGAACTGTGAACTGTGAACTGTGAACTGTGAACTGTGAACTGTGAACTGTGAACTGTGAACTGTGAACTGTGAACTGTGAACTGTGAACTGTGAACTGTGAACTGTGAACTGTGAACTGTGAACTGTGAACTGTGAACTGTGAACTGTGAACTGTGAACTGTGAACTGTGAACTGTGAACTGTGAACTGTGAACTGTGAACTGTGAACTGTGAACTGTGAACTGTGAACTGTGAACTGTGAACTGTGAACTGTGAACTGTGAACTGTGAACTGTGAACTGTGAACTGTGAACTGTGAACTGTGAACTGTGAACTGTGAACTGTGAACTGTGAACTGTGAACTGTGAACTGTGAACTGCGAGCTGTGAACTTTGAAGTGTGCACTGCAAATTGTGAACTGTGAACGGCGGATTGTGAACTGTGAACTGTTAACTGTGAACTGGGAACTGTGAGCTGTGAACTAAGAAGGGTGCACTGTGAACTGTGAACTGTGGACTGTGAAGTGTGAACTGTGAACTGTGAACTGTGAACTGTGAACTGTGAACTGTGAACTGTGAACTGTGAACTGTGAACTGTGAACTGTGAACTGTGAACTGTGAACTGTGATCTGTGAACTGTGAACTGTGAACTGTGAACTGTGAACTGTGAACTGTGAACTGTGAACTGCGATTTGTGAACTGTGAACTGTGAACTGTGAACTGTGAACTGTGAACTGTGAACTGTGAACTGTGAACTGTGAACTGTAAACTGCGAGCTGTGAACTTTGAAGTGTGCACTGCAAATTGTGAACTGTGAACGGCGGATTGTGAACTGTGAACTGTGAACTTTGAAGTGTGCACTGCAAATTGTGAACTGTGAACGGCGGATTGTGAACTATGAACTGTTAACTGTGAACTGGGAACTGTGAGCTGTGAACTGTGAACTGTGAACTGTGAACTGTGAACTGTGAACTGTGAACTGTGAACTGTGAACTGTGAACTGTGAACTGTGAACTGTGAACTGTGAACTGTGAACTGTGAACTGTGAACTGTGAACTGTGAACTGTGAACTGTGAACTGTGAACTGTGAACTGTGAACTGTGAACTGTGAACTGCGAGCTCTGAACTTTGAAGTGTGCACTGCAAATTGTGAACTGTGAACGGCGGATTGTGAACTGTGAACTGTTAACTTTGAACTGGGATCTGTGAGCTGTGAACTAAGAAGGGTGCACTGTGAACTGTGAACTGTGGACTGTGAAGTGTGAAGTGTGAACTGTGAACTGTGAAGTGTGAACTGTGAACTGTGAACTGTGAACTGTGAACTGTGAACTGTGAACTGTGAACTGTGAACTGTGAACTGTGAACTGTGAACTGTGAACTGTGAACTGTGAACTGTGAACTGTGAACTGTGAACTGTGAACTGTGAACTGTGAACTGTGAACTGTGAATTGTGAACTGTGAACTGTGAACTGTGAACTGTGAACTGTGAACTGTGAACTGTGAACTGTGAACTGTGAACTGTGAACTGTGAATTGTGAACTGTGAACTGTGAACTGTGAACTGTGAACAGTGAACTGTGAACTGTGAACTGTGAACTGTGAACTGTGAACTGTGAACTGTGAACTGTGAACTGTGAACTGTGAACTGTGAACTGTGAACTGTGAACTGTGAACTGTGAACTGCGAGCTGTGAACTTTGAAGTGTGAACTGTGAACTGTGAACTGTGAACGGCGGATTGTGAACTGTGAACTGTGAACTGTGAACTGTGAACTGCGAGCTATGAACTGTGAACGGCGGATTGTGAACAGTGAACTGTGAACTGTGAACTGCGAGCTATGAACTGTGAACTGTGAACTGTGAACTGTGAACTGTGAACTGCGAGCTGTGAACTTTGAAGTGTGCACTGCAAATTGTGAACTGTGAACTGTGAACCGTGAACTGTGAACTGTGAACTGTGAACTGTGAACTGCGAGCTGTGAACTTTGAAGTGTGCACTGCAAATTGTGAACTGTGAACGGCGGATTGTGAACTGTGAACTGTGAAATGTGAACTGTGAACTGTGAACTGTGAACTGTGAACTGTGAACTGTGAATTGTGAACTGTGAACTGTGAACTGTGAACTGTGAACTGTGAACTGTGAACTGTGAACCGTGAACTGTGAACTGTGAACTGTGAACTGTGAACTGCGAGCTGTGAACTTTGAAGTGTGCACTGCAAATTGTGAACTGTGAACGGCGGATTGTGAACTGTTAACTGTGAACTGGGAACTGTGAGCTGTGAACTAAGAAGGGTGCACTGTGAACTGTGAACTGTGGACTGTGAAGTGTGAACTGTGAACTGTGAACTGTGAACTGTGAACTGTGAACTGTGAACTGTGAACTGTGAACTGTGAACTGTGAACTGTGAACTGTGAACTGTGAACTGTGAACTGTGAACTGTGAACTGTGAACTGTGAACTGTGAACTGTGAACTGTGAACTGTGAACTGTGAACTGTGAACTGCGAGCTGTGAACTTTGAAGTGTGCACTGCAAATTGTGAACTGTGAACGGCGGATTGTGAACTGTGAACTGTTAACTGTGAACTGGGAACTGTGAGCTGTGAACTAAGAACGGTGCACTGTGAACTGTGAACTGTGAACTGTGAAATGTGAACTGTGAACTGTGAACTGTGAACTGTGAACTGTGAACTGTGAACTGTGAACTGTGAACTGTGAACTGTGAACTGTGAACTGTGAACTGTGAACTGTGAACCGTGAACTGTGAACTGTGAACTGTGAACTGTGAACTGCGAGCTGTGAACTTTGAAGTGTGCACTGCAAATTGTGAACTGTGAACGGCGGATTGTGAACTGTGAACTGTGAACTGTGAACTGCGAGCTGTGAACTTTGAAGTGTGCACTGCAAATTGTGAACTGTGAACGGCTGATTGTGAACTGTGAACTGTTAACTGTGAACTGGGAACTGTGAGCTGTGAACTAAGAAGGGTGCACTGTGAACTGTGAACTGTGAACTGTGAACTGTGAACTGTGAACTGTGAACTGCGAGCTGTGAACTTTGAAGTGTGCACTGCAAATTGTGAACTGTGAACGGCGGATTGTGAACTGTGAACTGTTAACTGTGAACTGGGAACTGTGAGCTGTGAACTAAGAAGAGTGCACTGTGAACTGTGAACTGTGGACTGTGAAGTGTGAACTGTGAACTGTGAACTGTGAACTGTGAACTGTGAACTGTGAACTGTGAACTGTGAACTGTGAACTGTGAACTGTGAACTGTGAACTGTGATCTGTGAACTGTGAACTGTGAACTGTGAACTGTGAACTGTAAACTGCGAGCTGTGAACTTTGAAGTGTGCACTGCAAATTGTGAACTGTGAACGGCGGATTGTGAACTGTGAACTGTGAACTTTGAAGTGTGCACTGCAAATTGTGAACTGTGAACGGCGGATTGTGAACTGTGAACTGTTAACTGTGAACTGGGAACTGTGAGCTGTGAACTGTGAACTGTGAACTGTGAACTGTGAACTGTGAACTGTGAACTGTGAACTGTGAACTGTGAACTGTGAACTGTGAACTGTGAACTGTGAACTGTGAACTGTGAACTGTGAACTGTGAACTGTGAACTGTGAACTGTGAACTGTGAACTGTGAACTGTGAACTGTGAACTGTGAACTGTGAACTGTGAACTGTGAACTGTGAACTGTGAACTGTGAACTGTGAACTGTGAACTGTGAACTGTGAACTGTGAACTGTGAACTGTGAACTGTGAACTGTGAACTGTGAACTGTGAACTGTGAACTGTGAACTGTGAACTGTGAACTGTGAACTGTGAACTGTGAACTGTGAACTGTGAACTGTGAACTGTGAACTGTGAACTGTGAACTGTGAACTGTGAACTGTGAACTGTGAACTGTGAACTGCGAGCTCTGAACTTTGAAGTGTGCACTGCAAATTGTGAACTGTGAACGGCGGATTGTGAACTGTGAACTGTGAACTGTGAACTGTGAACTGTTAACTGTGAACTGGGATCTGTGAGCTGTGAACTAAGAAGGGTGCACTGTGAACTGTGAACTGTGGACTGTGAAGTGTGAACTGTGAACTGTGAACTGTGAACTGTGAACTGTGAACTGTGAACTGTGAACTGTGAACTGTGAACTGTGAACTGTGAACTGTGAACTGTGAACTGTGAACTGTGAACTGTGAACTGTGAACTGTGAACTGTGAACTGTGAACTGTGAACTGTGAACTGTGAACTGTGAACCGTGAACCGTGAACTGTGAACTGTGAACTGTGAACTGTGAACTGTGAACTGTGAACTGTGAACTGTGAACTGTGAACTGTGAACTGTGAATTGTGAACTGTGAACTGTGAACTGTGAACTGTGAACTGTGAACTGCGAGCTGTGAACTTTGAAGTGTGCACTGCAAATTGTGAACTGTGAACGGCGGATTGTGAACTGTGAACTGTTAACTGTGAACTAAGAAGGGTGCACTGTGAACTGTGAACTGTGAACTGTGAACTGTGAACTGTGAACTGTGAACTGTGAACTGTGAACTGTGAACTGTGAACTGTGAACTGTGAACTGTGAACTGTGAACTGTGAACTGTGAACTGTGAACTGTGAACTGTGAACTGTGAACTGTGAACTGTGAACTGTGAACTGTGAACTGTGAACTGTGAACTGTGAACTGTGAACTGTGAACTGTGAACTGTGAACTGTGAACTGTGAACTGTGAACTGTGAACTGTGAACTGTGAACTGTGAACTGTGAACTGTGAACTGTGAACTGTGAACTGTGAACTGTGAACTGTGAACTGTGAACTGTGAACTGTGAACTGTGAACTGTGAACTGTGAACTGTGAACTGTGAACTGTGAACTGTGAACTGTGAACTGTGAACTGTGAACTGTGAACTGTGAACTGTGAACTGCGAGCTCTGAACTTTGAAGTGTGCACTGCAAATTGTGAACTGTGAACGGCGGATTGTGAACTGTGAACTGTTAACTGTGAACCGTGAACTGTGAACTGTGAACTGTGAACTGTGAACTGTGAACTGTGAACTGTGAACTGTGAACTGCGAGCTCTGAACTTTGAAGTGTGCACTGCAAATTGTGAACTGTGAACGGCGGATTGTGAACTGTGAACTGTTAACTGTGAACTGGGATCTGTGAGCTGTGAACTAAGAAGGGTGCACTGTGAACTGTGAACTGTGGACTGTGAAGTGTGAACTGTGAACTGTGAACTGTGAACTGTGAACTGTGAACTGTGAACTGTGAACTGTGAACTGTGAACTGTGAACTGTGAACTGTGAACTGTGAACTGTGAACTGTGAACTGTGAACTGTGAACTGTGAACTGTGAACTGTGAACTGTGAACTGTGAACTGTGAACTGTGAACTGTGAACTGTGAACTGTGAACTGTGAACTGTGAACTGTGAACTGTGAACTGTGAACTGTGAACTGTGAACTGTGAACTGTGAACTGTGAACTGTGAACTGTGAACTGTGAACTGTGAATTGTGAACTGTGAACTGTGAACTGTGAACTGTGAACAGTGAACTGTGAACTGTGAACTGTGAACTGTGAACTGTGAACTGTGAACTGTGAACTGTGAACTGTGAACTGTGAACTGTGAACTGCGAGCTGTGAACTTTGAAGTGTGAACTGTGAACTGTGAACTGTGAACGGCGGATTGTGAACTGTGAACTGTGAACTGTGAACTGTGAACTGTGAACTGTGAACTGTGAACTGTGAACTGTGAACTGTGAACTGTGAACTGTGAACTGTGAACTGTGAACTGTGAACTGTGAACTGTGAACTGTGAACTGCGAGCTATGAACTGTGAACGGCGGATTGTGAACAGTGAACTGTGAACTGTGAACTGCGAGCTATGAACTGTGAACTGTGAACTGTGAACTGTGAACTGTGAACTGCGAGCTGTGAACTTTGAAGTGTGCACTGCAAATTGTGAACTGTGAACGGCGGATTGTGAACTGTGAACTGTTAACTGTGAACTGGGAACTGTGAGCTGTGAACTAAGAACGGTGCACTGTGAACTGTGAACTGTGAAGTGTGAACTGTGAACTGTGAAATGTGAACTGTGAACTGTGAACTGTGAACTGTGAACTGTGAACTGTGAACTGTGAACTGTGAACTGTGAACTGTGAACTGTGAACTGTGAACCGTGAACTGTGAACTGTGAACTGTAAACTGTGAACTGCGAGCTGTGAACTTTGAAGTGTGCACTGCAAATTGTGAACTGTGAACGGCGGATTGTGAACTGTTAACTGTGAACTGGGAACTGTGAGCTGTGAACTAAGAAGGGTGCACTGTGAACTGTGAACTGTGGACTGTGAAGTGTGAACTGTGAACTGTGAACTGTGAACTGTGAACTGTGAACTGTGAACTGTGAACTGTGAACTGTGAACTGTGAACTGTGAACTGTGAACTGTGAACTGTGAACTGTGAACTGTGAACTGTGAACTGTGAACTGTGAACTGTGAACTGTGAACTGTGAACTGTGAACTGTGAACTGTGAACTGTGAACTGTGAACTGTGAACTGTGAACTGTGAACTGTGAATTGTGAACTGTGAACTGTGAACTGTGAACTGTGAACAGTGAACTGTGAACTGTGAACTGTGAACTGTGAACTGTGAACTGTGAACTGTGAACTGTGAACTGTGAACTGTGAACTGTGAACTGTGAACTGTGAACTGTGAACTGCGAGCTGTGAACTTTGAAGTGTGAACTGTGAACTGTGAACTGTGAACGGCGGATTGTGAACTGTGAACTGTGAACTGTGAACTGTGAACTGTGAACTGTGAACTGTGAACTGTGAACTGTGAACTGTGAACTGTGAACTGTGAACTGTGAACTGTGAACTGTGAACTGTGAACTGTGAACTGCGAGCTATGAACTGTGAACGGCGGATTGTGAACAGTGAACTGTGAACTGTGAACTGCGAGCTATGAACTGTGAACTGTGAACTGTGAACTGTGAACTGTGAACTGTGAACTGTGAACTGTGAACTGTGAACTGTGAACTGTGAACTGTGAACTGTGAACTGTGAACTGTGAACTGTGAACTGTGAACTGTGAACTGTGGACTGTGAACTGTGAACTGTGAACTGTGAACTGTGAACTGTGAACTGTGAACTGTGAACTGTGAACTGTGAACTGTGAACTGTGAACTGTGAACTGCGAGTTCTGAACTTTGAAGTGTGCACTGCAAATTGTGAACTGTGAACGGCGGATTGTGAACTGTGAACTGTGAACTGTGAACTGTGAACTGTGAACTGTGAACTGCGAGCTGTGAACTTTGAAGTGTGCACTGCAAATTGTGAACTGTGAACGGCGGATTGTGAACTGTGAACTGTTAACTGTGAACTGGGAACTGTGAGCTGTGAACTAAGAACGGTGCACTGTGAACTGTGAACTGTGAAGTGTGAACTGTGAACTGTGAAATGTGAACTGTGAACTGTGAACTGTGAACTGTGAACTGTGAACTGTGAACTGTGAACTGTGAACTGTGAACTGTGAACTGTGAACTGTGAACTGTGAACTGTGAACTGTGAACTGTGAACTGTGAACTGTGAACCGTGAACTGTGAACTGTGAACTGTGAACTGTGAACTGCGAGCTGTGAACTTTGAAGTGTGCACTGCAAATTGTGAACTGTGAACGGCGGATTGTGAACTGTTAACTGTGAACTGGGAACTGTGAGCTGTGAACTAAGAAGGGTGCACTGTGAACTGTGAACTGTGGACTGTGAAGTGTGAACTGTGAACTGTGAACTGTGAACTGTGAACTGTGAACTGTGAACTGTGAACTGTGAACTGTGAACTGTGAACTGTGAACTGTGAACTGTGAACTGCGAGCTGTGAACTTTGAAGTGTGCACTGCAAATTGTGAACTGTGAACGGCGGATTGTGAACTGTGAACTGTGAACTGTGAACTGTGAACTGTGAACTGTGAACTGTGAACTGTGAACTGTGAACTGTGAACTGTGAACTGTGAACTGTGAACTGTGAACTGTGAACTGTGAACTGTGAACTGTGAACTGTGAACTGTGAACTGTGAACTGTGAACTGTGAACTGTGAACAGTGAACTGTGAACTGTGAACTGCGAGCTGTGAACTTTGAAGTGTGCACTGCAAATTGTGAACTGTGAACGGCGGATTGTGAACTGTGAACTGTTAACTGTGAACTGGGAACTGTGAGCTGTGAACTAAGAAGGGTGCACTGTGAACTGTGAACTGTGGACTGTGAAGTGTGAACTGTGAACTGTGAACTGTGAACTGTGAACTGTGAACTGTGAACTGTGAACTGTGAACTGTGAACTGTGAACTGTGATCTGTGAACTGTGAACTGTGAACTGTGAACTGTGAACTGTGAACTGTGAACTGTGAACTGTGAACTGTGAACTGTGAACTGTGAACTGTGAACTGTGAACTGTGAACTGTGAACTGTGAACTGTGAACTGCGAGCTGTGAACTTTGAAGTGTGCACTGCAAATTGTGAACTGTGAACGGCGGATTGTGAACTGTGAACTGTGAACTGTGAACTGTGAACTGTGAACTGTGAACTGTGAACTGTGAACTGTGAACTGTGAACTGTGAACTGTGAACTGTGAACTGTGAACTGTGAACTGTGAACTGTGAACTGTGAACTGTGAACTGTGAACTGTGAACTGTGAACTGTGAACTGTGAACTGTGAACTGTGAACTGTGAACTGTGAACTGTGAACTGTGAACTGTGAACTGTGAACTGTGAACTGTGAACTGTGAACTGTGAACTGTGAACTGTGAACTGTGAACTGCGAGCTGTGAACTTTGAAGTGTGCACTGCAAATTGTGAACTGTGAACGGCGGATTGTGAACAGTGAACTGTTAACTGTGAACTGGGAACTGTGAGCTGTGAACTAAGAAGGGTGCACTGTGAACTGTGAACTGTGGACTGTGAAGTTTGAACTGTGAACTGTGAACTGTGAACTGTGAACTGTGATCTGTGAACTGTGAACTGTGAACTGTGAACTGTGAACTGTGAACTGTGAACTGTGAACTGTGAACTGCGATTTGTGAACTGTGAACTGTGAACTGTGAACTGTGAACTGTGAACTGTGAACTGTGAACTGTGAACTGTGAACTGTGAACTGTGAACTGTGAACTGTGAACTGTGAACTGTGAACTGTAAACTGCGAGCTGTGAACTTTGAAGTGTGCACTGCAAATTGTGCACTGTGAACGGCGGATTGTGAACTGTGAACTGTGAACTGTGAACTGTGAACTGTGAACTGTGAACTGTGAACTGTGAACTGTGAACTGTGAACTGTGAACTGTGAACTGTGAACTGTGAACTGTGAACTGTGAACTGTGAACTGTGAACTGTGAACTGTGAACTGTGAACTGTGAACTGTGAACTGTGAACTGTGAACTGTGAACTGTGAACTGTGAACTGTGAACTGTGAACTGTGAACTGTGAACTGTGAACTGTGAACTGTGAACTGTGAACTGTGAACTGTGAACTGTGAACTGTGAACTGTGAACTGTGAACTGTGAACTGTGAACTGTGAACTGTGAACTGTGAACTGTGAACTGTGAACTGTGAACTGTGAACTGTGAACTTTGAACTGTGAACTGTGAACTGTGAACTGTGAACTGTGAACTGTGAACTGTGAACTGCGAGCTGTGAACTTTGAAGTGTGCACTGCAAATTGTGAACTGTGAACGGCGGATTGTGAACTGTGAACTGTTAACTGTGAACTGTGAACTGTGAGCTGTGAACTAAGAAGGGTGCACTGTGAACTGTGAACTGTGAACTGTGAACTGTGAACTGTGAACTGTGAACTGTGAACTGTGAACTGTGAACTGTGAACTGTGAACTGTGAACTGTGAACTGTGAACTGTGAACTGTGAACTGTGAACTGTGAACTGTGAACTGTGAACTGCGAGCTGTGAACTTTGAAGTGTGCACTGCAAATTGTGAACTGTGAACGGCGGATTGTGAACTGTGAACTGTGAACTGTGAACTGTGAACTGTGAACTGTGAACTGTGAACTGTGAACTGTGAACTGCGAGCTATGAACTGTGAACTGTGAACTGTGAACTGTGAACTGTGAACTGCGAGCTGTGAACTTTGAAGTGTGCACTGCAAATTGTGAACTGTGAACTGTGAACCGTGAACTGTGAACTGTGAACTGTGAACTGTGAACTGCGAGCTGTGAACTTTGAAGTGTGCACTGCAAATTGTGAACTGTGAACGGCGGATTGTGAACTGTGAACTGTGAAATGTGAACTGTGAACTGTGAACTGTGAACTGTGAACTGTGAACTGTGAACTGTGAACTGTGAACTGTGAACTGTGAACTGTGAACTGTGAACCGTGAACTGTGAACTGTGAACTGTGAACTGTGAACTGCGAGCTGTGAACTTTGAAGTGTGCACTGCAAATTGTGAACTGTGAACGGCGGATTGTGAACTGTTAACTGTGAACTGGGAACTGTGAGCTGTGAACTAAGAAGGGTGCACTGTGAACTGTGAACTGTGGACTGTGAAGTGTGAACTGTGAACTGTGAACTGTGAACTGTGAACTGTGAACTGTGAACTGTGAACTGTGAACTGTGAACTGTGAACTGCGAGCTGTGAACTTTGAAGTGTGCACTGCAAATTGTGAACTGTGAACGGCGGATTGTGAACTGTGAACTGTGAACTGTGAACTGTGAACTGTGAACTGTGAACTGTGAACTGTGAACTGTGAACTGTGAACTGTGAACTGTGAACTGTGAACTGTGAACTGTGAACTGTGAACTGTGAACTGTGAACTGTGAACTGTGAACTGTGAACTGTGAACTGTGAACTGTGAACTGTGAACTGCGAGCTGTGAACTTTGAAGTGTGCACTGCAAATTGTGAACTGTGAACGGCGGATTGTGAACTGTGAACTGTTAACTGTGAACTGGGAACTGTGAGCTGTGAACTAAGAACGGTGCACTGTGAACTGTGAACTGTGAACTGTGAAATGTGAACTGTGAACTGTGAACTGTGAACTGTGAACTGTGAACTGTGAACTGTGAACTGCGAGCTGTGAACTTTGAAGTGTGCACTGCAAATTGTGAACTGTGAACGGCGGATTGTGAACTGTGAACTGTGAACTGTGAACTGCGAGCTGTGAACTTTGAAGTGTGCACTGCAAATTGTGAACTGTGAACGGCTGATTGTGAACTGTGAACTGTTAACTGTGAACTGGGAACTGTGAGCTGTGAACTAAGAAGGGTGCACTGTGAACTGTGAACTGTGAACTGTGAACTGTGAACTGTGAACTGTGAACTGTGAACTGCGAGCTGTGAACTTTGAAGTGTGCACTGCAAATTGTGAACTGTGAACGGCGGATTGTGAACTGTGAACTGTTAACTGTGAACTGGGAACTGTGAGCTGTGAACTAAGAAGGGTGCACTGTGAACTGTGAACTGTGGACTGTGAAGTGTGAACTGTGAACTGTGAACTGTGAACTGTGAACTGTGAACTGTGAACTGTGAACTGTGAACTGTGAACTGTGAACTGTGAACTGTGAACTGTGATCTGTGAACTGTGAACTGTGAACTGTGAACTGTGAACTGTAAACTGCGAGCTGTGAACTTTGAAGTGTGCACTGCAAATTGTGAACTGTGAACGGCGGATTGTGAACTGTGAACTGTGAACTTTGAAGTGTGCACTGCAAATTGTGAACTGTGAACGGCGGATTGTGAACTGTGAACTGTTAACTGTGAACTGGGAACTGTGAGCTGTGAACTGTGAACTGTGAACTGTGAACTGTGAACTGTGAACTGTGAACTGTGAACTGTGAACTGTGAACTGTGAACTGTGAACTGTGAACTGTGAACTGTGAACTGTGAACTGTGAACTGTGAACTGTGAACTGTGAACTGTGAACTGTGAACTGTGAACTGTGAACTGTGAACTGTGAACTGTGAACTGTGAACTGTGAACTGTGAACTGTGAACTGTGAACTGTGAACTGTGAACTGTGAACTGTGAACTGTGAACTGTGAACTGTGAACTGTGAACTGTGAACTGTGAACTGTGAACTGTGAACTGTGAACTGTGAACTGTGAACTGTGAACTGTGAACTGTGAACTGTGAACTGTGAACTGTGAACTGTGAACTGTGAACTGTGAACTGTGAACTGTGAACTGTGAACTGTGAACTGTGAACTGTGAACTGTGAACTGTGAACTGTGAACTGTGAACTGTGAACTGTGAACTGTGAACTGTGAACTGTGAACTGTGAACTGTGAACTGTGAACTGTGAACTGTGAACTGTGAACTGTGAACTGTGAACTGTGAACTGTGAACTGTGAACTGTGAACTGTGAACTGTGAACTGTGAACTGTGAACTGTGAACTGTGAACTGTGAACTGTGAACTGTGAACGGCGGATTGTGAACTGTGAACTGTTAACTGTGAACTGGGATCTGTGAGCTGTGAACTAAGAAGGGTGCACTGTGAACTGTGAACTGTGAAGTGTGAACTGTGAACTGTGAACTGTGAACTGTGAACTGTGAACTGTGAACTGTGAACTGTGAACTGTGAACTGTGAACTGTGAACTGTGAACTGTGAACTGTGAACTGTGAACTGTGAACTGTGAACTGTGAACTGTGAACTGTGAACTGTGAACTGTGAACTGTGAACTGTGAACTGTGAACTGTGAACTGTGAACTGTGAACTGTGAACTGTGAACTGTGAACTGTGAACTGTGAACTGTGAACTGTGAACTGTGAACTGTGAACTGTGAATTGTGAACTGTGAACTGTGAATTGTGAACTGTGAACTGTGAACTGTGAACTGTGAACAGTGAACTGTGAACTGTGAACTGTGAACTGTGAACTGTGAACTGTGAACTGTGAACTGTGAACTGTGAACTGTGAACTGTGAACTGCGAGCTGTGAACTTTGAAGTGTGAACTGTGAACTGTGAACTGTGAACGGCGGATTGTGAACTGTGAACTGTGAACTGTGAACTGTGAACTGTGAACTGTGAACTGTGAACTGTGAACTGTGAACTGTGAACTGTGAACTGTGAACTGTGAACTGTGAACTGTGAACTGTGAACTGTGAACTGTGAACTGTGAACTGTGAACTGCGAGCTATGAACTGTGAACGGCGGATTGTGAACAGTGAACTGTGAACTGTGAACTGCGAGCTATGAACTGTGAACTGTGAACTGTGAACTGTGAACTGTGAACTGCGAGCTGTGAACTTTGAAGTGTGCACTGCAAATTGTGAACTGTGAACGGCGGATTGTGAACTGTGAACTGTTAACTGTGAACTGGGAACTGTGAGCTGTGAACTAAGAACGGTGCACTGTGAACTGTGAACTGTGAAGTGTGAACTGTGAACTGTGAAATGTGAACTGTGAACTGTGAACTGTGAACTGTGAACTGTGAACTGTGAACTGTGAACTGTGAACTGTGAACTGTGAACTGTGAACTGTGAACTGTGAACCGTGAACTGTGAACTGTGAACTGTGAACTGCGAGCTGTGAACTTTGAAGTGTGCACTGCAAATTGTGAACTGTGAACGGCGGATTGTGAACTGTTAACTGTGAACTGGGAACTGTGAGCTGTGAACTAAGAAGGGTGCACTGTGAACTGTGAACTGTGGACTGTGAAGTGTGAACTGTGAACTGTGAACTGCGAGCTATGAACTGTGAACTGTGAACTGTGAACTGTGAACGGCGGATTGTGAACTGTGAACTGTGAACTGTGAACTGTGAACTGTGAACTGTGAACTGTGAACTGTGAACTGTGAACTGTGAACTGTGAACTGTGAACTGTGAACTGTGAACTGCGAGCTATGAACTGTGAACGGCGGATTGTGAACAGTGAACTGTGAACTGTGAACTGCGAGCTATGAACTGTGAACTGTGAACTGTGAACTGTGAACTGTGAACTGCGAGCTGTGAACTTTGAAGTGTGCACTGCAAATTGTGAACTGTGAACGGCGGATTGTGAACTGTGAACTGTTAACTGTGAACTGGGAACTGTGAGCTGTGAACTAAGAACGGTGCACTGTGAACTGTGAACTGTGAAGTGTGAACTGTGAACTGTGAAATGTGAACTGTGAACTGTGAACTGTGAACTGTGAACTGTGAACTGTGAACTGTGAACTGTGAACTGTGAACTGTGAACTGTGAACTGTGAACTGTGAACTGTGAACTGTGAACTGTGAACTGTGAACTGTGAACTGTGAACTGTGAACTGTGAACTGTGAACTGTGAACTGTGAACTGTGAACTGTGAACTGTGAACTGTGAACTGTGAACTGTGAACTGTGAACTGTGAACTGTGAACTGTGAACTGTGAACTGTGAACTGTGAACTGTGAACTGTGAACTGTGAACTGTGAACTGTGAACTGTGAACTGTGAACTGTGAACTGTGAACTGTGAACTGTGAACTGTGAACTGTGAACTGTGAACTGTGAACTGTGAACTGTGAACTGTGAACTGTGAACTGTGAACTGTGAACTGTGAACTGTGAACTGTGAACTGTGAACTGTGAACTGTGAACTGTGAACTGTGAACTGTGAACTGTGAACTGTGAACTGTGAACTGTGAACTGTGAACTGTGAACTGTGAACTGTGGACTGTGAACTGTGAACTGTGAACTGTGAACTGTGAACTGTGAACTGTGAACTGTGAACTGTGAACTGTGAACTGCGAGTTCTGAACTTTGAAGTGTGCACTGCAAATTGTGAACTGTGAACGGCGGATTGTGAACTGTGAACTGTGAACTGTGAACTGTGAACTGTGAACTGTGAACTGCGAGCTGTGAACTTTGAAGTGTGCACTGCAAATTGTGAACTGTGAACGGCGGATTGTGAACTGTGAACTGTTAACTGTGAACTGGGAACTGTGAGCTGTGAACTAAGAACGGTGCACTGTGAACTGTGAACTGTGAAGTGTGAACTGTGAACTGTGAAATGTGAACTGTGAACTGTGAACTGTGAACTGTGAACTGTGAACTGTGAACTGTGAACTGTGAACTGTGAACTGTGAACTGTGAACTGTGAACTGTGAACTGTGAACTGTGAACTGTGAACTGTGAACTGTGAACTGTGAACTGTGAACCGTGAACTGTGAACTGTGAACTGTGAACTGTGAACTGCGAGCTGTGAACTTTGAAGTGTGCACTGCAAATTGTGAACTGTGAACGGCGGATTGTGAACTGTTAACTGTGAACTGGGAACTGTGAGCTGTGAACTAAGAAGGGTGCACTGTGAACTGTGAACTGTGGACTGTGAAGTGTGAACTGTGAACTGTGAACTGTGAACTGTGAACTGTGAACTGTGAACTGTGAACTGTGAACTGTGAACTGTGAACTGTGAACTGTGAACAGTGAACTGTGAACTGTGAACTGTGAACTGTGAACTGTGAACTGTGAACGGCGGATTGTGAACTGTGAACTGTGAACTGTGAACTGTGAACTGCGAGCTGTGAACTTTGAAGTGTGAACTGTGAACTGTGAACTGTGAACGGCGGATTGTGAACTGTGAACTGTGAACTGTGAACTGTGAACTGTGAACTGTGAACTGTGAACTGTGAACTGTGAACTGTGAACTGTGAACTGTGAACTGTGAACTGTGAACTGTGAACTGTGAACTGCGAGCTATGAACTGTGAACGGCGGATTGTGAACAGTGAACTGTGAACTGTGAACTGCGAGCTATGAACTGTGAACTGTGAACTGTGAACTGTGAACTGTGAACTGTGAACTGTGAACTGTGAACTGTGAACTGTGAACTGTGAACTGTGAACTGTGAACTGTGAACTGTGAACTGTGAACTGCGAGCTGTGAACTTTGAAGTGTGCACTGCAAATTGTGAACTGTGAACGGCGGATTGTGAACTGTGAACTGTGAACTGTGAACCGTGAACTGTGAACTGTGAACTGTGAACTGCGAGCTGTGAACTTTGAAGTGTGCACTGCAAATTGTGAACTGTGAACGGCGGATTGTGAACTGTTAACTGTGAACTGGGAACTGTGAGCTGTGAACTAAGAAGGGTGCACTGTGAACTGTGAACTGTGGACTGTGAAGTGTGAACTGTGAACTGTGAACTGCGAGCTATGAACTGTGAACTGTGAACTGTGAACTGTGAACGGCGGATTGTGAACTGTGAACTGTGAACTGTGAACTGTGAACTGTGAACTGTGAACTGTGAACTGTGAACTGTGAACTGTGAACTGTGAACTGTGAACTGTGAACTGTGAACTGCGAGCTATGAACTGTGAACGGCGGATTGTGAACAGTGAACTGTGAACTGTGAACTGCGAGCTATGAACTGTGAACTGTGAACTGTGAACTGTGAACTGTGAACTGCGAGCTGTGAACTTTGAAGTGTGCACTGCAAATTGTGAACTGTGAACGGCGGATTGTGAACTGTGAACTGTGAACTGTGAACTGTGAACTGTGAACTGTGAACTGTGAACTGTGAACTGTGAACTGTGAACTGTGAACTGTGAACTGTGAACTGTGAACTGTGAACTGTGAACTGTGAACTGTGAACTGTGAACTGTGAACTGTGAACTGTGAACTGTGAACTGTGAACTGTGAACTGTGAACTGTGAACTGTGAACTGTGAACTGTGAACTGTGAACTGTGAACTGTGAACTGTGAACTGTGAACTGTGAACTGCGAGCTGTGAACTTTGAAGTGTGAACTGTGAACTGTGAACTGTGAACTGTGAACTGTGAACTGTGAACTGTGAACTGTGAACTGTGAACTGTGAACTGTGAACTGTGAACTGTGAACTGTGAACTGTGAACTGTGAACTGTGAACTGTGAACTGTGAACTGTGAACTGTGAACTGTGAACTGTGAACTGTGAACTGTGAACTGTGAACTGTGAACTGTGAACTGTGAACTGTGAACTGTGAACTGTGAACTGTGAACTGTGAACTGTGAACTGTGAACTGTGAACTGTGAACTGTGAACTGTGAACTGTGAACTGTGAACTGTGAACTGTGAACTGTGAACTGTGAACTGTGAACTGTGAACTGTGAACTGTGAACTGTGAACTGTGAACTGTGAACTGTGGACTGTGAACTGTGAACTGTGAACTGTGAACTGTGAACTGTGAACTGTGAACTGTGAACTGTGAACTGTGAACTGCGAGTTCTGAACTTTGAAGTGTGCACTGCAAATTGTGAACTGTGAACGGCGGATTGTGAACTGTGAACTGTGAACTGTGAACTGTGAACTGTGAACTGTGAACTGCGAGCTGTGAACTTTGAAGTGTGCACTGCAAATTGTGAACTGTGAACGGCGGATTGTGAACTGTGAACTGTTAACTGTGAACTGGGAACTGTGAGCTGTGAACTAAGAACGGTGCACTGTGAACTGTGAACTGTGAAGTGTGAACTGTGAACTGTGAAATGTGAACTGTGAACTGTGAACTGTGAACTGTGAACTGTGAACTGTGAACTGTGAACTGTGAACTGTGAACTGTGAACTGTGAACTGTGAACTGTGAACTGTGAACTGTGAACTGTGAACTGTGAACTGTGAACTGTGAACTGTGAACCGTGAACTGTGAACTGTGAACTGTGAACTGTGAACTGCGAGCTGTGAACTTTGAAGTGTGCACTGCAAATTGTGAACTGTGAACGGCGGATTGTGAACTGTTAACTGTGAACTGGGAACTGTGAGCTGTGAACTAAGAAGGGTGCACTGTGAACTGTGAACTGTGGACTGTGAAGTGTGAACTGTGAACTGTGAACTGTGAACTGTGAACTGTGAACTGTGAACTGTGAACTGTGAACTGTGAACTGTGAACTGTGAACTGTGAACTGTGAACTGCGAGCTGTGAACTTTGAAGTGTGCACTGCAAATTGTGAACTGTGAACGGCGGATTGTGAACTGTGAACTGTGAACTGTGAACTGTGAACTGTGAACTGTGAACTGTGAACTGTGAACTGTGAACTGTGAACTGTGAACTGTGAACTGTGAACTGTGAACTGTGAACTGTGAACTGTGAACTGTGAACTGTGAACTGTGAACTGTGAACTGTGAACTGTGAACTGTGAACTGTGAACAGTGAACTGTGAACTGTGAACTGCGAGCTGTGAACTTTGAAGTGTGCACTGCAAATTGTGAACTGTGAACGGCGGATTGTGAACTGTGAACTGTTAACTGTGAACTGGGAACTGTGAGCTGTGAACTAAGAAGGGTGCACTGTGAACTGTGAACTGTGGACTGTGAAGTGTGAACTGTGAACTGTGAACTGTGAACTGTGAACTGTGAACTGTGAACTGTGAACTGTGAACTGTGAACTGTGAACTGTGAACTGTGAACTGTGATCTGTGAACTGTGAACTGTGAACTGTGAACTGTGAACTGTGAACTGTGAACTGTGAACTGTGAACTGTGAACTGTGAACTGTGAACTGTGAACTGTGAACTGTGAACTGCGAGCTGTGAACTTTGAAGTGTGCACTGCAAATTGTGAACTGTGAACGGCGGATTGTGAACTGTGAACTGTGAACTGTGAACTGTGAACTGTGAACTGTGAACTGTGAACTGTGAACTGTGAACTGTGAACTGTGAACTGTGAACTGTGAACTGTGAACTGTGAACTGTGAACTGTGAACTGTGAACTGTGAACTGTGAACTGTGAACTGTGAACTGTGAACTGTGAACTGCGAGCTGTGAACTTTGAAGTGTGCACTGCAAATTGTGAACTGTGAACGGCGGATTGTGAACAGTGAACTGTTAACTGTGAACTGGGAACTGTGAGCTGTGAACTAAGAAGGGTGCACTGTGAACTGTGAACTGTGGACTGTGAAGTGTGAACTGTGAACTGTGAACTGTGAACTGTGAACTGTGATCTGTGAACTGTGAACTGTGAACTGTGAACTGTGAACTGTGAACTGTGAACTGTGAACTGTGAACTGTGAACTGTGAACTGCGATTTGTGAACTGTGAACTGTGAACTGTGAACTGTGAACTGTGAACTGTGAACTGTGAACTGTGAACTGTGAACTGTGAACTGTGAACTGTGAACTGTGAACTGTGAACTGTGAACTGTGAACTGTGAACTGTAAACTGCGAGCTGTGAACTTTGAAGTGTGAACTGTGAACTGTGAACTGTGAACTGTGAACTGTGAACTGTGAATTGTGAACTGTGAACTGCGAGCTGTGAACTTTGAAGTGTGCACTGCAAATTGTGAACTGTGAACGGCGGATTGTGAACAGTGAACTGTTAACTGTGAACTGGGAACTGTGAGCTGTGAACTAAGAAGGGTGCACTGTGAACTGTGAACTGTGGACTGTGAAGTGTGAACTGTGAACTGTGAACTGTGAACTGTGAACTGTGATCTGTGAACTGTGAACTGTGAACTGTGAACTGTGAACTGTGAACTGTGAACTGTGAACTGTGAACTGTGAACTGCGATTTGTGAACTGTGAACTGTGAACTGTGAACTGTGAACTGTGAACTGTGAACTGTGAACTGTGAACTGTGAACTGTGAACTGTGAACTGTGAACTGTGAACTGTGAACTGTGAACTGTGAACTGTGAACTGTGAACTGTGAACTGTGAACTGTGAACTGTGAACTGTGAACTGTGAACTGTGAACTGTGAACTGTGAATTGTGAACTGTGAACTGTGAACTGTGAACTGTGAACAGTGAACTGTGAACTGTGAACTGTGAACTGTGAACTGTGAACTGTGAACTGTGAACTGCGAGCTGTGAACTTTGAAGTGTGAACTGTGAACTGTGAACTGTGAACGGCGGATTGTGAACTGTGAACTGTGAACTGTGAACTGTGAACTGTGAACTGTGAACTGTGAACTGTGAACTGTGAACTGTGAACTGTGAACTGTGAACTGTGAACTGTGAACTGTGAACTGTGAACTGTGAACTGCGAGCTATGAACTGTGAACGGCGGATTGTGAACAGTGAACTGTGAACTGTGAACTGCGAGCTATGAACTGTGAACTGTGAACTGTGAACTGTGAACTGTGAACTGCGAGCTGTGAACTTTGAAGTGTGCACTGCAAATTGTGAACTGTGAACGGCGGATTGTGAACTGTGAACTGTTAACTGTGAACTGGGAACTGTGAGCTGTGAACTAAGAACGGTGCACTGTGAACTGTGAACTGTGAAGTGTGAACTGTGAACTGTGAAATGTGAACTGTGAACTGTGAACTGTGAACTGTGAACTGTGAACTGTGAACTGTGAACTGTGAACTGTGAACTGTGAACTGTGAACTGTGAACTGTGAACCGTGAACTGTGAACTGTGAACTGTGAACTGTGAACTGCGAGCTGTGAACTTTGAAGTGTGCACTGCAAATTGTGAACTGTGAACGGCGGATTGTGAACTGTTAACTGTGAACTGGGAACTGTGAGCTGTGAACTAAGAAGGGTGCACTGTGAACTGTGAACTGTGGACTGTGAAGTGTGAACTGTGAACTGTGAACTGTGAACTGTGAACTGTGAACTGTGAACTGTGAACTGTGAACTGTGAACTGTGAACTGTGAACTGTGAACTGTGGACTGTGAACTGTGAACTGTGAACTGTGAACTGTGAACTGTGAACTGTGAACTGTGAACTGTGAACTGTGAACTGTGAACTGTGAACTGTGAACTGTGAACTGTGAACTGTGAACTGTGAACTGTGAACTGTGAACTGTGAACTGTGAATTGTGAACTGTGAACTGTGAACTGTGAACTGTGAACAGTGAACTGTGAACTGTGAACTGTGAACTGTGAACTGTGAACTGTGAACTGTGAACTGTGAACTGTGAACTGTGAACTGTGAACTGCGAGCTGTGAACTTTGAAGTGTGAACTGTGAACTGTGAACTGTGAACGGCGGATTGTGAACTGTGAACTGTGAACTGTGAACTGTGAACTGTGAACTGTGAACTGTGAACTGTGAACTGTGAACTGTGAACTGTGAACTGTGAACTGTGAACTGTGAACTGTGAACTGTGAACTGCGAGCTATGAACTGTGAACGGCGGATTGTGAACAGTGAACTGTGAACTGTGAACTGCGAGCTATGAACTGTGAACTGTGAACTGTGAACTGTGAACTGTGAACTGTGAACTGTGAACTGTGAACTGTGAACTGTGAACTGTGAACTGTGAACTGTGAACTGTGAACTGTGAACTGCGAGCTGTGAACTTTGAAGTGTGCACTGCAAATTGTGAACTGTGAACGGCGGATTGTGAACTGTGAACTGTGAACTGTGAACTGTGAACTGTGAACTGTGAACTGTGAACTGTGAACTGTGAACTGTGAACTGCGAGCTGTGAACTTTGAAGTGTGCACTGCAAATTGTGAACTGTGAACGGCGGATTGTGAACTGTGAACTGTTAACTGTGAACTGGGAACTGTGAGCTGTGAACTAAGAAGGGTGCACTGTGAACTGTGAACTGTGGACTGTGAAGTGTGAACTGTGAACTGTGAACTGTGAACTGTGAACTGTGAACTGTGAACTGTGAACTGTGAACTGTGAACTGTGAACTGTGAACTGTGAACTGTGAACTGTGATCTGTGAACTGTGAACTGTGAACTGTGAACTGTGAACTGTGAACTGTGAACTGTGAACTGTGAACTGTGAACTGTGAACTGTGAACTGTGAACTGCGAGCTGTGAACTTTGAAGTGTGCACTGCAAATTGTGAACTGTGAACGGCGGATTGTGAACTGTGAACTGTGAACTGTGAACTGTGAACTGTGAACTGTGAACTGTGAACTGTGAACTGTGAACTGTGAACTGTGAACTGTGAACTGTGAACTGTGAACTGTGAACTGTGAACTGTGAACTGTGAACTGTGAACTGTGAACTGTGAACTGTGAACTGTGAACTGTGAACTGTGAACTGTGAACTGTGAACTGTGAACTGTGAACTGCGAGCTGTGAACTTTGAAGTGTGCACTGCAAATTGTGAACTGTGAACGGCGGATTGTGAACAGTGAACTGTTAACTGTGAACTGGGAACTGTGAGCTGTGAACTAAGAAGGGTGCACTGTGAACTGTGAACTGTGGACTGTGAAGTGTGAACTGTGAACTGTGAACTGTGAACTGTGAACTGTGATCTGTGAACTGTGAACTGTGAACTGTGAACTGTGAACTGTGAACTGTGAACTGTGAACTGTGAACTGCGATTTGTGAACTGTGAACTGTGAACTGTGAACTGTGAACTGTGAACTGTGAACTGTGAACTGTGAACTGTGAACTGTGAACTGTGAACTGTGAACTGTGAACTGTGAACTGTGAACTGTGAACTGTGAACTGTGAACTGTGAACTGTAAACTGCGAGCTGTGAACTTTGAAGTGTGAACTGTGAACTGTGAACTGTGAACTGTGAACTGTGAATTGTGAACTGTGAACTGCGAGCTGTGAACTTTGAAGTGTGCACTGCAAATTGTGAACTGTGAACGGCGGATTGTGAACAGTGAACTGTTAACTGTGAACTGGGAACTGTGAGCTGTGAACTAAGAAGGGTGCACTGTGAACTGTGAACTGTGGACTGTGAAGTGTGAACTGTGAACTGTGAACTGTGAACTGTGAACTGTGAACTGTGATCTGTGAACTGTGAACTGTGAACTGTGAACTGTGAACTGTGAACTGTGAACTGTGAACTGTGAACTGCGATTTGTGAACTGTGAACTGTGAACTGTGAACTGTGAACTGTGAACTGTGAACTGTGAACTGTGAACTGTGAACTGTGAACTGTGAACTGTGAACTGTGAACTGTGAACTGTGAACTGTGAACTGTGAACTGTGAACTGTGAACTGTGAACTGTGAACTGTGAACTGTGAACTGTGAACTGTGAACTGTGAATTGTGAACTGTGAACTGTGAACTGTGAACTGTGAACAGTGAACTGTGAACTGTGAACTGTGAACTGTGAACTGTGAACTGTGAACTGTGAACTGTGAACTGTGAACTGCGAGCTGTGAACTTTGAAGTGTGAACTGTGAACTGTGAACTGTGAACTGTGAACTGTGAACTGTGAACTGTGAACTGTGAATTGTGAACTGTGAACTGTGAACTGTGAACTGTGAACAGTGAACTGTGAACTGTGAACTGTGAACTGTGAACTGTGAACTGTGAACTGTGAACTGTGAACTGTGAACTGTGAACTGCGAGCTGTGAACTTTGAAGTGTGAACTGTGAACTGTGAACTGTGAACGGCGGATTGTGAACTGTGAACTGTGAACTGTGAACTGTGAACTGTGAACTGTGAACTGTGAACTGTGAACTGTGAACTGTGAACTGTGAACTGCGAGCTGTGAACTTTGAAGTGTGCACTGCAAATTGTGAACTGTGAACGGCGGATTGTGAACTGTGAACTGTTAACTGTGAACTGGGAACTGTGAGCTGTGAACTAAGAACGGTGCACTGTGAACTGTGAACTGTGAAGTGTGAACTGTGAACTGTGAAATGTGAACTGTGAACTGTGAACTGTGAACTGTGAACTGTGAACTGTGAACTGTGAACTGTGAACTGTGAACTGTGAACTGTGAACTGTGAACTGTGAACCGTGAACTGTGAACTGTGAACTGTGAACTGTGAACTGCGAGCTGTGAACTTTGAAGTGTGCACTGCAAATTGTGAACTGTGAACGGCGGATTGTGAACTGTTAACTGTGAACTGGGAACTGTGAGCTGTGAACTAAGAAGGGTGCACTGTGAACTGTGAACTGTGGACTGTGAAGTGTGAACTGTGAACTGTGAACTGTGAACTGTGAACTGTGAACTGTGAACTGTGAACTGTGAACTGTGAACTGTGAACTGTGAACTGTGAACTGTGGACTGTGAACTGTGAACTGTGAACTGTGAACTGTGAACTGTGAACTGTGAACTGTGAACTGTGAACTGTGAACTGTGAACTGTGAACTGTGAACTGTGAACTGTGAACTGTGAACTGTGAACTGTGAACTGTGAATTGTGAACTGTGAACTGTGAACTGTGAACTGTGAACAGTGAACTGTGAACTGTGAACTGTGAACTGTGAACTGTGAACTGTGAACTGTGAACTGTGAACTGTGAACTGTGAACTGTGAACTGTGAACTGCGAGCTGTGAACTTTGAAGTGTGAACTGTGAACTGTGAACTGTGAACGGCGGATTGTGAACTGTGAACTGTGAACTGTGAACTGTGAACTGTGAACTGTGAACTGTGAACTGTGAACTGTGAACTGTGAACTGTGAACTGTGAACTGTGAACTGTGAACTGTGAACTGTGAACTGCGAGCTATGAACTGTGAACGGCGGATTGTGAACAGTGAACTGTGAACTGTGAACTGCGAGCTATGAACTGTGAACTGTGAACTGTGAACTGTGAACTGTGAACTGCGAGCTGTGAACTTTGAAGTGTGCACTGCAAATTGTGAACTGTGAACGGCGGATTGTGAACTGTGAACTGTTAACTGTGAACTGGGAACTGTGAGCTGTGAACTAAGAACGGTGCACTGTGAACTGTGAACTGTGAAGTGTGAACTGTGAACTGTGAAATGTGAACTGTGAACTGTGAACTGTGAACTGTGAACTGTGAACTGTGAACTGTGAACTGTGAACTGTGAACTGTGAACTGTGAACTGTGAACTGTGAACTGTGAACTGTGAACTGTGAACTGTGAACTGTGAACTGTGAACTGTGAACTGTGAACTGTGAACTGTGAACTGTGAACTGTGAACTGTGAACTGTGAACTGTGAACTGTGAACTGTGAACTGTGAACTGTGAACTGTGAACTGTGAACTGTGAACTGTGAACTGTGAACTGTGAACTGTGAACTGTGAACTGTGAACTGTGAACTGTGAACTGTGAACTGTGAACTGTGAACTGTGAACTGTGAACTGTGAACTGTGAACTGTGAACTGTGAACTGTGAACTGTGAACTGTGAACTGTGAACTGTGAACTGTGAACTGTGAACTGTGAACTGTGAACTGTGAACTGTGAACTGTGAACTGTGAACTGTGAACTGTGGACTGTGAACTGTGAACTGTGAACTGTGAACTGTGAACTGTGAACTGTGAACTGTGAACTGTGAACTGTGAACTGTGAACTGTGAACTGTGAACTGTGAACTGTGAACTGCGAGTTCTGAACTTTGAAGTGTGCACTGCAAATTGTGAACTGTGAACGGCGGATTGTGAACTGTGAACTGTGAACTGTGAACTGTGAACTGTGAACTGTGAACTGCGAGCTGTGAACTTTGAAGTGTGCACTGCAAATTGTGAACTGTGAACGGCGGATTGTGAACTGTGAACTGTTAACTGTGAACTGGGAACTGTGAGCTGTGAACTAAGAACGGTGCACTGTGAACTGTGAACTGTGAAGTGTGAACTGTGAACTGTGAAATGTGAACTGTGAACTGTGAACTGTGAACTGTGAACTGTGAACTGTGAACTGTGAACTGTGAACTGTGAACTGTGAACTGTGAACTGTGAACTGTGAACTGTGAACTGTGAACTGTGAACTGTGAACTGTGAACTGTGAACTGTGAACTGTGAACCGTGAACTGTGAACTGTGAACTGTGAACTGTGAACTGCGAGCTGTGAACTTTGAAGTGTGCACTGCAAATTGTGAACTGTGAACGGCGGATTGTGAACTGTTAACTGTGAACTGGGAACTGTGAGCTGTGAACTAAGAAGGGTGCACTGTGAACTGTGAACTGTGGACTGTGAAGTGTGAACTGTGAACTGTGAACTGTGAACTGTGAACTGTGAACTGTGAACTGTGAACTGTGAACTGTGAACTGTGAACTGTGAACTGTGAACTGTGAACTGTGAACTGTGAACTGTGAACTGCGAGCTGTGAACTTTGAAGTGTGCACTGCAAATTGTGAACTGTGAACGGCGGATTGTGAACTGTGAACTGTGAACTGTGAACTGTGAACTGTGAACTGTGAACTGTGAACTGTGAACTGTGAACTGTGAACTGTGAACTGTGAACTGTGAACTGTGAACTGTGAACTGTGAACTGTGAACTGTGAACTGTGAACTGTGAACTGTGAACTGTGAACTGTGAACAGTGAACTGTGAACTGTGAACTGCGAGCTGTGAACTTTGAAGTGTGCACTGCAAATTGTGAACTGTGAACGGCGGATTGTGAACTGTGAACTGTTAACTGTGAACTGTGAACTGTGAACTGTGAACTGTGAACTGTGAACTGTGAACTGTGAACTGTGAACTGTGAACTGTGAACTGTGAACTGTGAACTGTGAACTGTGAACTGTGGACTGTGAACTGTGAACTGTGAACTGTGAACTGTGAACTGTGAACTGTGAACTGTGAACTGTGAACTGTGAACTGTGAACTGTGAACTGTGAACTGTGAACTGTGAACTGCGAGTTCTGAACTTTGAAGTGTGCACTGCAAATTGTGAACTGTGAACGGCGGATTGTGAACTGTGAACTGTGAACTGTGAACTGTGAACTGTGAACTGTGAACTGCGAGCTGTGAACTTTGAAGTGTGCACTGCAAATTGTGAACTGTGAACGGCGGATTGTGAACTGTGAACTGTTAACTGTGAACTGGGAACTGTGAGCTGTGAACTAAGAACGGTGCACTGTGAACTGTGAACTGTGAAGTGTGAACTGTGAACTGTGAAATGTGAACTGTGAACTGTGAACTGTGAACTGTGAACTGTGAACTGTGAACTGTGAACTGTGAACTGTGAACTGTGAACTGTGAACTGTGAACTGTGAACTGTGAACTGTGAACTGTGAACTGTGAACTGTGAACTGTGAACTGTGAACCGTGAACTGTGAACTGTGAACTGTGAACTGTGAACTGCGAGCTGTGAACTTTGAAGTGTGCACTGCAAATTGTGAACTGTGAACGGCGGATTGTGAACTGTTAACTGTGAACTGGGAACTGTGAGCTGTGAACTAAGAAGGGTGCACTGTGAACTGTGAACTGTGGACTGTGAAGTGTGAACTGTGAACTGTGAACTGTGAACTGTGAACTGTGAACTGTGAACTGTGAACTGTGAACTGTGAACTGTGAACTGTGAACTGTGAACTGTGAACTGTGAACTGTGAACTGCGAGCTGTGAACTTTGAAGTGTGCACTGCAAATTGTGAACTGTGAACGGCGGATTGTGAACTGTAAACTGTGAACTGTGAACTGTGAACTGTGAACTGTGAACTGTGAACTGTGAACTGTGAACTGTGAACTGTGAACTGTGAACTGTGAACTGTGAACTGTGAACTGTGAACTGTGAACTGTGAACTGTGAACTGTGAACTGTGAACTGTGAACTGTGAACAGTGAACTGTGAACTGTGAACTGCGAGCTGTGAACTTTGAAGTGTGCACTGCAAATTGTGAACTGTGAACGGCGGATTGTGAACTGTGAACTGTTAACTGTGAACTGGGAACTGTGAGCTGTGAACTAAGAAGGGTGCACTGTGAACTGTGAACTGTGGACTGTGAAGTGTGAACTGTGAACTGTGAACTGTGAACTGTGAACTGTGAACTGTGAACTGTGAACTGTGAACTGTGAACTGTGATCTGTGAACTGTGAACTGTGAACTGTGAACTGTGAACTGTGAACTGTGAACTGTGAACTGTGAACTGTGAACTGTGAACTGTGAACTGTGAACTGTGAACTGTGAACTGTGAACTGTGAACTGCGAGCTGTGAACTTTGAAGTGTGCACTGCAAATTGTGAACTGTGAACGGCGGATTGTGAACTGTGAACTGTGAACTGTGAACTGTGAACTGTGAACTGTGAACTGTGAACTGTGAACTGTGAACTGTGAACTGTGAACTGTGAACTGTGAACTGTGAACTGTGAACTGTGAACTGTGAACTGTGAACTGTGAACTGTGAACTGTGAACTGTGAACTGTGAACTGTGAACTGTGAACTGTGAACTGTGAACTGTGAACTGTGAACTGTGAACTGTGAACTGTGAACTGTGAACTGTGAACTGTGAACTGTGAACTGTGAACTGTGAACTGCGAGCTGTGAACTTTGAAGTGTGCACTGCAAATTGTGAACTGTGAACGGCGGATTGTGAACAGTGAACTGTTAACTGTGAACTGGGAACTGTGAGCTGTGAACCAAGAAGGGTGCACTGTGAACTGTGAACTGTGAACTGTGAACTGTGAACTGTGAACTGTGAACTGTGAACTGTGAACTGTGAACTGTGAACTGTGAACTGTGAACTGTGAACTGTGAACTGTGAACTGTGAACTGTGAACTGTGAACTGTGAACTGTGAACTGTGAACTGTGAACTGTGAACTGTGAACTGTGAACTGTGAACTGTGAACTGTGAACTGTGAACTGTGAACTGTGAACTGTGAACTGTGAACTGTGAACTGTGAACTGTGAACTGTGAACTGTGAACTTTGAACTGTGAACTGTGAACTGTGAACTGTGAACTGTGAACTGTGAACTGTGAACTGCGAGCTGTGAACTTTGAAGTGTGCACTGCAAATTGTGAACTGTGAACGGCGGATTGTGAACTGTGAACTGTTAACTGTGAACTGTGAACTGTGAGCTGTGAACTAAGAAGGGTGCACTGTGAACTGTGAACTGTGAACTGTGAACTGTGAACTGTGAACTGTGAACTGTGAACTGTGAACTGTGAACTGTGAACTGTGAACTGTGAACTGTGAACTGTGAACTGTGAACTGTGAACTGTGAACTGTGAACTGTGAACTGTGAACTGTGAACTGTGAACTGTGAACTGCGAGCTGTGAACTTTGAAGTGTGCACTGCAAATTGTGAACTGTGAACGGCGGATTGTGAACTGTGAACTGTGAACTGTGAACTGTGAACTGTGAACTGTGAACTGTGAACTGTGAACTGTGAACTGCGAGCTATGAACTGTGAACTGTGAACTGTGAACTGTGAACAGTGAACTGCGAGCTGTGAACTTTGAAGTGTGCACTGCAAATTGTAAACTGTGAACTGTGAACCGTGAACTGTGAACTGTGAACTGTGAACTGTGAACTGCGAGCTGTGAACTTTGAAGTGTGCACTGCAAATTGTGAACTGTGAACGGCGGATTGTGAACTGTGAACTGTGAAATGTGAACTGTGAACTGTGAACTGTGAACTGTGAACTGTGAACTGTGAACTGTGAACTGTGAACTGTGAACTGTGAACTGTGAACTGTGAACTGTGAACTGTGAACCGTGAACTGTGAACTGTGAACTGTGAACTGTGAACTGCGAGCTGTGAACTTTGAAGTGTGCACTGCAAATTGTGAACTGTGAACGGCGGATTGTGAACTGTTAACTGTGAACTGGGAACTGTGAGCTGTGAACTAAGAAGGGTGCACTGTGAACTGTGAACTGTGGACTGTGAAGTGTGAACTGTGAACTGTGAACTGTGAACTGTGAACTGTGAACTGTGAACTGTGAACTGTGAACTGTGAACTGTGAACTGTGAACTGCGAGCTGTGAACTTTGAAGTGTGCACTGCAAATTGTGAACTGTGAACGGCGGATTGTGAACTGTGAACTGTGAACTGTGAACTGTGAACTGTGAACTGTGAACTGTGAACTGTGAACTGTGAACTGTGAACTGTGAACTGTGAACTGTGAACTGTGAACTGTGAACTGTGAACTGTGAACTGTGAACTGTGAACTGTGAACTGTGAACTGTGAACTGTGAACTGTGAACTGTGAACTGTGAACTGCGAGCTGTGAACTTTGAAGTGTGCACTGCAAATTGTGAACTGTGAACGGCGGATTGTGAACTGTGAACTGTTAACTGTGAACTGGGAACTGTGAGCTGTGAACTAAGAACGGTGCACTGTGAACTGTGAACTGTGAACTGTGAAATGTGAACTGTGAACTGTGAACTGTGAACTGTGAACTGTGAACTGTGAACTGTGAACTGTGAACTGCGAGCTGTGAACTTTGAAGTGTGCACTGCAAATTGTGAACTGTGAACGGCGGATTGTGAACTGTGAACTGTGAACTGTGAACTGCGAGCTGTGAACTTTGAAATGTGCACTGCAAATTGTGAACTGTGAACGGCTGATTGTGAACTGTGAACTGTTAACTGTGAACTGGGAACTGTGAGCTGTGAACTAAGAAGGGTGCACTGTGAACTGTGAACTGTGAACTGTGAACTGTGAACTGTGAACTGTGAACTGTGAACTGCGAGCTGTGAACTTTGAAGTGTGCACTGCAAATTGTGAAATGTGAACGGCGGATTGTGAACTGTGAACTGTTAACTGTGAACTGGGAACTGTGAGCTGTGAACTAAGAAGGGTGCACTGTGAACTGTGAACTGTGGACTGTGAAGTGTGAACTGTGAACTGTGAACTGTGAACTGTGAACTGTGAACTGTGAACTGTGAACTGTGAACTGTGAACTGTGAACTGTGAACTGTGATCTGTGAACTGTGAACTGTGAACTGTGAACTGTGAACTGTAAACTGCGAGCTGTGAACTTTGAAGTGTGCACTGCAAATTGTGAACTGTGAACGGCGGATTGTGAACTGTGAACTGTGAACTTTGAAGTGTGCACTGCAAATTGTGAACTGTGAACGGCGGATTGTGAACTGTGAACTGTTAACTGTGAACTGTGAACTGTGAACTGTGAACTGTGAACTGTGAACTGTGAACTGTGAACTGTGAACTGTGAACTGTGAACTGTGAACTGTGAACTGTGAACTGTGAACTGTGAACTGTGAACTGTGAACTGTGAACTGTGAACTGTGAACTGTGAACTGTGAACTGTGAACTGTGAACTGTGAACTGTGAACTGTGAACTGTGAACTGTGAACTGTGAACTGTGAACTGTGAACTGTGAACTGTGAACTGTGAACTGTGAACTGTGAACTGTGAACTGTGAACTGTGAACTGTGAACTGTGAACTGTGAACTGTGAACTGTGAACTGTGAACTGTGAACTGTGAACTGTGAACTGTGAACTGCGAGCTGTGAACTTTGAAGTGTGCACTGCAAATTGTGAACTGTGAACGGCGGATTGTGAACTGTGAACTGTGAACTGTGAACTGTGAACTGTGAACTGTGAACTGTGAACTGTGAACTGTGAACTGCGAGCTATGAACTGTGAACTGTGAACTGTGAACTGTGAACAGTGAACTGCGAGCTGTGAACTTTGAAGTGTGCACTGCAAATTGTAAACTGTGAACTGTGAACCGTGAACTGTGAACTGTGAACTGTGAACTGTGAACTGCGAGCTGTGAACTTTGAAGTGTGCACTGCAAATTGTGAACTGTGAACGGCGGATTGTGAACTGTGAACTGTGAAATGTGAACTGTGAACTGTGAACTGTGAACTGTGAACTGTGAACTGTGAACTGTGAACTGTGAACTGTGAACTGTGAACTGTGAACTGTGAACTGTGAACTGTGAACCGTGAACTGTGAACTGTGAACTGTGAACTGTGAACTGCGAGCTGTGAACTTTGAAGTGTGCACTGCAAATTGTGAACTGTGAACGGCGGATTGTGAACTGTTAACTGTGAACTGGGAACTGTGAGCTGTGAACTAAGAAGGGTGCACTGTGAACTGTGAACTGTGGACTGTGAAGTGTGAACTGTGAACTGTGAACTGTGAACTGTGAACTGTGAACTGTGAACTGTGAACTGTGAACTGTGAACTGTGAACTGTGAACTGCGAGCTGTGAACTTTGAAGTGTGCACTGCAAATTGTGAACTGTGAACGGCGGATTGTGAACTGTGAACTGTGAACTGTGAACTGTGAACTGTGAACTGTGAACTGTGAACTGTGAACTGTGAACTGTGAACTGTGAACTGTGAACTGTGAACTGTGAACTGTGAACTGTGAACTGTGAACTGTGAACTGTGAACTGTGAACTGTGAACTGTGAACTGTGAACTGTGAACTGCGAGCTGTGAACTTTGAAGTGTGCACTGCAAATTGTGAACTGTGAACGGCGGATTGTGAACTGTGAACTGTTAACTGTGAACTGGGAACTGTGAGCTGTGAACTAAGAACGGTGCACTGTGAACTGTGAACTGTGAACTGTGAAATGTGAACTGTGAACTGTGAACTGTGAACTGTGAACTGTGAACTGTGAACTGTGAACTGTGAACTGCGAGCTGTGAACTTTGAAGTGTGCACTGCAAATTGTGAACTGTGAACGGCGGATTGTGAACTGTGAACTGTGAACTGTGAACTGCGAGCTGTGAACTTTGAAATGTGCACTGCAAATTGTGAACTGTGAACGGCTGATTGTGAACTGTGAACTGTTAACTGTGAACTGGGAACTGTGAGCTGTGAACTAAGAAGGGTGCACTGTGAACTGTGAACTGTGAACTGTGAACTGTGAACTGTGAACTGTGAACTGTGAACTGCGAGCTGTGAACTTTGAAGTGTGCACTGCAAATTGTGAAATGTGAACGGCGGATTGTGAACTGTGAACTGTTAACTGTGAACTGGGAACTGTGAGCTGTGAACTAAGAAGGGTGCACTGTGAACTGTGAACTGTGGACTGTGAAGTGTGAACTGTGAACTGTGAACTGTGAACTGTGAACTGTGAACTGTGAACTGTGAACTGTGAACTGTGAACTGTGAACTGTGAACTGTGATCTGTGAACTGTGAACTGTGAACTGTGAACTGTGAACTGTAAACTGCGAGCTGTGAACTTTGAAGTGTGCACTGCAAATTGTGAACTGTGAACGGCGGATTGTGAACTGTGAACTGTGAACTTTGAAGTGTGCACTGCAAATTGTGAACTGTGAACGGCGGATTGTGAACTGTGAACTGTTAACTGTGAACTGTGAACTGTGAACTGTGAACTGTGAACTGTGAACTGTGAACTGTGAACTGTGAACTGTGAACTGTGAACTGTGAACTGTGAACTGTGAACTGTGAACTGTGAACTGTGAACTGTGAACTGTGAACTGTGAACTGTGAACTGTGAACTGTGAACTGTGAACTGTGAACTGTGAACTGTGAACTGTGAACTGTGAACTGTGAACTGTGAACTGTGAACTGTGAACTGTGAACTGTGAACTGTGAACTGTGAACTGTGAACTGTGAACTGTGAACTGTGAACTGTGAACTGTGAACTGTGAACTGTGAACTGTGAACTGTGAACTGTGAACTGTGAACTGTGAACTGTGAACTGCGAGCTGTGAACTTTGAAGTGTGCACTGCAAATTGTGAACTGTGAACGGCGGATTGTGAACTGTGAACTGTGAACTGTGAACTGTGAACTGTGAACTGTGAACTGTGAACTGTGAACTGTGAACTGCGAGCTATGAACTGTGAACTGTGAACTGTGAACTGTGAACTGTGAACTGCGAGCTGTGAACTTTGAAGTGTGCACTGCAAATTGTGAACTGTGAACTGTGAACCGTGAACTGTGAACTGTGAACTGTGAACTGTGAACTTTGAAGTGTGCACTGCAAATTGTGAACTGTGAACGGCGGATTGTGAACTGTGAACTGTGAAATGTGAACTGTGAACTGTGAACTGTGAACTGTGAACTGTGAACTGTGAACTGTGAACTGTGAACTGTGAACTGTGAACTGTGAACTGTGAACTGTGAACTGTGAACTGTGAACCGTGAACTGTGAACTGTGAACTGTGAACTGTGAACTGCGAGCTGTGAACTTTGAAGTGTGCACTGCAAATTGTGAACTGTGAACGGCGGATTGTGAACTGTTAACTGTGAACTGGGAACTGTGAGCTGTGAACTAAGAAGGGTGCACTGTGAACTGTGAACTGTGGACTGTGAAGTGTGAACTGTGAACTGTGAACTGTGAACTGTGAACTGTGAACTGTGAACTGTGAACTGTGAACTGTGAACTGTGAACTGCGAGCTGTGAACTTTGAAGTGTGCACTGCAAATTGTGAACTGTGAACGGCGGATTGTGAACTGTGAACTGTGAAATGTGAACTGTGAACTGTGAACTGTGAACTGTGAACTGTGAACTGTGAACTGTGAACTGTGAACTGTGAACTGTGAACTGTGAACTGTGAACTGTGAACTGTGAACCGTGAACTGTGAACTGTGAACTGTGAACTGTGAACTGCGAGCTGTGAACTTTGAAGTGTGCACTGCAAATTGTGAACTGTGAACGGCGGATTGTGAACTGTTAACTGTGAACTGGGAACTGTGAGCTGTGAACTAAGAAGGGTGCACTGTGAACTGTGAACTGTGGACTGTGAAGTGTGAACTGTGAACTGTGAACTGTGAACTGTGAACTGTGAACTGTGAACTGTGAACTGTGAACTGTGAACTGTGAACTGTGAACTGTGAACTGTGAACTGTGAACTGTGAACTGTGAACTGTGAACTGTGAACTGTGAACTGTGAACTGTGAACTGCGAGCTGTGAACTTTGAAGTGTGCACTGCAAATTGTGAACTGTGAACGGCGGATTGTGAACTGTGAACTGTTAACTGTGAACTGGGAACTGTGAGCTGTGAACTAAGAACGGTGCACTGTGAACTGTGAACTGTGAACTGTGAACTGTGAACTGTGAACTGTGAACTGTGAACTGTGAACTGTGAACTGTGAACTGTGAACTGTGAACTGTGAACTGTGAACTGTGAACTGTGAACTGTGAACTGTGAACTGTGAACTGTGAACTGTGAACTGTGAACTGTGAACTGTGAACTGTGAACTGTGAACTGTGAACTGTGAACTGTGAACTGTGAACTGTGAACTGTGAACTGTGAACTGTGAACTGTGAACTGTGAACTGTGAACTGTGAACTGTGAACTGTGAACTGTGAACTGTGAACTGTGAACTGTGAACTGTGAACTGTGAACTGTGAACTGTGAACTGTGAACTGTGAACTGTGAACTGTGAACTGTGAACTGTGAACTGTGAACTGTGAACTGTGAACTGTGAACTGTGAACTGTGAACTGTGAACTGTGAACGGCGGATTGTGAACTGTGAACTGTTAACTGTGAACTGGGATCTGTGAGCTGTGAACTAAGAAGGGTGCACTGTGAACTGTGAACTGTGGACTGTGAAGTGTGAACTGTGAACTGTGAACTGTGAACTGTGAACTGTGAACTGTGAACTGTGAACTGTGAACTGTGAACTGTGAACTGTGAACTGTGAACTGTGAACTGTGAACTGTGAACTGTGAACTGTGAACTGTGAACTGTGAACTGTGAACTGTGAACTGTGAACTGTGAACTGTGAACTGTGAACTGTGAACTGTGAACTGTGAACTGTGAACTGTGAACTGTGAACTGTGAACTGTGAACTGTGAACTGTGAACTGTGAACTGTGAACTGTGAACTGTGAACTGTGAACTGTGAACTGTGAACTGTGAACTGTGAACTGTGAACTGTGAACTGTGAACTGTGAACTGTGAACTGTGAACTGTGAACTGTGAACTGTGAACTGTGAACTGTGAACTGTGAACTGTGAACTGTGAACTGTGAACTGTGAACTGTGAACTGTGAACTGTGAACTGTGAACTGTGAACTGTGAACTGTGAACTGTGAACTGTGAACTGTGAACTGTGAACTGTGAACTGTGAACTGTGAACTGTGAACTGTGAACTGTGAACTGTGAACTGTGAACTGTGAACTGTGAACTGTGAACTGTGAACTGTGAACTGTGAACTGTGAACTGTGAACTGTGAACTGTGAACTGTGAACTGTGAACTGTGAACTGTGAACTGTGAACTGTGAACTGTGAACTGTGAACTGTGAACTGTGAACTGTGAACTGTGAACTGTGAACTGTGAACTGTGAACTGTGAACTGTGAACTGTGAACTGTGAACTGTGAACTGTGAACTGTGAACTGTGAACTGTGAACTGTGAACTGTGAACAGTGAACTGTGAACTGTGAACTGCGAGCTGTGAACTTTGAAGTGTGCACTGCAAATTGTGAACTGTGAACGGCGGATTGTGAACTGTGAACTGTTAACTGTGAACTGGGAACTGTGAGCTGTGAACTAAGAAGGGTGCACTGTGAACTGTGAACTGTGGACTGTGAAGTGTGAACTGTGAACTGTGAACTGTGAACTGTGAACTGTGAACTGTGAACTGTGAACTGTGAACTGTGAACTGTGAACTGTGAACTGTGAACTGTGAACTGTGATCTGTGAACTGTGAACTGTGAACTGTGAACTGTGAACTGTGAACTGTGAACTGTGAACTGTGAACTGTGAACTGTGAACTGTGAACTGTGAACTGTGAACTGTGAACTGCGAGCTGTGAACTTTGAAGTGTGCACTGCAAATTGTGAACTGTGAACGGCGGATTGTGAACTGTGAACTGTGAACTGTGAACTGTGAACTGTGAACTGTGAACTGTGAACTGTGAACTGTGAACTGTGAACTGTGAACTGTGAACTGTGAACTGTGAACTGTGAACTGTGAACTGTGAACTGTGAACTGTGAACTGTGAACTGTGAACTGTGAACTGTGAACTGTGAACTGTGAACTGTGAACTGTGAACTGTGAACTGTGAACTGTGAACTGTGAACTGTGAACTGTGAACTGTGAACTGTGAACTGCGAGCTGTGAACTTTGAAGTGTGCACTGCAAATTGTGAACTGTGAACGGCGGATTGTGAACAGTGAACTGTTAACTGTGAACTGGGAACTGTGAGCTGTGAACTAAGAAGGGTGCACTGTGAACTGTGAACTGTGGACTGTGAAGTGTGAACTGTGAACTGTGAACTGTGAACTGTGAACTGTGATCTGTGAACTGTGAACTGTGAACTGTGAACTGTGAACTGTGAACTGTGAACTGTGAACTGTGAACTGCGATTTGTGAACTGTGAACTGTGAACTGTGAACTGTGAACTGTGAACTGTGAACTGTGAACTGTGAACTGTGAACTGTGAACTGTGAACTGTGAACTGTGAACTGTGAACTGTGAACTGTGAACTGTGAACTGTGAACTGTAAACTGCGAGCTGTGAACTTTGAAGTGTGCACTGCAAATTGTGCACTGTGAACGGCGGAATGTGAACTGTGAACTGTGAACTGTGAACTGTGAACTGTGAACTGTGAACTGTGAACTGTGAACTGTGAACTGTGAACTGTGAACTGTGAACTGTGAACTGTGAACTGTGAACTGTGAACTGTGAACTGTGAACTGTGAACTGTGAACTGTGAACTGTGAACTGTGAACTGTGAACTGTGAACTGTGAACTGTGAACTGTGAACTGTGAACTGTGAACTGTGAACTGTGAACTGTGAACTGTGAACTGTGAACTGTGAACTGTGAACTGTGAACTGTGAACTGTGAACTGTGAACTGTGAACTGTGAACTGTGAACTGTGAACTGTGAACTGTGAACTGTGAACTGTGAACTGTGAACTGTGAACTGTGAACTGTGAACTGTGAACTGTGAACTGTGAACTGTGAACTGTGAACTGTGAACTGTGAACTGTGAACTGTGAACTGTGAACTTTGAACTGTGAACTGTGAACTGTGAACTGTGAACTGTGAACTGTGAACTGTGAACTGCGAGCTGTGAACTTTGAAGTGTGCACTGCAAATTGTGAACTGTGAACGGCGGATTGTGAACTGTGAACTGTTAACTGTGAACTGTGAACTGTGAGCTGTGAACTAAGAAGGGTGCACTGTGAACTGTGAACTGTGAACTGTGAACTGTGAACTGTGAACTGTGAACTGTGAACTGTGAACTGTGAACTGTGAACTGTGAGTA
>CAXARU010000015.1:2100000-2349000 GCA_963971365.1 Lasioglossum villosulum | reverse complement strand
TCGACAAGTTTTACACGTGTTTTATGATCGTTTAGACACGTTTAGACACGTTTAGACACGTTTAGAAACGTTTAGAAACGTTAGACGCGTTTATGATCGTTTTGACACGTTTAAACACGTTTAGACGCGTTTAGACAATTTTGGACATGTTTAGACGTGTTTATGGTCGTTTCGATACATTTATGACCGTTTCACACGTTTAGACACGTTTAGACGTGTTTTGATAATTTTAGGCACGTTTCGACGTGTTTATGATCGTTTCGACAAGTTTAGGCGTGTTTATGATCGTTTAGACACGATTCTGACCGTTTCGACACGTTAGACGCGTTTGTGATCGTTTAGACACGTTTAGACGCGTTTATGATCGTTTCGACACGTTTAGACGCGTTTATGATCGTTTCGACACGTTTAGACACGTTTAGACAAGTTTAGACGGGTTTATGATCGTTTCGAAAAGTTTAGACGTGTTTATGATCGTTTAGACACGTTTAGACGCGTTTGTGATCGTTTCGATACATTTATGACCATTTCGACACGTTTCGACACATTTAGACGTGTTTATGATCGTTTCGACAAGTTTAGACGTGTTTATGATCGTTTAGACACGTTTAGACGCGTTTCTGATCGGTTTCGATAAGTTTACACGTGTTTATGATCGTTTAGACACGTTTAGACACGTTTAGACAAGTTTAGACAGGTTAAGACGTGTTTATGATCGCTTCGACACGTTTAGGCGCGTTTATGATCGTTTCGAAACGTATAGACACGTTTAGACGTGTTCATGATCGTTTCGATTCATTTATGACCGTTTCGACACGCTTAGACACGTTTAGACGTGTTTTGACAAGTTTACACAGGTTTAGACGTGTTAATGATCGTTTCGACACGTTTAGACGTGTTTATGATCGTTTCGAAAAGTTTAGACGTGTTTATGACCGTTCCGACACGTTTAGACACGTTTAGACGTGCAGAGACGCGCTTGGAAACGTTTAGACTTGTTTAGACAAGTTTAGACACGTTTAGACGTGTTCATGATCGTTTCGATTCATTTATGACCGTTTCAACACGTTTAGACACGTTTAGACGTGTTTTGACAATTTTAGACACGTCTCGATGTGTTTATGACCGTTTCGACACGTTTAGACCCGATTAGACGTGTTTATGATTGTTTGGTCAAGTTTAGACGTGTTTATGATCGTTTAGACACGTTTAGACGTGTTTTGACAATTTTAGACACGATTCGACGTGTTTATGACCGTTTCGACACGTTTGGACACGTTTAGACGCGTTTATGATCGTTTCGACAAGTTTACACGTGTTTATGATCGTTTAGACACGTTTAGACACGTTTAGACACGTTTAGACACGTTAAGACGTGTTTATGATCGCTTCGACACGTTTAGGCGCGTTTATGATCGTTTCGAAACGTATAGACACGTTTAGACGTGTTCATGATCGTTTCGATTCATTTATGACCGTTTCGACACGCTTAGACACGTTTAGACGTGTTTTGACAAGTTTACACAGGTTTAGACGTGTTAATGATCGTTTCGACACGTTTAGACGTGTTTATGATCGTTTCGAAAAGTTTAGTCGTGTTTATGACCGTTCCGACACGTTTAGACACGTTTAGACGTACAGAGACGCGCTTGGAAACGTTTAGACTTGTTTAGACAAGTTTACACAGGTTTAGACGTGTTAATGATCGTTTCGACACGTTTAGGCGTGTTTATGATCGTTTAGACGGGTTTATGATCGTTTAGACAAGTTTAGACGGGTTTATGATCGTTTAGACAAGTTTAGACGTGTTTGTGATCGTTTAGACACGTTTAGACGCGTTTATGATCGTTTCGACAAGTTTAGGCGTGTTTATGATCGTTTAGACACGTTTAGACACGTTTAGACAAGTTTAGACGGGTTTATGATCGTTTAGACAAGTTTAGACGTGTTTGTGATCGTTTAGACACGTTTAGACGCGTTTATGATCGTTTCGACAAGTTTAGGCGTGTTTATGATCGTTTAGACACGATTCTGATCGTTTCGACAAGTTAACACGTGTTTATGATCGTTTAGACACATTTAGACACGTTTAGACGCGTTTATGATCGTTTCGACACGTTTAGACACGTTTAGACTTGTTTAGACACGTTTAGACGCGTTTATGATCGTTTCGACACGCTAAGACGCGTTTATGATCGTTTCGACAAGTTTAGACGTATTTATGATCGTTTCGACAAGTTTAGAAGCGTTTCTGATCGTTTCGACAAGTTTAGACGTATTTATGATCGTTTAGACACGGTAAGACGCGTTTCTGATCGTTTCGACAAGTTTGGACGTATTTATGATCGTTTCGACAAGTTTAGACGCGTTTCTGATCGTTTCGACAAGTTTAGACGTGTTTATGATCGTTTAGACACGTTTAGACGTGTTTATGATCGTTTCCACACGTTTAAAGTTGTTTATGATCGTTTCTACAAGTTTCGACGTATTTATGATCGTTTCGACAAGTTTATACGCGTTTATGATCGTTTCGACACGTTTAGACACGTTTAGACAAGTTTAGACGGGTTTATGATCGTTTCGAAAAGTTTAGACGTGTTTATGATCGTTTAGACACGTTTAGACGCCTTTCTGATCGTTTCGATAAGTTTACACGTGTTTATGATCGTTTAGACACGTTTAGACACGTTTAGACAAGTTTAGACAGGTTAAGACGTGTTTATGATCGCTTCGACACGTTTAGGCGCGTTTATGATCGTTTCGAAACGTATAGACACGTTTAGACGTGTTCATGATCGTTTCGATTCATTTATGACCGTTTCGACACGCTTAGACACGTTTAGACGTGTTTTGACAAGTTTACACAGGTTTAGACGTGTTAATGATCGTTTTGACACGTTTAGACGTGTTTATGATCGTTTCGAAAAGTTTAGACGTGTTTATGACCGTTCCGACACGTTTAGACACGTTTAGACGCGTTTATGATCGTTTCGATACATTTATGACCATTTCGACACGTTTCGACACATTTAGACGTGTTTATGATCGTTTCGACAAGTTTAGACGTGTTTATGATCGTTTAGACACGTTTAGACGCGTTTATGATCGTTTCGACACGTTTAGACACGTTTGGACTTGTTTAGACACGTTTAGACGCGTTTATGATCGTTTCGACACGTTTAGACAAGTTTAGACGGGTTTATGATCGTATAGACAAGTTTAGACGTGTTTATGATCGTTTAGACACGTTTAGACGTGTTTTGACAATTTTAGATACGTTTCGACGTGTTTATGACCGTTTCGACACGTTTAGACACGTTTAGACACGTTAAGACAAGTTTAGACAGGTTTAGACGTGTTTATGATCGTTTCGATACGTTTAAACACGTTTAGACGCGCTTAGACGCGCTTGGAAACGTTTAGACTTGTTTAGACAAGTTTAGACACGTTTAGACGTGTTCATGATCGTTTCGATTCATTTATGACCGTTTCAACACGTTTAGACACGTTTAGACGTATTTTGACAATTTTAGACACGTTTCGATGTGTTTATGACCGTTTCGACACGTTTAGACACGTTTAGACGCGTTTATGATCGTTTCGACAAGTTTACACGTGTTTATGATCGTTTAGACACGTTTAGACACGTTTAGACACGTTTAGAAACGTTTAGAAACGTTTAGACGCGTTTATGATCGTTTTGACACGTTTAAACACGTTTAGACGCGTTTAGACAATTTTGGACATGTTTAGACGTGTTTATGGTCGTTTCGATACATTTATGACCGTTTCAACACGTTTAGACACGTTTAGACGTGTTTTGATAATTTTAGGCACGTTTCGACGTGTTTATGATCGTTTCGACAAGTTTAGGCGTGTTTATGATCGTTTAGACACGATTCTGACCGTTTCGACACGTTAGACGCGTTTGTGATCGTTTAGACACGTTTAGACGCGTTTATGATCGTTTCGACACGTTTAGACGCGTTTATGATCGTTTCGACACGTTTAGACACGTTTAGACAAGTTTAGACGGGTTTATGATCGTTTCGAAAAGTTTAGACGTGTTTATGATCGTTTAGACACGTTTAGACGCGTTTGTGATCGTTTCGATACATTTTTGACCATTTCGACACGTTTCGACACATTTAGACGTGTTTATGATCGTTTCGACAAGTTTAGACGTGTTTATGATCGTTTAGACACGTTTAGACGCGTTTCTGATCGTTTCGATAAGTTTACACGTGTTTATGATCGTTTAGACACGTTTAGACACGTTTAGACAAGTTTAGACAGGTTAAGACGTGTTTATGATCGCTTCGACACGTTTAGGCGCGTTTATGATCGTTTCGAAACGTATAGACACGTTTAGACGTGTTCATGATCGTTTCGATTCATTTATGACCGTTTCGACACGCTTAGACACGTTTAGACGTGTTTTGACAAGTTTACACAGGTTTAGACGTGTTAATGATCGTTTCGACACGTTTAGACGTGTTTATGATCGTTTAGACGGGTTTATGATCGTTTAGACAAGTTTAGACGGGTTTATGATCGTTTCGACAAGTTTACACGTGTTTATGATCGTTTAGACACATTTAGACACGTTAAGACAAGTTTAGACAGGTTTAGACGTGTTTATGATCGTTTCGATACGTTTAAACACGTTTAGACGCGCTTAGACGCGCTTGGAAACGTTTAGACTTGTTTAGACAAGTTTAGACACGTTTAGACGTGTTCATGATCGTTTCGATTCATTTATGACCGTTTCAACACGTTTAGACACGTTTAGACGTGTTTTGACAATTTTAGACACGTCTCGATGTGTTTATGACCGTTTCGACACGTTTAGACCCGATTAGACGTGTTTATGATTGTTTGGTCAAGTTTAGACGTGTTTATGATCGTTTAGACACGTTTAGACGTGTTTTGACAATTTTAGACACGATTCGACGTGTTTATGACCGTTTCGACACGTTTGGACACGTTTAGACGCGTTTATGATCGTTTCGACAAGTTTACACGTGTTTATGATCGTTTAGACACGTTTAGACACGTTTAGACACGTTTAGACAGGTTAAGACGTGTTTATGATCGCTTCGACACGTTTAGGCGCGTTTATGATCGTTTCAACACGTTTAGACACGTTTAGACGTGTTTTGACAATTTTAGACACGTCTCGATGTGTTTATGACCGTTTCGACACGTTTAGACACGATTAGACGTGTTTATGATTGTTTGGTCAAGTTTAGACGTGTTTATGATCGTTTAGACACGTTTAGACGTGCTTAGACGCGCTTGGAAACGTTTAGACTTGTTTAGACAAGTTTAGACACGTTTAGACGCGTTTATGATCGTTTCGACACATTTAGACACGTTTAGACTTGTTTAGACAAGTTTACACAGGTTTGGACGTGTTAATGATCGTTTCGACACGTTTAGACGTGTTTATGATCGTTTAGACGGGTTTATGATCGTTTAGACAAGTTTAGACGGCTTTATGATCGTTTAGACAAGTTTAGACGTGTTTGTGATCGTTTAGACACGTTTAGACGCGTTTATGATCGTTTCGACACGTTTAAACACGTTTAGACGCGTTTAGACAATTTTAGACACGTTTAGACTTGTTTAGATAAGTTTAGACAGGTTTAGACGTGTTAATGATCATTTCGACACGTTTAGACGTGTTTATGACCGTTTCGACACGTTTAGACACGTTTAGACGCGTTTATGATCGTTTAGACACGTTTAGACGCGTTTATGATCGTTTCGACAAGTTTAGGCGTGTTTATGATCGTTTAGACACGTTTAGACACGTTTAGACGTGCTTAGACGCGCTTGGAAACGTTTAGACTTGTTTAGACAAGTTTAGACACGTTTAGACGCGTTTATGATCGTTTCGACACGTTTAGACACGTTTAGACACGTTTAGACAAGTTTAGACAGGTTAAGACGTGTTTATAATCGCTTCGACACGTTTAGGCGCGTTTTTGATCGTTTCGAAACGTATAGACACGTTTAGACGTGTTCATGATCGTTTCCACACGTTTAAAGTTGTTTATGATCGTTTCTACAAGTTTCGACGTATTTATGATCGTTTCGACAAGTTTGGACGTATTTATGATCGTTTCGACACGTTTAGACACGTTTAGACAAGTTTAGACGGGTTTATGATCGTTTCGACACGTTTAAGTACGTTTAGACGCGTTTATGATCGTTTCGACATGTTTAAACACGTTTAGACGCGTTTATGATCGTTTCGACACGTTTAAACACGTTTAGACGCGTTTAGACAATTTTAGACACGTTTAGACTTGTTTAGATAAGTTTAGACAGGTTTAGACGTGTTAATGATCGTTTCGACACGTTTAGACGTTTTATGACCGTTTCGACACGTTTAGACACGTTTAGACGCGTTTATGATCGTTTAGACACGTTTAGACGTGCTTAGACGCGCTTGAAACGTTTAGACTTGTTTAGACAAGTTTAGACACGTTTAGACGCGTTTATGATCGTTTCGACACGTTTAGACACGTTTAGACTTGTTTAGACAAGTTTACACAGGTTTAGACGTGTTAATGATCGTTTCGACAAGTTTACACGGGTTTATGATCGTTTAGACAAGTTTAGACGTGTTTCTGATCGTTTCGAAAAGTTTAGACGTGTTTATGATCGTTTAGACAAGTTTAGACGTGTTTATGATCGTTTAGAAACGTTTAGACGCGTTTCTGATCGTTTCGATAAGTTTACACGTGTTTATGATCGTTTAGACAATTTTAGACACGTTTAGACTTGTTTAGACGTGTTTTGATAATTTTAGACACGTTTCGACGTGTTTATGACCGTTCCGACACGTTTAGACACGATTAGACGTGTTTATGATTGTTTGGTCAAGTTTAGACGTGTTTATGATCGTTTAGACACGTTTAGACGTGTTTTGACAATTTTAGACACGATTCGACGTGTTTATGACCGTTTCGACTCGTTTGGACACGTTTAGACGCGTTTATGATCGTTTCGACAAGTTTACACGTGTTTATGATCGTTTAGACACGTTTAGACACGTTTAGACACGTTTAGAAACGTTTAGAAACGTTTAGACGTTTTTATGATCGTTTTGACACGTTTAAACACGTTTAGACGCGTTTAGACAATTTTGGACATGTTTAGACGTGTTTATGGTCGTTTCGACACGTTTAGACACGTTTAGACTTGTTTAGACAAGTTTACACAGGTTTAGACGTGTTAATGATCGTTTCGACACGTTTAGACGTGTTTATGATCGTTTAGACGGATTTATGATCGTTTAGACAAGTTTAGACGGGTTTATGATCGTTTAGACAAGTTTAGACGTGTTTGTGATCGTTTAGACACGTTTAGACGCGTTTATGATCGTTTCGACACGTTTAAACACGTTTAGACGCGTTTAGACAATTTTAGACACGTTTAGACTTGTTTAGATAAGTTTAGACAGGTTTAGACGTGTTAATGATCGTTTCGACACGTTTAGACGTGTTTATGACCGTTTCGACACGTTTAGACACGTTTAGACGCGTTTATGATCGTTTAGACACGTTTAGACGTGCTTAGACGCGCTTGGAAACGTTTAGACTTGTTTAGACAAGTTTAGACACGTTTAGACGCGTTTATGATCGTTTCGACACATTTAGACACGTTTAGACTTGTTTAGACAAGTTTACACAGGTTTGGACGTGTTAATGATCGTTTCGACACGTTTAGACGTGTTTATGATCGTTTAGACGGGTTTATGATCGTTTAGACAAGTTTAGACGGCTTTATGATCGTTTAGACAAGTTTAGACGTGTTTGTGATCGTTTAGACACGTTTAGACGCGTTTATGATCGTTTCGACACGTTTAAACACGTTTAGACGCGTTTAGACAATTTTAGACACGTTTAGACTTGTTTAGATAAGTTTAGACAGGTTTAGACGTGTTAATGATCATTTCGACACGTTTAGACGTGTTTATGACCGTTTCGACACGTTTAGACACGTTTAGACGCGTTTATGATCGTTTAGACACGTTTAGACGCGTTTATGATCGTTTCGACAAGTTTAGGCGTGTTTATGATCGTTTAGACACGTTTAGACACGTTTAGACGTGCTTAGACGCGCTTGGAAACGTTTAGACTTGTTTAGACAAGTTTAGACACGTTTAGACGCGTTTATGATCGTTTCGACACGTTTAAACACGTTTAGACGCGTTTAGACAATTTTAGACACGTTTAGACTTGTTCAGATAAGTTTAGACAGGTTTAGACGTGTTAATGATCATTTCGACACGTTTAGACGTGTTTATGACCGTTTCGACACGTTTAGACACGTTTAGACGCGTTTATGATCGTTTAGACACGTTTAGACGCGTTTATGATCGTTTCGACAAGTTTAGGCGTGTTTATGATCGTTTAGACACGTTTAGACACGTTTAGACGTGCTTAGACGCGCTTGGAAACGTTTAGACTTGTTTAGACAAGTTTAGACACGTTTAGACGCGTTTATGATCGTTTCGACACGTTTAGACACGTTTAGACACGTTTAGACAAGTTTAGACAGGTTAAGACGTGTTTATAATCGCTTCGACACGTTTAGGCGCGTTTTTGATCGTTTCGAAACGTATAGACACGTTTAGACGTGTTCATGATCGTTTCCACACGTTTAAAGTTGTTTATGATCGTTTCTACAAGTTTCGACGTATTTATGATCGTTTCGACAAGTTTGGACGTATTTATGATCGTTTCGACACGTTTAGACACGTTTAGACAAGTTTAGACGGGTTTATGATCGTTTCGACACGTTTAAGTACGTTTAGACGCGTTTATGATCGTTTCGACACGTTTAGACACGTTTAGACTTGTTTAGACAAGTTTACACAGGTTTAGACGTGTTAATGATCGTTTCGACAAGTTTACACGGGTTTATGATCGTTTAGACAAGTTTAGACGTGTTTCTGATCGTTTCGAAAAGTTTAGACGTGTTTATGATCGTTTAGACAAGTTTAGACGTGTTTATGATCGTTTAGAAACGTTTAGACGCGTTTCTGATCGTTTCGATAAGTTTACACGTGTTTATGATCGTTTAGACACGTTTAGACACTTTTAGACAAGTTTAGACGAGTTTATGATCGTTTAGACACGTTTAGACGTGTTTTGACAATTTTAGACACGTTTCGACGTGTTTATGACCGTTTCGACACGTTTAGACACGTTTAGACGCGTTTATGATCGTTTAGACACGTTTAGACACGTTTCTGATCGTTTCGACAAGTTTACACGTGTTTATGATCGTTTAGACACATATAGACACGTTTAGACAAGTTTAGACAGGTTTAGACGTGTTTATGATCGTTTTGACACGTTTAAACACGTTTAGACGCGTTTAGACAATTTTAGACACGTTTCGACGTGTTTATGACCGTTCCGACACGTTTAGACACGATTAGACGTGTTTATGATTGTTTGGTCAAGTTTAGACGTGTTTATGATCGTTTAGACACGTTTAGACGTGTTTTGACAATTTTAGACACGATTCGACGTGTTTATGGCCGTTTCGACACGTTTGGACACGTTTAGACGCGTTTATGATCGTTTCGACAAGTTTACACGTGTTTATGATCGTTTAGACACGTTTAGACACGTTTAGACACGTTTAGAAACGTTTAGAAACGTTTAGACGTTTTTATGATCGTTTTGACACGTTTAAACACGTTTAGACGCGTTTAGACAATTTTGGACATGTTTAGACGTGTTTATGGTCGTTTCGACACGTTTAGACACGTTTAGACTTGTTTAGACAAGTTTACACAGGTTTAGACGTGTTAATGATCGTTTCGACACGTTTAGACGTGTTTATGATCGTTTAGACGGGTTTATGATCGTTTAGACAAGTTTAGACGGGTTTATGATCGTTTAGACAAGTTTAGACGTGTTTGTGATCGTTTAGACACGTTTAGACGTGTTTCTGATCGTTTCGACACGTTTAGACACGTTTAGACGCGTTTATGATCGTTTAGACACGTTTAGACGTGCTTAGACGCGCTTGGAAACGTTTAGACTTGTTTAGACAAGTTTAGACACGTTTAGACGCGTTTATGATCGTTTCGACACATTTAGACACGTTTAGACTTGTTTAGACAAGTTTACACAGGTTTGGACGTGTTAATGATCGTTTCGACACGTTTAGACGTGTTTATGATCGTTTAGACGGGTTTATGATCGTTTAGACAAGTTTAGACGGCTTTATGATCGTTTAGACAAGTTTAGACGTGTTTGTGATCGTTTAGACACGTTTAGACGCGTTTATGATCGTTTCGACACGTTTAAACACGTTTAGACGCGTTTAGACAATTTTAGACACGTTTAGACTTGTTTAGATAAGTTTAGACAGGTTTAGACGTGTTAATGATCATTTCGACACGTTTAGACGTGTTTATGACCGTTTCGACACGTTTAGACACGTTTAGACGCGTTTATGATCGTTTAGACACGTTTAGACGCGTTTATGATCGTTTCGACAAGTTTAGGCGTGTTTATGATCGTTTAGACACGTTTAGACACGTTTAGACGTGCTTAGACGCGCTTGGAAACGTTTAGACTTGTTTAGACAAGTTTAGACACGTTTAGACGCGTTTATGATCGTTTCGACACGTTTAGACACGTTTAGACACGTTTAGACAAGTTTAGACAGGTTAAGACGTGGGGACCTAGGTCATGTGGCGTCTGCAGTGGTGACTCTGATCCACTGCCGATTTCGGTCTCTCGGTGTGAGAGAGTCACATGGCTAAATTCCTCTCACTCCACCTCCTCGTGGTGGTCCCTGGGCACCCTCTGCGGAGGGTGGCGAACGGAGTGAGGGGTGCAGGGGGGGTCACCTTGTCCCTCTCTTTATTCTCCCTGGGAGGCACCTATGGTAGATGCCTCCCGGAGGAGGTGGGATGGGGTGTTTCGGGATGGGGGTCCGGGAGGGTCGGGCGGCATGGTGGGACCGTCGTGGATGGTGTGGACTTTATCTTTCTTACTGTTTCTTTCCATTTCCATTTCATCTCTTTTCCTTTTCTTCTCTTTTCTTTTCTTTTCATTTGACTCTTTATCTTTCATTTGTTTGAGTTTCTTGCTTTTATAAGACTATTATGCTATTCTAATTCTATATTTTTACTTACCTTTCTAGTTTTACCTACTTCCTACTTACTTTGTAATTACGTTGAACTTACCTTTTTAGTTTCTACTTACCTTTTAGTTTTCTACTTACCTTTATACTTACCGATATAGTTTTAATTACTCCTCTATATTACCTTTCTAGTTTTTACTTACCTTGTTACTTACCGTTCTACTTGCTACCTACCGTTAACTTACCTTTCTAGTTTCTACTCACCTTTATACTTAACGATACAGATTTACTTACCTTTTTAGTTTTTACTTACCTTTCTACTTACCGTTCTACTTACCTTTTTAGTTCTACTCATCTTTCTACTTACCTTTTTACTTACCTTTCTAGTTTCTACTTATCTTTCTACTTACCTTTCTAGTTCCTACTTATCTTTCTACTTACCGTTCTACTTGCCGTTCTACCTACCGTTTTTACTTATCCTCCGTTCGTCCAATCCTTCCTCGGCGGCTCTTTCGGTGTCTTCCGCCCTCTTTGTGTGGCTTCCTTCCTCCCCTCTGTCGTGTGGCTTCCTTCTATGATGAACTGGGCAAGTTGGGTGAATTCCTTTGGTGTGACGAGCCGCAAATCGTTGGATCTTCTCAGTCTGGCCCCTAAAAAGGATAAAGTTTACGGTGCAGGGGCACGGATCCCCAGTACCGGCACAGGAAGCGTGGGCGAGCGGGCGCTTCCTGGGTCGTCATCCCACGACCGCGAGCTGACGAGGGTGGACCACTTGGCCCCGTCAGAAGTAAGAGCACCAAGTGAGCAGCTAGGGCTGACAAACACGGCTATGAAATTGGACACCCACCTGGATACTAAAAAAATAGGAAAAAATATTCGTAGTAAAGAGACTGTTAAAATGGACAGACCCAGGACCACATCTGCAAGTGAGATTAGCGTCTTGGAGCTGTCTGATTCGAGAGAAGGCGGTGCTACCGGTAGTGATGGCAATGAGACGTCTCCTATTCTTGCGGTAATGGAAAAGGATGCTGGTATGGGGTATACCTCTACTCCATGCAAGGACCCTCTCGATCTGCCTGGGGCCTCTCCGTTCACTCCTAATAGAACGCTGGCTAGGAGCCCCCCTAAAGCGCCTGAAACGCAAATAAAGGCATCTGGCAAACCCTCGGTTGCTATGGTAACCGAATGGAATATACATAAGCTAATAACTGCTAAAGGTTACCAAACTAGGTCACGATCTCAGTCTGACTCCAACGTCATCGGTGAGACGGAGATGAAGGTCGAGAAAGAGACTCTCGATTTTGAGTTTGAAGAGGATAATCCACTCGAATCTCCCGAGCAATCGAGGAAGAAACGAAAGAGGACAGATAACCCTGCTGTATATGTCCTTGATAAGTCGGTTCAGGAAAACGCTGATGCCTTGGCTGCTGAACTGAAACTGCTAACGGAGATAGTTAAAGGCCGTAGTGAAATCAAATTAAACGTCAGATCGGCGATAACTAAGTCAATTGTGCATTTTAATGAGATGCAGAGGGCGCTACATAAATCTATGATTACCCCAGAAAGCAGAGATCGTTCCCTCAGTGGCAGTAGAATGTCCCGTCGATCTTCTTCGGTTGGTTCGTCGCCTTCCTCCGGTGGTGGGTCTTCGGCCTCCTCCTTTGGCTGGCGGCTGGATCCTGGCAACCTGAAAAAGAAAAATAACATTGAAAAAGGTACACAGACTGATTCAAAAAGAAATAAAAAAGATACTTACATGCAAACTATCGACCTGAAAAATAAAACATATTGTATTAGCACGCAAACTTACGAAGTGGAAAAAACAAATAGAAATGCCAGCACACAAACTGATGACCTGAAAGAGACAAAAATAAATAGTAGTACCCAAATGGATGACGATGTTATGGATATCTCTAAATGCCTACCTGGTCCTGCGGTAACAAAGGAGGCTGGCACTCAGACCGGAAACCCAGAAGAAGTTGATGATCTTGAGGTCCTGACCTGGATAATTAAAGATAAACAACTACTTTTTGACGAATTTATTAAGATAAAAGACAAGAAGTGGAACGACAGTGTTTTTAAAAGAACTGTAATCAATACAGAAAATATACTTACCTGTAGAGACTCTGATCTTGTCTGCTTTCTGCCCGTTGACCTACAAGTGGAGAAAGGCCTGTGCAAAAAAATTTTGGATACCCATTATGGTGTAGAGGCAATGAAGGCTCAAAACCCGGCTATCGGTGCGGTGATGGATCTCGTCGTGGCTACCTGCTTAGCCGGCGGCAAAGATAACGCTATAACTGGCAGAGTACTTAAAGAGAGACATATTTTTCACATTTTTGATAGAAATAAAGAGGAGTGTGACTCCGACCTTCTAACTGTCTTCAGCTCCATCAATGAACTGAGAACATTGGCGGCCGACAATTGCAGAAGGTATCTAGCTGTACACTGTAATGAAAATATGAACGTTAACGACATCAGAAAAATGTTTGAAATAATATTTTACAATACTGATATCAATATTAGTATACATGGCAAGATCGCGAGAAATCCCAGGAGCGGGGTTGAAATGGTCTTTATCAAAGATGCTGCTAGGTCATATGCAGACACCCTCAAGGACCTGAAGAATAAAATAGATGTAGATAAAGAAGGTTTCTCTATTGCTGGTGTCAAGGCTGGCAGAAATGGAGAGGTTATGGTCGCTGTAAAGGGTGATACGAATAAAGCAAATAGCTTTAAGACACTGGTTACTAATAGAGTCCTGGGTGCTAAAGTAACGGTGGGTGGAAGGACTGCCCCGAAAAGAGTCCTCCACCTCAAACAAATGGACGGAGACGTTGATAATACGGATATCACTAGGGCCATCCTCTTGTATGTACCTGGAGCTAAGAACGATGACTTTGAGATTAAAGCCCTTCGTCCTTCGTTTTCGGGTAGACAGAACGCTACTGTCATTACTGATAGTAATGTAGCTGATAAGCTCCTGTCCTGTAGACCCTTTCGCGTTGGTTGGGGACCCTGCAGGGTTATTGAGCGAGTAAATGTCGTCCAATGCTTTAGATGTCGTGAGTTTGGCCATATGGCAGCTACCTGCGAAGGCATTGATAGGTCGAAACTATGTCGAAATTGTGGTAAGGATGACCACAATACTCAAGACTGTGTTAATCCTGAGAGGTGCGTTACCTGCAACCTCGAAGGCCATAGAGATGGTGGCTTTAGATGCCTCATGTACAGGAAGGCACTAGAAGAAAGTAAATATCGTGATCGAAGAAAAACAGATGTGCCTCGGAAGAAGGAAGATAAACTCAGACGAGACCCCATGCGAGGTAAAAGTGAGAAAAGTGAAGGTGAGAAAAAAAAAGAAGAAGGAGATAAGATAATAGGAAAAGACAGAGATAAAGTAATGGAAAAGAGAGATGAAATTAAAAGTAAAGTGAACATCAGAAAAGAAGAGGTGGAAAGACAAGACAGCATTAGGGCTACAGGGATGAAGACTCCATCTGAAAGTTCTGTAAATGGATAATAAAAACCCAAAAGCATCAATACCCTTGGCTGATTGTTTCGATGACCCTAGATTACTACACGAAAAAAATAATAATAATATAGTTAATGTAATAAAACAAATTAAGATTAAATACTTACCTGTAACTAATAAATTCGGAATCAAAGATCACGAGAATAAATTAAACATATGTGATAAATATGATAAAATTATTACTTACCCTAGATTGGCCCCCTCACCTGCCATGCCTACGATGAGCCGATCTGTTGACCATCCGGTGTCCTTGGTGTGCTCCGTCCCGATTGGGCCCGTGGATGAGTCGGGGTCGCTTGCTGAAACAAGTAAAATATCTGGAAATAAAGCTTATAAGGATAAAAATGCCTTAAGTGAAATGAAAACTAGCGCTGATGCTTACCATTATGCTATGCTTACTGTGGGTGCTCCACATATGAGCTTACCTGGGTCTGCTTCCGCGAGTGACCTACCTGGCCATTCTCCTGCGATCCTGGTGTCTCCTGGGTCTTCTAAGGCCGTTGTTCCTCCTGGATCTTCTGCTCCATCTGAAAATAAAAAGATTAGAAAAGTAAGTAAAACTGAAAGTATGAGCTTACTTGGGTCCGCTCCCGCGAGTGACTTACCTGGCCCTTCTTCTGCGATCCTGATGTCTCCTGGGTCTTCTACGGTAGTTGATCCTCCTGGATCTTCTGCTCCATCTGAAAATAAAAAGATTAGTAAAGTAAGTAAAGCTGAAAGTTTGAGCTTACCTGGGTCCGCTCCTGCGAGTGATTTACCTGGCCCTTCTCCTGCGAGCCTGAAATCTCCTGGGTCTTCTAAGGCCGCTGATCCTCCTGGATCTTCTGCACCATCTGAAAATAAAAAGATTAGAAAAGTAACTAAAGCTGAAAGTTTGAGCTTACCTGGGCCCGCTCCCGTGAGTGTCTTACCTGGCCCTTCTCCTGCGATCCTGGTGTCTCCTGGGTCCTCTAAGGCCGCTGATCCTCCTGGATCTTCTGCTCCATCTGAAAGTAAAAGGATTAGAAAAGTAGGTAAAGCTGATGGTCTGAATATACTCCAGATCAGTCTAAACAGATGTAGGCTGGCTCAAGAACTGCTTTCCCAGACTGCTCTGGAACAAGAGGCGGATGTTGTCATGATCTCCGAGCCATGGTCCCCTCTGGACTATTGGTTCAATGATGGTCATGACGATGCCTCCATATGGATACCTGTTGAGCGAGCGAATAGACTAAGTAGCATCAAAATTATATATAAAAGTAAAGGTATAGTGGCCATCCAAGTGGGCATGGTCACTCTTGTCAGTTGCTATATATCCCCGAACTGCACGGTGGCAAAGTATGAGGAATACATCGCCGAACTGGGTAGTCTGGCCGGGTCCTCGAGTGACGGACACTACGTGCTCGTTGGAGACTTTAATGCTAAGTCCCCTGCTTGGGGATCCCGGAAGTTGGATGAGCATGGCAGGATTGTGATGGAGATGTGTAGCTCTACCAACATGGCGGCTATAAATAGCCTGGGAACACATACTTTTGAGAGAAATAAATGTAAATCAACTATTGATTTTATAATTCTTAGTAGTTACCTTCGTGATAGGTTGGTTTCCAGCCGCATACTTGACGAATACTCTGCATCTGACCACAGGTACCTTCTGCATTCGCTGAATCTGGAGGATAATATGGTGAAGGATAACTACAAAAATAATAATAATAAAAAGAGAAAACTTAACGCTGAAAACTTTAAAAAATTATACATGCAAATATGCAGGATCGCTGACCCACTTAAGATCAACAGCATTGAGGATATTGATGCCTATGTGGATTTAATAAGTAATATATATAATAGCACTTGCCAGGGCGTCCATCCTGCTCTTTCCTATAAGAAAGCTGCTTGGTGGTGGAGTGCTGAGCTGAGTGCTTTTAGGAAGAGAGCAATTGCAGCGAGACGTGGAGCCCAGCGGGCCAGATCTAGGAAAAAAAATAAGAGTATTATCAACAGTAAGATTGAGGAGTATAGACTGGCAAAGAGACAGCTTAAGTATGCCATCTCGCGTGCGAAGAAAGATGCCTGGACAACAATGCTGGACGGCATTGATGCGGATATATGGGGCAAGCCCTACAAATGGGCCATCAGAAATATAGCTGGTAGACAGCCCCCATCTTCTTTGTCGGCGATGGAAACCAGGAGCATTATTGATTCCGTATTCCAGACGATACCTGACGATGGTTCCTTACCTACAACGTACACATGGGCCGGGTTCCATGACTCTGGCGATTCCACATTTGAGTTACAAGATATCTGTAATGCAATAAAGAAAATAAAAAAGAAATCACCTGGGCTGGATGGGCTCCCTGCTGAGGCGGTCTTCCTTCTGGGTGAGATAGCTGGTTCTCACCTCACTCACCTGGTGAACTGTTGTTACGATAAAGGGTATTTCCCTAGAGCATGGAAAAAGGGACGCCTAGTCCTTATTCCTAAAAAACCAGGTCCAGATGGCCAGGTTGGGTGGCGCCCGCTCTGCATTATATCCAATCTCGCCAAACTATTGGAATATTGCCTTAAGGATAAGCTGATGTCCAAAATTAGCTTTGCAGACAACCAGTTTGGTTTCTGCCAAAGGAGAAGCACTCTCGATGCTATCGCTGGTGTTGTTGCGAGATGGGACCAAGCCAAGAGAAGTGGTCATCACTGCGTTATGATTGCGTTGGATGTGAAAAACGCCTTTAATACACTGAAATGGTGCAACATAATGAAAGCACTAAAGGTCAGGAGACTTCCTAGTAAGATGTTCAAGATTATGAGCAGTTACCTTTCAGATAGGTTTATAGTCCACACTTTGGCAAATGGCAGTACCGATGAAATCGAGGTCTTTGCTGGCGTACCTCAGGGGTCAGTGCTGGGTCCCCTTTTATGGAACACCCAATACGATGGCCTACTTACCTTGTCTCTTCCAGCTGGTTCATCCCTCTTTGGGTTTGCGGACGATGTGGCCCTGTTGGTCACTGCCCCCGATCTCGAGCTGCTGTCAAGACGTGCCTCGGTTTCTCTTTCCAAACTAAAACAATGGTTTGTAAGGAATGGGCTACTGTTGGCTCAAGAAAAGACGGAAATGGTGCTCCTCACCGGACGCAAGACCCCACGTGGTCTGTCTGTAGCCTTTGGAGACTTGTCTCTCGTGTCTCATAAGCACATTAAATACTTGGGAGTCCTCATCGAAGGTAGTCAGCTCTATCTAAGGCATGTTAAGTATGCGGTTGAAAAGGCGGCCAAGGTTGCCGGCGTACTAGCCAGGATCATGCCCAACTGCGGAGGCGGCTCTTTCCACTCCAGAGCCCTTTACTATAGGGTTATTGAGTCTGTGGTCCTCTATGCGGCTCCTATATGGGGGATAGCCTGCAACAGAGAAGCTATCCAAAAAGAAATTAATGGCCTGCAAAAAATGGCTTTAGCGAAGGTCATTAGGGCCTACAGAAATACCTCCCTTGATGCGCTGTGTGTGTTGGCTGGTTTCCCCCCTATCACCTTGCTGGTTGAGGAAAGGGTTAGGATTTTCTCTAGATATAAGTGCCTAGACAAGAACAATATAGACCTGTATAAACAAAACATGACAAAAATCAAATCCGAGGAAAGAGAGACCACATTTAAAAAATGGCAATACCATTGGGATCATGCCAAGTATGGTAGAAAAACTCACGAACTGATTCCTGTAATCGAGGACTGGATTGGATGGGGCCCGCAAATACTAGACTATCATCTTGTGCAGTTGATAACGGGTCATGGATGCTTTGCTGACTTTCTATGTAAAATCGGCAAAAGCAAAAGTAACCTGTGTATCATCTGTAAGGTGGCGGTTGATAACCCGAAACACACGTTACTGGAATGTGATGGCTGGCAACAGGCTAGGACAGATTTTAATAGTAATAATGAACCCTTATCCTGGGAAAATTTGATAAGTTTTTTAAAGGACCGAGAAAAGTCTAAAAATGTTAAAAAATTCATAAATGACATCATGACAGTTAAAGAAGAGACTGAGAGAAACATACAGCGGGAAGAAAATAGGCTGAGACTGGAGGCTCTTAATAGGGCCAATAGAGGCCGCAGGACCGGCAAAAAGAAAAAGAAAAGGCCCTAGCATGCTTTTACATTTGAGCTATTCTGTGTATATACCTTCTGTTTTTATTTATTTATTTCTTTTATTTTTTAGTTATACCTATTTATATAGTACCCTCTTACTTTTAAATATTTATTTATATACACATGTTTGTTGTTTTTATTTCTATGTTTTATATTTATATATACTGTTATTTATTTATACATATTTTCTATAGTTATTTAGTTATTTAGTTTTTAGTACATTTGTGATGATAAGGCTGTGATTTAGTTAATTCTTTGACAAATGAATAATGACTGAGTTTTTAAAGACACCCTATACCGTGCAGTAATGCTAAATGGCAATCCCGCGGATAGATAGGGTAGTGATGGACCGAGAAGCAAGGAGAAGGAGGTTAGGGTTTAACTGGATCAAGAACAACAGGTCCCTTATGTTCCCCCCTCGTTAAAAAAAAAAAAAAAAAAAAAAAAAAAAAGACAGGTTAAGACGTGTTTATAATCGCTTCGACACGTTTAGGCGCGTTTTTGATCGTTTCGAAACGTATAGACACGTTTAGACGTGTTCATGATCGTTTCCACACGTTTAAAGTTGTTTATGATCGTTTCTACAAGTTTCGACGTATTTATGATCGTTTCGACAAGTTTGGACGTATTTATGATCGTTTCGACACGTTTAGACACGTTTAGACAAGTTTAGACGGGTTTATGATCGTTTCGACACGTTTAAACACGTTTAGACGCGTTTATGATCGTTTCGACACGTTTAAACACGTTTAGACGCGTTTATGATCGTTTCGACACGTTTAGACGTGCTTAGACGCGCTTGGAAACGTTTAGACTTGTTTAGACAAGTTTAGACACGTTTAGACGCGTTTATGATCGTTTCGACACATTTAGACACGTTTAGACTTGTTTAGACAAGTTTACACAGGTTTAGACGTGTTAATGATCGTTTCGACAAGTTTACACGGGTTTATGATCGTTTAGACAAGTTTAGACGTGTTTATGATCGTTTCGAAAAGTTTAGACGTGTTTATGATCGTTTAGACAAGTTTAGACGTGTTTATGATCGTTTAGAAACGTTTAGACGCGTTTCTGATCGTTTCGATAAGTTTACACGTGTTTATGATCGTTTAGACACGTTTAGACACGTTTAGACAAGTTTAGACGAGTTTATGATCGTTTAGACACGTTTAGACGTGTTTTGACAATTTTAGACACGTTTCGACGTGTTTATGACCGTTTCGACACGTTTAGACACGTTTAGACGCGTTTATGATCGTTTAGACACGTTTAGACACGTTTCTGATCGTTTCGACAAGTTTACACGTGTTTATGATCGTTTAGACACATATAGACACGTTTAGACAAGTTTAGACAGGTTTAGACGTGTTTATGATCGTTTTGACACGTTTAAACACGTTTAGACGCGTTTAGACAATTTTAGACACGTTTCGACGTGTTTATGACCATTCCGACACGTTTAGATACGTTTAGACGTGCTTAGACGCGCTTGGAAACGTTTAGACTTGTTTAGACAAGTTTAGACACGTTCAGACGCGTTTATGATCGTTTCGACACGTTTAGACACGTTTAGACTTGTTTAGACAAGTTTACACAGGTTTAGACGTGTTAATGATTGTTTGGACACGTTTAGACGTGTTTATGACCGTTTCTACAAGTTTAGACGTATTTATGATCGTTTCGAAACGTATAGACACGTTTAGACGTGTTCATGATCGTTTCGATTCATTTATGACCGTTTCAACACGTTTAGACACGTTTAGACGTGTTTTGACAATTTTAGACACGTTTCGATGTGTTTATGACCGTTTCGACACGTTTAGACACGATTAGACGAGTTTATGATTGTTTCGACAAGTTTGGACGTATTTATGATCGTTTCGACACGTTTAGACACGTTTAGACAAGTTTAGACGGGTTTATGATCGTTTCGACACGTTTAAACACGTTTAGACGCGTTTAGACAATTTTAGACACGTTTAGACTTGTTTAGATAAGTTTAGACAGGTTTAGACGTGTTAATGATCGTTTCGACAAGTTTACACGGGTTTATGATCGTTTAGACAAGTTTAGACGTGTTTATGATCGTTTCGAAAAGTTTAGACGTGTTTATGATCGTTTAGACAAGTTTAGACGTGTTTATGATCGTTTAGAAACGTTTAGACGCGTTTCTGATCGTTTCGATAAGTTTACACGTGTTTATGATCGTTTAGACACGTTTAGACACGTTTAGACAAGTTTAGACGAGTTTATGATCGTTTAGACACGTTTAGACGTGTTTTGACAATTTTAGACACGTTTCGACGTGTTTATGACCGTTTCGACACGTTTAGACACGTTTAGACGCGTTTATGATCGTTTAGACACGTTTAGACACGTTTCTGATCGTTTCGACAAGTTTACACGTGTTTATGATCGTTTAGACACATATAGACACGTTTAGACAAGTTTAGACAGGTTTAGACGTGTTTATGATCGTTTTGACACGTTTAAACACGTTTAGACGCGTTTAGACAATTTTAGACACGTTTCTACGTGTTTATGACCATTCCGACACGTTTAGATACGTTTAGACGTGCTTAGACGCGCTTGGAAACGTTTAGACTTGTTTAGACAAGTTTAGACACGTTCAGACGCGTTTATGATCGTTTCGACACGTTTAGACACGTTTAGACTTGTTTAGACAAGTTTACACAGGTTTAGACGTGTTAATGATTGTTTGGACACGTTTAGACGTGTTTATGACCGTTTCTACAAGTTTAGACGTATTTATGATCGTTTCGAAACGTATAGACACGTTTAGACGTGTTCATGATCGTTTCGATTCATTTATGACCATTTCAACACGTTTAGACACGTTTAGACGTGTTTTGACAATTTTAGACACGTTTCGATGTGTTTATGACCGTTTCGACACGTTTAGACACGATTAGACGAGTTTATGATTGTTTCGACAAGTTTGGACGTATTTATGATCGTTTCGACACGTTTAGACACGTTTAGACAAGTTTAGACGGGTTTATGATCGTTTCGACACGTTTAAACACGTTTAGACGCGTTTAGACAATTTTAGACACGTTTAGACTTGTTTAGATAAGTTTAGACAGGTTTAGACGTGTTAATGATCGTTTCGACACGTTTAGACGTGTTTATGACCGTTTCGACACGTTTAGACACGTTTAGACGCGTTTATGATCGTTTAGACACGTTTAGACGTGCTTAGACGCGCTTGGAAACGTTTAGACTTGTTTAGACAAGTTTAGACACGTTTAGACGCGTTTATGATCGTTTCGACACATTTAGACACGTTTAGACTTGTTTAGAAAAGTTTACACAGGTTTAGACGTGTTAATGATCGTTTCGACAAGTTTACACGGGTTTATGATCGTTTAGACAAGTTTAGACGTGTTTATGATCGTTTCGAAAAGTTTAGACGTGTTTATGATCGTTTAGACAAGTTTAGACGTGTTTATGATCGTTTAGAAACGTTTAGACGCGTTTCTGATCGTTTCGATAAGTTTACACGTGTTTATGATCGTTTAGACACGTTTAGACACGTTTAGACAAGTTTAGACGAGTTTATGATCGTTTAGACACGTTTAGACGTGTTTTGACAATTTTAGACACGTTTCGACGTGTTTATGACCGTTTCGACACGTTTAGACACGTTTAGACGCGTTTATGATCGTTTAGACACGTTTAGACACGTTTCTGATCGTTTCGACAAGTTTACACGTGTTTATGATCGTTTAGACACATATAGACACGTTTAGACAAGTTTAGACAGGTTTAGACGTGTTTATGATCGTTTTGACACGTTTAAACACGTTTAGACGCGTTTAGACAATTTTAGACACGTTTCGACGTGTTTATGACCATTCCGACACGTTTAGACACGTTTAGACGTGCTTAGACGCGCTTGGAAACGTTTAGACTTGTTTAGACAAGTTTAGACACGTTCAGACGCGTTTATGATAGTTTCGACACGTTTAGACACGTTTAGACTTGTTTAGACAAGTTTACACAGGTTTAGACGTGTTAATGATTGTTTGGACACGTTTAGACGTGTTTATGACCGTTTCTACAAGTTTAGACGTATTTATGATCGTTTCGAAACGTATAGACACGTTTAGACGTGTTCATGATCGTTTCGATTCATTTATGACCGTTTCAACACGTTTAGACACGTTTAGACGTGTTTTGACAATTTTAGACACGTTTCGATGTGTTTATGACCGTTTCGACACGTTTAGACACGATTAGACGAGTTTATGATTGTTTCGACAAGTTTGGACGTATTTATGATCGTTTCGACACGTTTAGACACGTTTAGACAAGTTTAGACGGGTTTATGATCGTTTCGACACGTTTAAACACGTTTAGACGCGTTTATGATCGTTTCGACACGTTTAAACACGTTTAGACGCGTTTATGATCGTTTCGACACGTTTAAACACGTTTAGACTTGTTTAGACAATTTTAGACACGTTTAGACTTGTTTAGATAAGTTTAGACAGGTTTAGACGCGTTTATGATCGTTTCGACACGTTTAGACACGTTTAGACTTGTTTAGACAAGTTTACACAGGTTTAGACGTGTTAATGATCGTTTCGACAAGTTTACACGGGTTTATGATCGTTTAGACAAGTTTAGACGTGTTTATGATCGTTTCGAAAAGTTTAGACGTGTTTATGATCGTTTAGACAAGTTTAGACGTGTTTATGATCGTTTAGAAACGTTTAGACGTGTTTCTGATCGTTTCGATAAGTTTACACGTGTTTATGATCGTTTAGACACGTTTAGACACGTTTAGACACGTTTAGACAAGTTTAGACAGGTTAAGACGTGTTTATAATCGATTCGACACGTTTAGGCGCGTTTTTGATCGTTTCGAAACGTATAGACACGTTTAGACGTGTTCATGATCGTTTAGACACGCTAAGACGCGTTTATGATCGTTTCGACAAGTTTAGACGTATTTATGATCGTTTCGACAAGTTTAGAAGCGTTTCTGATCGTTTCGACAAGTTTGGACGTATTTATGATCGTTTCGACAAGTTTAGACGCGTTTCTGATCGTTTCGACAAGTTTAGACGTGTTTATGATCGTTTAGACACGTTTAGACGTGTTTATGATCGTTTCCACACGTTTAAAGTTGTTTATGATCGTTTCTACAAGTTTCGACGTATTTATGATCGTTTCGACAAGTTTATACGCGTTTATGATCGTTTCGACACGTTTAGACACGTTTAGACAAGTTTAGACGGGTTTATGATCGTTTCGAAAAGTTTAGACGTGTTTATGATCGTTTAGACACGTTTAGACGCGTTTATGATCGTTTCGACACGTTTAAACTCGTTTAGACGCGTTTATGATCGTTTCGACACGTTTAAAGACGTTTAGACGCGTTTAGACAATTTTAGACACGTTTAGACTTGTTTAGATAAGTTTAGACAGGTTTAGACGTGTTAATGATCGTTTCGACACGTTTAGACACGTTTAGACAAGTTTAGACGGGTTTATGATCGTTTCGACACGTTTAAACACGTTTAGACGCGTTTATGATCGTTTCGACACGTTTAAACACGTTTAGACGCGTTTATGATCGTTTCGACACGTTTAGACGTGCTTAGACGCGCTTGGAAACGTTTAGACTTGTTTAGACAAGTTTAGACACGTTTAGACGCGTTTATGATCGTTTCGACACATTTAGACACGTTTAGACTTGTTTAGACAAGTTTACACAGGTTTAGACGTGTTAATGATCGTTTCGACAAGTTTACACGGGTTTATGATCGTTTAGACAAGTTTAGACGTGTTTATGATCGTTTCGAAAAGTTTAGACGTGTTTATGATCGTTTAGACAAGTTTAGACGTGTTTATGATCGTTTAGAAACGTTTAGACGCGTTTCTGATCGTTTCGATAAGTTTACACGTGTTTATGATCGTTTAGACACGTTTAGACACGTTTAGACAAGTTTAGACGAGTTTATGATCGTTTAGACACGTTTAGACGTGTTTTGACAATTTTAGACACGTTTCGACGTGTTTATGACCGTTTCGACACGTTTAGACACGTTTAGACGCGTTTATGATCGTTTAGACACGTTTAGACACGTTTCTGATCGTTTCGACAAGTTTACACGTGTTTATGATCGTTTAGACACATATAGACACGTTTAGACAAGTTTAGACAGGTTTAGACGTGTTTATGATCGTTTTGACACGTTTAAACACGTTTAGACGCGTTTAGACAATTTTAGACACGTTTCGACGTGTTTATGACCATTCCGACACGTTTAGATACGTTTAGACGTGCTTAGACGCGCTTGGAAACGTTTAGACTTGTTTAGACAAGTTTAGACACGTTCAGACGCGTTTATGATCGTTTCGACACGTTTAGACACGTTTAGACTTGTTTAGACAAGTTTACACAGGTTTAGACGTGTTAATGATTGTTTGGACACGTTTAGACGTGTTTATGACCGTTTCTACAAGTTTAGACGTATTTATGATCGTTTCGAAACGTATAGACACGTTTAGACGTGTTCATGATCGTTTCGATTCATTTATGACCGTTTCAACACGTTTAGACACGTTTAGACGTGTTTTGACAATTTTAGACACGTTTCGATGTGTTTATGACCGTTTCGACACGTTTAGACACGATTAGACGAGTTTATGATTGTTTCGACAAGTTTGGACGTATTTATGATCGTTTCGACACGTTTAGACACGTTTAGACAAGTTTAGACGGGTTTATGATCGTTTCGACACGTTTAAACACGTTTAGACGCGTTTAGACAATTTTAGACACGTTTAGACTTGTTTAGATAAGTTTAGACAGGTTTAGACGTGTTAATGATCGTTTCGACACGTTTAGACGTGTTTATGACCGTTTCGACACGTTTAGACACGTTTAGACGCGTTTATGATCGTTTAGACACGTTTAGACGTGCTTAGACGCGCTTGGAAACGTTTAGACTTGTTTAGACAAGTTTAGACACGTTTAGACGCGTTTATGATCGTTTCGACACGTTTAGACACGTTTAGACTTGTTTAGACAAGTTTACACAGGTTTAGACGTGTTAATGATCGTTTCGACACGTTTAGACGTGTTTATGACCGTTTCGACACGTTTAGACACGTTTAGACGCGTTTATGATCGTTTAGACACGTTTAGACGTGCTTAGACGCGCTTGGAAACGTTTAGACTTGTTTAGACACGTTTAGACACGTTTAGACAAGTTTAGACGAGTTTATGATCGTTTAGACACGTTTAGACGTGTTTTGACAATTTTAGACACGTTTCGACGTGTTTATGACCGTTTCGACACGTTTAGACACATTTAGACGCGTTTATGATCGTTTAGACACGCTTAGACACGTTTCTGATCGTTTCGACAAGTTTACACGTGTTTATGATCGTTTAGACACATATAGACACGTTTAGACAAGTTTAGACACGTTCAGACGCGTTTATGATCGTTTCGACACGTTTAGACACGTTTAGACTTGTTTAGACAAGTTTACACAGGTTTAGACGTGTTTATAATCGATTCGACACGTTTAGGCGCGTTTTTGATCGTTTCGAAACGTATAGACACGTTTAGACGTGTTCATGATCGTTTAGACACGCTAAGACGCGTTTATGATCGTTTCGACAAGTTTAGACGTATTTATGATCGTTTCGACAAGTTTAGAAGCGTTTCTGATCGTTTCGACAAGTTTAGACGTATTTATGATCGTTTAGACACGGTAAGACGCGTTTCTGATCGTTTCGACAAGTTTTGACGTATTTATGATCGTTTCGACAAGTTTAGACGCGTTTCTGATCGTTTCGACAAGTTTAGACGTGTTTATGATCGTTTAGACACGTTTAGACGTGTTTATGATCGTTTCCACACGTTTAAAGTTGTTTATGATCGTTTCTACAAGTTTCGACGTATTTATGATCGTTTCGACAAGTTTATACGCGTTTATGATCGTTTCGACACGTTTAGACACGTTTAGACAAGTTTAGACGGGTTTATGATCGTTTCGAAAAGTTTAGACGTGTTTATGATCGTTTAGACACGTTTAGACGCGTTTATGATCGTTTCGACACGTTTAAACACGTTTAGACGCGTTTATGATCGTTTCGACACGTTTAAACACGTTTAGACGCGTTTAGACAATTTTAGACACGTTTAGACTTGTTTAGATAAGTTTAGACAGGTTTAGACGTGTTAATGATCGTTTCGACACGTTTAGACGTGTTTATGACCGTTTCGACACGTTTAGACACGTTTAGACGCGTTTATGATCGTTTAGACACGTTTAGACGTGCTTAGACGCGCTTGGAAACGTTTAGACTTGTTTAGACAAGTTTAGACACGTTTAGACGCGTTTATGATCGTTTCGACACGTTTAGACACGTTTAGACTTGTTTAGACAAGTTTACACAGGTTTAGACGTGTTAATGATCGTTTCGACAAGTTTACACGGGTTTATGATCGTTTAGACAAGTTTAGACGTGTTTATGATCGGTTCGAAAAGTTTAGACGTGTTTATGATCGTTTAGACAAGTTTAGACGTGTTTATGATCGTTTAGAAACGTTTAGACGCGTTTCTGATCGTTTCGATAAGTTTACACGTGTTTATGATCGTTTAGACACGTTTAGACACGTTTAGACAAGTTTAGACGAGTTTATGATCGTTTAGAAACGTTTAGACGTGTTTTGACAATTTTAGACACGTTTCGACGTGTTTATGACCGTTTCGACACGTTTAGACACGTTTAGACGCGTTTATGATCGTTTAGACACGTTTAGACACGTTTCTGATCGTTTCGACAAGTTTACACGTGTTTATGATCGTTTAGACACATATAGACACGTTTAGACAAGTTTAGACAGGTTTAGACGTGTTTATGATCGTTTTGACACGTTTAAACACGTTTAGACGCGTTTAGACAATTTTAGACACGTTTCGACGTGTTTATGAACGTTCCGACACGTTTAGACACGTTTAGACGTGCTTAGACGCGCTTGGAAACGTTTAGACTTGTTTAGACAAGTTTAGACACGTTCAGACGCGTTTATGATCGTTTCGACACGTTTAGACACGTTTAGACTTGTTTAGACAAGTTTACACAGGTTTAGACGTGTTAATGATCGTTTGGACACGTTTAGACGTGTTTATGACCGTTTCTACAAGTTTAGACGTATTTATGATCGTTTCGAAACGTATAGACACGTTTAGACGTGTTCATGATCGTTTCGATTCATTTATGACCGTTTCAACACGTTTAGACACGTTTAGACGTGTTTTGACAATTTTAGACACGTTTCGATGTGTTTATGACCGTTTCGACACGTTTAGACACGATTGGACGAGTTTATGATTGTTTCGACAAGTTTGGACGTATTTATGATCGTTTCGACACGTTTAGACACGTTTAGACAAGTTTAGACGGGTTTATGATCGTTTCGACACGTTTAAACACGTTTAGACGCGTTTATGATCGTTTCGACACGTTTAAACACGTTTAGACGCGTTTATGATCGTTTCGACACGTTTAAACACGTTTAGACGCGTTTAGACAATTTTAGACACGTTTAGACGTGTTCATGATCGTTTCGATTCATTTATGACCGTTTCAACACGTTTAGACACGTTTAGACGTGTTTTGACAATTTTAGACACGTTTCGATGTGTTTATGACCGTTTCGACACGTTTAGACACGATTGGACGAGTTTATGATTGTTTCGACAAGTTTGGACGTATTTATGATCGTTTCGACACGTTTAGACACGTTTAGACAAGTTTAGACGGGTTTATGATCGTTTCGACACGTTTAAACACGTTTAGACGTGTTTATGACCGTTTCGACACGTTTAGACACGTTTAGACGCGTTTATGATCGTTTCGACACGTTTAGACACGTTTAGACTTGTTTAGACAAGTTTACACAGGTTTAGACGTGTTAATGATCGTTTCGACAAGTTTACACGGGTTTATGATCGTTTAGACAAGTTTAGACGTGTTTATGATCGTTTCGAAAAGTTTAGACGTGTTTATGATCGTTTAGACAAGTTTAGACGTGTTTATGATCGTTTAGAAACGTTTAGACGCGTTTCTGATCGTTTCGATAAGTTTACACGTGTTTATGATCGTTTAGACACGTTTAGAAACGTTTAGACACGTTTAGACAAGTTTAGACAGGTTAAGACGTGTTTATAATCGATTCGACACGTTTAGGCGCGTTTTTGATCGTTTCGAAACGTATAGACACGTTTAGACGTGTTCATGATCGTTTAGACACGCTAAGACGTGTTTATGATCGTTTCGACAAGTTTAGACGTATTTATGATCGTTTCGACAAGTTTAGAAGCGTTTCTGATCGTTTCGACAAGTTTGGACGTATTTATGATCGTTTCGACAAGTTTAGACGCGTTTCTGATCGTTTCGACAAGTTTAGACGTGTTTATGATCGTTTAGACACGTTTAGACGTGTTTATGATCGTTTCCACACGTTTAAAGTTGTTTATGATCGTTTCTACAAGTTTCGACGTATTTATGATCGTTTCGACAAGTTTATACGCGTTTATGATCGTTTCGACACGTTTAGACACGTTTAGACAAGTTTAGACGGGTTTATGATCGTTTCGAAAAGTTTAGACGTGTTTATGATCGTTTAGACACGTTTAGACGCGTTTATGATCGTTTCGACACGTTTAAACACGTTTAGACGCGTTTATGATCGTTTCGACACGTTTAGACACGTTTAGACTTGTTTAGACAAGTTTACACAGGTTTAGACGTGTTAATGATCGTTTCGACAAGTTTACACGGGTTTATGATCGTTTAGACAAGTTTAGACGTGTTTATGATCGTTTCGAAAAGTTTAGACGTGTTTATGATCGTTTAGACAAGTTTAGACGTGTTTATGATCGTTTAGAAACGTTTAGACGCGTTTCTGATCGTTTCGATAAGTTTACACGTGTTTATGATCGTTTAGACACGTTTAGACACGTTTAGACAAGTTTAGACGAGTTTATGATCGTTTAGACACGTTTCTGATCGTTTCGACAAGTTTACACGTGTTTATGATCGTTTAGACACATATAGACACGTTTAGACAAGTTTAGACAGGTTTAGACGTGTTTATGATCGTTTTGACACGTTTAAACACGTTTAGACGCGTTTAGACAATTTTAGACACGTTTCGACGTGTTTATGACCGTTCCGACACGTTTAGACACGTTTAGACGCGCTTGGAAACGTTTAGACTTGTTTAGACAAGTTTAGACACGTTCAGACGCGTTTATGATCGTTTCGACACGTTTAGACACGTTTAGACTTGTTTAGACAAGTTTACACAGGTTTAGACGTGTTAATGATCGTTTGGACACGTTTAGACGTGTTTATGACCGTTTCTACAAGTTTAGACGTATTTATGATCGTTTCGAAACGTATAGACACGTTTAGACGTGTTCATGATCGTTTCGATTCATTTATGACCGTTTCAACACGTTTAGACACGTTTAGACGTGTTTTGACAATTTTAGACACGTTTCGATGTGTTTATGACCGTTTCGACACGTTTAGACACGATTAGACGAGTTTATGATTGTTTCGACAAGTTTAGACGTGTTTATGATCGTTTCTACAAGTTTAGACGTATTTATAATCGTTTCGAAACGTATAGACACGTTTAGACGTGTTCATGATCGTTTCGATTCATTTATGACCGTTTCAACACGTTTAGACACGTTTAGACGTGTTTTGACAATTTTAGACACGTTTCGATGTGTTTATGACCGTTTCGACACGTTTAGACACGATTAGACGAGTTTATGATTGTTTCGACAAGTTTAGACGTGTTTATGATCGTTTGGACACGTTTAGACGTGTTTTGACAATTTTAGACACGTTTCGACGTGTTTATGACCGTTTCGACAGGTTTAGTCACGTTTAGACGTGTTTGTGATCGTTTAGACACGTTTAGACGCGTTTATGATCGTTTCGACCCGTTTAAACACGTTTAGACGCGTTTAGACAATTTTAGACACGTTTAGACTTGTTTAGATAAGTTTAGACAGGTTTACACGTATTAATGATCGTTTCGACACGTTTAGACGTGTTTATGACCGTTTCGACACGTTTAGACAAGTTTAGACGGGTTTATGATCGTTTAGGCAAGTTTAGACGTGTTTATGATCGTTTCGAAAAGTTTAGACGTGTTTATGATCGTTTCTACAAGTTTAGACGTATTTATGATCGTTTCGACAAGTTTAGACGTATTTATGATCGTTTCGACAAGTTTAGACGCGTTTATGATCGTTTCGACACGTTTAGACACGTTTAGACAAGTTTAGACGGGTTTATGATCGTTTAGACAAGTTTATACGTGTTTATGATCGTTTCGAAAAGTTTAGACGTGTTTATGATCGTTTAGACAAGTTTAGACGTGTTTATGATCGTTTAGAAACGTTTAGACGCGTTTCTGATCGTTTAGACACGTTTTGACACGTTGAGACGTGTTTATCATCGCTTCGACACGTTTAGGCGCGTTTTTGATCGTTGAGATGATGACGGTGATGAATTCTGAGTAGATGATGTCGTTGATATTAAAGGTACCGTCTGACTCCTGTAGTCAGAAGTCAGACGAGATTGAGAGGGAGAGGGGAAAGTGTGCATTCTGCACCCTTTACTGTATCAGAGGAAATATAAAAGAACACTATGTGACACTATTTAACAAAGAAACACAAATTAACTATTATAACCACACTGAACACGTGACCACGAAAACACGAAAACAAACTCTCGAAAGGTAAACACGTCTTATCACCACGACGGTCAGACCGTGACTCCGTTTATATGTTTTGTTTTCCCGTACTTTTTAGGATCGTACGCGAAGTCGGCATTGACCATTTCCGATGGTTTTAAATTATATCTTTTCGGCCCTTCTATATATCTTTCGGCTTCTAGCAATTGATCCTCTAATTCTCTTAAAGATGTTATTGCTCTATAGTTTACTACTTTCTGCAATTTCGGTTTCGCGCCCCAGTAGACCGTTTTAATTTTCTTTGCTTCCGACCATGGATTCTTAAATCTTTTAAATATTGCCTGTCATTGCCATGCCATTGTACTCTATCTTTCGCGTTTCTTTCCAAGTTCTCGTAACAATCGGGATCGCCAAAAAATCTACGGCATTTCTTTTTAAATCCTTCCCAATTCGACCAGGTACTTTCATACGTTTCGTACCAACGCGCTGCTACCTCGTCGAGACAAACCGGCAAGCACCGTAGGATATCCGCTTCGGAAATATTCGTAAATCGACGTTGTTCCGCGATACGTTCGAGGAAGGTTTCATGATCCTCCCCGGTTTTTCCGGCAAACTTAATTCGCCATTTTCTCATAATTTCCGAAACGGTTGTCCCTCGGCAGCGTAATGATCCAGTAGGTATGTCAATGTTCGCGGAGGATGACTTTATTTTCGCGTCTTGATATTTGTCGCGCGTGTTACTAGGAACCTTCAGCGTTACGGTATTTGGATATTGTTGATTTAAATCCATTTTCGATTGCCTTTTATTGTTACCTAAACCGCTTGTGGATTCCCCATCTGTAATTCCCCCTTCCGCTTCTTCGAATTTCTCGCTAACGGTTGACTTATTGTCCCCCTCGTCCCCTAGTGGGTCTAGCATCGTGCGCGTTTATTTTATGACCGAAGGTTGTTTTTATTTCCTTCGATTGAGCTTCGAACTGTTTACGTTGAGATAGTGTACGTATAAACGTATAAACAAAGAAAATGTATTTAGGGATTACGGCAGCCAAGCAAAAAAATGATTACGCGTTTCGTCTCGCTTCGCTTATTGAAATCATACAATAAAATTTTAAATTCTCAAACCGGCATCACCAGCAATTCTTGATTATTTCGCTAATTTAACCGTCAATTTACCACAATATTAATATTTCGTTTGACAATAATTATGTGTGCAAGACTAGTACAACCCGGACATATCTTCCACCACCACAGTTATACAATGGACATAATATATGATAAATATAAGTAGATATATAAGGGGGGTTCTAACTCAATGGGTGAGGGGGTTTTTCTCTTGCGGGGCAAGAGGGGGGATCTCGTGCTTTGCGGTTTTCGGCATATCCGTTATCGCGCGTGCAAGAGTGGGGGGGAGGGGGATCTCGCGCTTTGCGGGTTTTCTGCATCGTTATCCCGCGTCTGTAACTGCGGTTTGGACACATCCGTTATCGCGCGTCTCGTTATCACCGATGCATTCTTTTCTTCAGCCGCATCCTTTTCGTCATCCTGCATTTAAGATTCTTCCTGTAGAGTGGTTCATGCTGTTCCTCTCGCTCTTTCTGTTTCCATCTCACATCCTTTTCGTTATTCCGCTCTTTTCCGGAGTGATTTCTCTCTCGCGCATTTTTCGGTTTCTCTCGTAGTACCACATCCTTCGCTTTTTTCCCGGAGTGATTTCTCTCTCGCGCATTGCATTTTTGGTTTCTTTCGTAGTACCACATCCTTCGTTTTTTCCTTTTGTGCGAATGTATTTGTTCGTAATATTATGTATGTGGATGCAACAATGAATACTAGACGTAGAATCGAAATACGAATTGTGTCGCTATGCAGTACGTGGAGGTGCCTTCGCTGCAATCATTTGCTGCAGCCAAGTTATTCGAGTTTGACATTCGGAATTATTCGAAAGAGATTTTGGATAGATATTTTCGCGTTTTTTCGTGCGAGATTTATTGTGTTTTTCGCAAGAGATCTCCGCCCGCCATAGTCCCGTACGTGGCGGTTTTCGCGTATAAACTGCTGGACCTGTTGCGCGACGTATGGAACGAGAACATTGATCTTTTACGAGTGTTCGTTTTCCTAAAACCGAAACGGAAATTGTCGTCGTATTTAAGGAAATCGGTGCTTCGATATCGTAGAACCGATTATGTTTACACGGGAGTGCTAGCATCGGAGCGTCATTGCGTGTCTCGTTTGGTTTTGACTCCTCCCTTTTTACCGATGAACAAACATCGTTTACGTTTCTAGAGCGAGGAATATTGATGCCAGTTTTAACGTTAAAAAATTTGGCTTGGAGTGACGTTATAAATTTATATTTGAACGATCGTTTTTCCATCGAGCAGAATACAATGATTGAACGTTTAATGCGAAACGACGTTACGAGTCGTATATGTTTTTTTTATACAAAGAGATTTAGTCAAGTTGTGTCGCCATGGCCCGCGGTCGAATCACCATCCACGATATTGGATATAATAGAGACGGGCGAACGTCGAATTGTGTTAACTGGATGCGAAGTATAAATGTGTTTTTACGAACTGGTAATTTAACGGGTGACGTGAAATTGAAGTTAAAAAAATTATTTTGTGCAAGATGATTGAGGTTTTGAAAAAAACGCTAAAGTGTCTAACGCGTATGTCGATGCTGATCAAAACCATCGACGAGTATCGCGAATGGTCTCGTTCGTATATCGAAACTTTATAATGCTGTACCAATTATTTGTCTCGTATGAAGGATGAATTATCGGTAGGCGCGAAATTCAGTTTAATATCGCTAATATGTCGTTTGAAAAGTTTAACGTTTCGCTGGATCATCGTTTTTCGTCGTACGTTGTTCGAGGTTTACGCGATCGCGGTGGTGCGAGAGCATCGACTCTTCGTTGGGAAGATATCGAGTCGACGTTTCGAAATCGTATATCGAGTGGTGTTGTTATCAACGTTGAGCATATTGATCCCCGTCAATTTTTGCAACACGCGAAGCGGATGATTATGAGACGCATTACGGAATTTCTGAACGAGCATTCATCGATGAAAGTGAACATTACGTTGGAAGCAGAATTTGTGTTGCGCGACATGGTTTCGGTGAAAAGTTTCAACACGCGAAATTTTGCGCTGTTTCGAACGAGTGATTTACGTCGATGGTACCTGAAAGACGTTATACCAACGATTTTAACATCGATGGAAGAGTTTCAAGAACGAGGCAGCGGATGGGCGCTATCGAAGATACTATATCTAATAGTGAATTGCAACATGTATTAACCGCTGCAAGCTGGTTGCAGTGTCACCGATGCGTGCATACCTCGAACGATACAGCTGAAGAGAGCAGTAATTAGCGTCAACAATGACGATGAAGCCTGTTTTTTTTGGTCGGTTGTGGCCAGTCTCTACCTGGTTGTGAGAAATCCAGAGCGTTCGACCTCCTATCCGCATTATCGTACGGTGCTTCGAACCGAAGGTTTTCAACTACCCATGTCCTTCAAAGATATTCGAAAATTCGAACGAGTAAACGACGTTTCCGTAAACATGTTTGAATGGGGGCGTAAGAAGGTCGGAACGCTTCATCTGACAGAGAAGAAACGGAGCAAACATGTTAATTTGCTTTTTCTACAGAGGGGTTCGCACAATCATTACGCATGTATAAGAAATTTATCGCGATTGGTTTCATCACAGCTTAGCAATCACAAGTGTGCCAAACATATTTGCAATCGGTAAGTCGAACACATTTTTTCTTTTTTTCTTTCCAGTGTTGATGTTATATTTTTTTTTCCTCTTCAGATGTCTACAATATTTTCAATCGCAAGAGAGATTAGACGCCCATGCAAACGATTGCAATCGAATGAACGAATGCGCTTTGACGCTTCCAATCTCGGAAGATATGTGGTTGCGGTTTAGCAACTACGCGTACAAATAACGAACGCCATTCATCATTTACGCCGATTTGGAATGCCTGCTAAAGAAACAGGAAGGGCAGAGTTGTGGAGCGCGTATGCGGTATCAGCATCACAACGTATTCAGTATAGGTTATTACGTACATTGTCGATACAATGCTTCTTTGTGCGAGTATCAAGCTTGTTCCAGAGAAGAGGGATGTTCGGCATGTTTCGCGAAAAAGTTGTACGAATTGAGTGAAAAATTACAGTCGATACTCGATAAAACAGTGCCGATGAAGGCGTTAACCAAAGCGCAAGAATTAGATTTTCTTAAGGCCACGCATTGCCACATATGTGAAAAACCTTTCAACGATTGTGATGTAAAAGTGCGCGATCATTGTCATATTACGAGTATGTATCGCGGTCCGGCGCATAACGATTGTAATTTGCGTTATCAATGTACGTACGTGATACCGGTGGTTTTTCACAATTTATCCGGTTACAATGAATTACGAAAGAATTGGCGAATGCGTTCGAGGGGAATATAGATGTGTTGCCGCTTACAAAAGAGCTGTACATTTCTTTCACGAAACACGTTGTCCAGGGAGCGATAAACAGAGATTACAAGAAGTTGATAAAGTTTCGGTTTATCGATTCATTCAAATTCCTAAACTCCAGTCTGGACAAGTTATCATCGTATTTGAACAAGAGCAAGATGCGCGTCGTACGAAGCGAATTTGCACATCTTTCCGACAGCGATTTCGATCTTTTAACGAGAAAAGGTGTTTTCCCATACGACTATTTAACGTCATACGATAAATTAAACGACAAGCAATTGCCACCGCGCGAAGCATTTTACAATCAGTTATGCGCCAGCGAGATATCCGACGCCGATTACCCTCACGCGAATATGGTTTGGTCACGTTTCGCTATAAAGACGTTAGGACAGTACAGCGATTTATACTTAAAATTGGACGTACTGTTGTTGGCGGATATTTTTGAAAATTTTCGCGACGACTATCTTGAGAATTATAAACTCGATCCAGCCCATTATTACACACTCCCCGGTTTCGCGTGGGACGTGATGTTAAAAATGACGAAGATCGAGCTAGAGCTGCTCACCGACGTGAACATGCTTTTGTTCGTGGAGCGTGGAATACGCGGTGGACTGAGTCAATGTTCTCACAGGTATGCGCGCGCGAACAACAAGTATTTGTCGACGTACGACTCGAGCGAGCCGTCCATCTATCTGATGTATTTCGATATTAATAATTTGTATGGTTGGGCCATGTCACAACCTCTACCGTACAGCAATTTTCGCTGGATGGATGATCAGACGAGTATAGATAATTTTAGTATCGAATCCATTCCAATCGATAGTCCAGTAGGATACATTTTAGAGGTGGATTTAGAGTATCCGCGCGAAATTCATGACGCTCACGCGGATCTTCCGTTTTGTCCGAGTCACGACACGGCGATCGCGACGAACCAAAGGAAGTTGTTGGCTACGCTTCGCGATAAGGAACGATACGTTTTACATTACCGATATCTGCAACAAAGTTTGTGACACGGTTTGAAATTGAAAAAAATTCATAGAATTTTAGAGTTTCAACAATCTCGATGGTTGAACACCTACATTGATTTGAACACACAATTGCGTGCCAATGCGAGCAACGACTTTTCAAGGAATTTGTTTAAACTAATGAATAACGCGGTGTTCGGAAAAACAATGGAGAACGTTCGAAATCACGCGCGCGTCAAATTACTCTCTCGTTGGAACGGTCGATACGGTATCGAGCGACTGATAGCTAGACCGAATTTTCACAGTCGTACGATATTCTCGGAGGATTTCGCCGCGGTTCAGTTGAAAAAAGTTAATATTAAATTTTATAAACCCGTTTACATAGGTATGTCCGTATTAGATATATCGAAGTGTCATATGTATGATTTTCATTACGGTTATATGTACCTGAATTTTAAAGAAAACTGTAAGATTTTGTATACGGACACAGACAGTTTGATATACGAAATAGCATGCGATGACGCGTACGAGATGTTGAAACGTGATATTTATCGCTATGACACCAGCAATTATCCTGAGAATAATGCGTACGGTGTTCCGATCGCGAACAAAAAGATGTTGGGATTGATGAAGGATGAGAACGGTGGTAAAATTATGACCGAATTCGTAGGGCTCCGCTCGAAAATGTATGCCACTCGCGTGCACGATGACGATGATACCTGTCGCGAAACCAAAAAGATAAAAGGTATCAGAACGAATGTCACGGTTAGGGATATAAGTTTCGAAGACTATATCGAATGCCTTCGTAATTATACGGAGAAGAGCGTCAATAGTAATCGTATAATGTCTGAGCGGCACCAGGTGTATTCGGTATCCGAAATGAAATTGGCGTTGAGTCCGTACGATGATAAACGTCACATCTGTGATAATTTGATCAATACTCTTCCTTGGGGACATTATAGTATCAACGACGACGACGACGACGACGACGACGACGACGACGATTGACTGGAAAGCGGAAAAGGGAAGTGATAGAGAGAGAGACCGTGTAGAACATTGAGACATTCTTCGGAAAAAAGAAAGTGGTAGAGAGACCGTTGCAACTGTAGAACATTAGAGAGAGACCGTGTAGAAAAATTATATCGACAAAAGGAAGTGATAAGATGATAGCGCATTGTACAAAAGGACGTGTTTCGAGCATTGCGCTTCAGAAGTCAGACGTCGAACAGTAACGAAGATTTAGAGTTTAGTGAATATTTTTTCTCGATCGTACTTTTCTTATATACGCTACAGTAGAGCCAAGTAAAGTAAATAATGATCGAACCTGAGCGCCGCGAAAAATATTAATTCTTAGTAACGAAGATGTTTGCTAACCATCGTCCACTCAGAGAATGTAATCGAATGATGTATGTATAAGATAAAATCAATTTTTAAAAAACATTCATTATTTTTTAAAAATATATCAATTGATTGCAGGAATTTTCAACAATCGCGAACATCGTTGCAACCGTCGCCGGTGTCGAAGACTTCGCGCCCCGTACGAATCCTAACCCGAAGATATTCCATTGCCGGCAACTATTTTAAATATCTGGAAATGGGTGTACGAGTCGGTGAGGATATTTTCATCGAAATGGTTATAGGAGATAGCCGAGGCAACGAGATCGGTATCTCCCCGAACGCGTGGGCCGACTTGTTGCGCACGAAGAAGTGTTTGCTGGACTTGCTTACATCCACGAGGAAAGAAGAAGAAGAAGAAGAAGAGCAAAGGATTTACGATAATTTAACATTGCGAATAGTCGAGCTCAATGGTATGAAACTCGTAAAATTATCGAATCAGTTCACGTCTATATATGTTACGGGAAAAACTATGTTTAATTTATATAATCTTGAATTCTGTATGCGAAATATGTGTTTGAAATTGACTGATAACCTTCCAATAATCATAGAAAAATTCCAAAATTTTATTTTTTCGGGGAGAACTGACTTCGTGAATCAGCAATTGTTTGATCGAAATTCGTTGATAGATTGCGAATTAATGGCATTATGCATGAACGCGATCGAAACTGAAAAAACGAAATTTGCTAAAATTTAAAATAAATGATGTTCTCTCTTTTTGTCGAAAACGATTGGTGTTCGGGAACCCGGGACGATTTGAGGTTGGGGAGTGGATTGTATGGATGGGTTTATGTAGGATCGGGTTTGAACACCGCAGGAAGTTCGGAAAGGGAAATCGTGTGGAAAGTGTGAGCGAGGTGAGGTCGGAAAAAGAACAATAAGAACGAAAGGAGTATTAAGCCGGCAAATAACTATGTTTATTTACACAATCGCGTAAACGAGATAGGATGCAATTGAGACGTATATATACTGTCTACACTTGCGTACAAAGAAAAGGGCGCGATTGCGTAACGTCTGACTCAGCTGAGCGTTCGAACGAATCTAACGGTTAGGTGCTGAGCGCCGGTTAGCGGCGGTTCTCGATAATCACGTGATTACGCATCGCGAGAGCGTTACCGGGAATTGCCAAAAACGGCGGATTTATGGACGGACTCTCAGGAGCGTATATCCTGGGACCGTCATACGCTGGGGGGCCACCCAGGGCTGTATCGCTCGACCTCGACAGCTTTAACTAATTAACTATGGACGCCTAGTCCTAAACAATTGGGAGTGTGTGTGTGTAACGAAAGAAGTTAAAATCCAAATTTAAAAAAGTAAGCGGTGAATATAATATTATTTTTTTTCATTAATAAAATATCATCTTTTCATGTGTTATTTTTTATTCGATTATCGTCTTTTCATTTTATTCGATAAGAATACATTTTTTTATAAGCGTTTTCAGATAATTTTTGATATTATTTTTTTCATTAATAAAATATCATCTTTTCATGCGTTATTTTATTCGATAAGAATACATTTTTTTTTATAAGCGTTTTCAGATAATTTTTCGAACGATATTCGTCAACGGGTTGTACTCCACGATGCAGTCGTGTATCATCAAGCAGTATGCGGTTGTCGAGAAGGGGTCGTCGGTTCGACATTCGAATTCGATTCGCACATCGATCGTGGCATTTTTCAACGCTTCGTTTTGCCGGGAACAGTCGAGAACAACGAACGGACCGTATAGTAGGAAGTTTGTAACGTCGAGTAACGTTTCACCGTTTCCATAGTATGATTCTTGGAATTTTGCGTACATGTCGTAGAGCAACGCGTATTTGCCTTTTTCGAAATCGATATTTAGATCATCGTACGGGTAGGTTTCCGAATTCAAGTAGAGTCGAATATTGGCTAACGCGCAATGATCGAATCGCGTAACCGTTTTCTTTAAATTATTTTTTCGCGCGGTTTGTAAGGCGAATATCACGTATCGCGGTTTCTCCATTTGTGGAGCAGTTTTTATCGCCCATGTATGCTTCGTAGTCGCTTGGAGTAGAGGATACTCGTACAGTTCCCACGATCGAAAGCTCATATCGATCGGTTTGTCACCGTCCAAAATACGTAACATCGACAATTTGTGTACTTCATCCAGCGTGACGTGCGGCATTCGCCATTGAATTTTGTGCAGATCCAGAACGGGTTTAGCATTGTCGGATAGGCTGTACAATGCATTCGTGTCGGTACGCGAGCGAATCAAAACTAAGTCGTGTCGAGCGTTTATTACAATGCGTTTGTAGTCTTCGCAGAAGCCCAATAACACGCTCATAGGTACGCAAAAGTTGAAGCTTATCGACGTCGTTATCGTTGCGGTTTTCCTGTGCTCCTCGTTCTCGTACGTCCAGCTTGCGTTGGATAACGCGCTGCTTCTCGTCGTGGACAGACTCACATAGTTCTTCAGAGACGTTGTGTACAAATCTTGTTGTTGAATAGGTATCCTTATCTCATCGTTGTTTCCGAACGTCGTGTTGGCGTACGGATTGTACGTGTGCAGCTCGATCTTCGTTATTCGATTGTCGAAGATCGGCGCTTCGGAGATGTTTAAAATGTCGTCGAACATGGTAACACTTCTTTCACTTTTTAACAATAAATCCCAAAGATCTCAGATACTTCACGTTTTCCGCCGTTAGTCTCTTGCGAATCAAGTCGTTCTTGCGAATTGGTGTCTCGTTTAATCTGCTGAATGTTGTATTGTTATGAATTAGCATCGCTTCGTCGCGCGTGTAGTCGTACCGTGATTTCTTCGCCGCGAAAGTCGATCAAACGACCGGCTTGATCCACGATGCGGATCGTTAAATCGTCAATTACTCGGGCAACGATCGGAAGGTAAATGACTCGTGTAGGTGTTTCAGATAATTTATACCCTGGCGGTACCTGGGGCGCGAACTCGTGTATCGCGTGAATGAGTTTACCGTTGTCGTACGATCCGGTGGTTACGTTACATTCTACACGAATGATATTCACGTTAATGATGTTCACATGCGCGTTCGACGTGTGCCACGTGTTCAACGATAAAATGCGATTCGTGGAAAATCCTAGGATCGATCCTACGTTGCGAGGCATCGTGAAGTTTATCCGATACTTGCTTTTAATTTCGCTTTTCATGGTGTTGTTGTTCGCCCGTAAGATCAGCGGATATTCGTTATCGGACAGCTCTTTGTCATCTTTCGGGGGATATCGCTCGCGTATTTCATGTCTCAAGTACGCGTTGATCGCTTCCAATTCGTACGAACCGTCAGGGATGACGATCGCCTCATCTTTCTCACCGAAGCAGAACCGATTATTACCGATTTTGTCGCTGATGTTCGGTATCGTGTAATAAGTTTGCAAATCGAGCAATCCCAGCTCGTATTCGTCGTCGACCAGATCTATAGGTGGAAAGTACTGGGACGACAGTACACTGCTCTTTCCCGACAACGTAAACGTGAACGATTTTTTCGCCCGCATGCTCGAGTTTACAACGAAGTTTCTCGGAGAAATTTTGCGCACAGTTGTCCGCACACGCTTTCGTCGTAGTTTTGAAAACGTCTGTGATTATACAAGATTATCGCGTTCGCGCCGAAATAGCGAATCAACTCGATCGGCGGACGAAGATTTCCAAAACTGTCGAAGTATCTGACGCGCGATCCGCGTTTTATGTAGGCGACCCAGTGCGTTCCCGGCCCACGACTATTTTCCAGATTGACAATACCTCGCTCGTTTGTCCATACGCGCCCTGGCAAATCGTCGCGCATAAAAACCCCGCGAAAATGTGGTAATCGTTTACAGACGGCCATCAATTCGACGTCCGTTGTTGCGTCGTCATTTTTTTTTCTCCTTCCTCTCAAACCTTTTCCACGCATATACGGTGCGAGATATACCCCACGACCCTCCATGGCGCGATTGTGTCGCTCAGCCTCTTCCAACTGTTTCTTCGCCGCTTTCGCAGCGTTTACCGTTTTGATTACACCTGCGGCGCCCCCCGTCAATGCTTGTATAGCCGACAAAGCAGGCATCAGCAGCGGTAAGAAACCGCCACGTTTGGCGATTGGAAGAATTCGTTTTTTCTTTCTTTTCCTCTCTTGTTTCTTTAGACCCATGCCTAATTTCGTTTTAGCTTTCATGCCTGCCAACACAGCAACCGCGGACACCTTCTGTCCGAATGTAGCGTCTCCGGACGTTACGCGCTGCAGCGCTTGATCCGCCAAAATATTGTCGGCAACGTGACGATCTTTGAGATCCTTGTGTCGCGAATACGCTATGAAGTGCTCGCGACAGGCCGCGTCCAACGGATTGATTCCTCGATCCCCACGAGCTAATCGCGAGCTCAGTTTCGTACCGTGACCGCAAAATTGATAACCGGGTATATGCAATTCGAACGGTAAGGCGTTTACAGCTATGTTCTTAATCCCTTTACCGACACGCGATTTCGCATGCATAAGCTTTCCTTTTCACCGCCAGAAGTGCAACTGATACCGGCGGTGTTCGAGCTCTCATATAAATACTATCTCGCCATCGATCGAATCGATCAAAGCATGCGTTTCGTGAGACAATCATTGGATATTCATGTTCCGGCGTGTCGCGCGTTCGACGATTGCAACGAGGCGATGCGAAAACATGGATTATTGTTACCTCACAATGTGCGATGTGTAATAAGCGGTCCGTCAGGATGTGGTAAAACGAACGTTATGGTTAGCCTGTTGGAGAGTGCGAACGGACTACGATTCGCCAACGTCTACGTGTACTCGAAATCGTTGCGTCAGCCGAAATATCGATACTTAAGTAAACTGTTCTCACCCGTGGGGGAGGATGTAGGCTACTTCGCGTTCGCAAGCAATGTCGACGTAATCCCTCCCGCAGAGGCACGACACGATTCGATATTTATCTTCGATGACGTGGCATGCGACGATCAGGATATCATGAGAGAGTATTTCGCGATGGGTAGATATTCGCACGTCGATTGCTTCTACCTAGGGCAATCGTACGCGAGAATACCAAAACATTTGATTCGCGACAATGTCAATCTGTTGATTCTGTTCAGGCAAGATGTTACGAACCTGCGACACGTTCATCAGGATCATGTAAATACCGATATGTCGTTCGAAACGTTTAGCGAGTTATGCGCAAATTGTTGGCGGAAGAAGTATGCATTTCTCGTAATCGATAAGGACAGTCCTGTGAATCATGGTCGTTACAGACGCGGGTTTAACGAGTTTGTCGTCGTACTGTGACGATCCCATTTGCTCGGTAGGAGCCGTCGATGTCACATCATTCATCCATGTCGAACGAGAAGAAGAAACTGCGAGCTTCGATCGCGAACGAAATATCGAAGACCAGCGATACCATACGGAAAAAGTATTTGTCGCTGAAAGTTGGGAAAATGACGACCGAGGAGAATTTGCAAGCGAATTTACGACCGATCGTCGAACCGTTGAAACAGCTAGTTCAAAATACGACTACTGTTGAGCCAAACGTGGATATCAAGGAAACGCCACCGCCGTCACCCACCCTACGAAAAAAAGAAGATTCTCGGATATTAAGGGAACACCGTCATCCTCTATGAAAAAAAGAAGACGGAAGAATAAGAAAAAGAACGACGAACGTCCGTCTGTAATGTTTGCCTTGAAAAAAATATACTCCGACGACGACGACGACGACGACGCCGGCATCGAGCCAGCAACGACGATGACAGTACCGCGACAGGAAATCCTCGAATCACCGGGTACAACATCTTTGGAATCTTCGATGCGTAATATTTTTGAAAATCCTGAAACTCACCCAGAGGAAAATCAACATCTATCTGAGAATTTCGGGCCTTTGCCGCGGGAGTATTTAGAAAAATTTTTCTGTGTACGGAGTATATCTCAGAGACGATAAGCTGATGTTGGGGAATGCTGAATTCGAGGTGGACAGCAACGACGATATCATCATTAGGGGGATACGGTACGCGGGGACTCGCGGTCTTTACGAATTGATATTCAATAAAATACCCGGCGAGCAGTTGTACACCGAGGATGATAAGAAGGCGTACAAAAGAATTCTCATTGTCACGCAAGCGCATCGTCGCGGGAATCAGATAATGGAAAATAAAGGTTATAAATACAGGAAAATTATAGGACCGATGTTTTCATCGAGAGAGGGGAGGGGGATTCAACTTCCAACTTTTATGCGTGTGACCAATCATCCAATCGATTACGTGCATTGGGACGATCCGAACGAACTCGTCAATCGTCTAAGATTGCTAACGTCTTCGAAGAACGCTGGTCATTCCGGACACGACAACGAAATAATGTCGATCGTCGAGGAACTTCGCGAAGCTGGTATAATTATAAATTAAAGAAAAATGCGCGTTCGCCTTAATTGTTGTAAAACGAATCAAACGATATCCTTGAGAGGAGACGAAGACGACGACGACGACGACGACGACGACGACGACGACGACGACGACGACGACGACGACGACGATGACGATGACGGTAAAAGTCTGCAAAATCTGGAGATGAAACTAGATGTGATACATCGACGAATAGTACGGATCGAAGAGCAAATCGAACTGCTGCGGCTGACGATAACAACGGCAAAAGGATCGGTCTAAAATGTTTATCAATAAATTCGGTACGTCATTTAAAGTTAACGAACGAAAGTTAGATCTGTTGGAGAAACTGAACAGGGATTTGAAGGCGGCGGTGAACGCCGCGAAATCGGAGATCGAGGAGAAACTAGGCAACGACGTGGAAACGGTATGAGATCGAGGAGAAGCTCGGCAAAGACCTAGATGCTGCGGTGGTTCACGTGCAATCGGAGATCGAGGAAAAACTGCGCAAAGACCTGTCGACGAAACTAAACAGAAACCTGTTGGAGAAACTGAACAGAGATCTGAAGGCGGCGGTGACCACCGCGAAGTCGGAGATCGAGGAGAAACTGGGCAAGGATTTGGATGCCGCGGTGGCCCACGCGCAATCGGAGATCGAACAGAAACTGAACAAAAGCATCAAGATTTCGCGCAACGGTTGAAACAGGTAAAACTGTACCACCGACCCCCGAAAACCACGGGAAAAGTACTGTAACTGTACTACCGCTGTACCGTCACCTGTACTATCGCTATACCGTCGATCCGAACCCGGTAGAGAAACAGTGCGGTTAGTACGATACCATCGGTTCGAAGAAAATGCTACCTATCGACAAATTTGGCATGACGTTCCGCGAAGCTGGCAAACGCGAGTCGACTTCATTGGCGTTTAAAAGTTTCGTGCGCGACAACGCTATATGTTTAAACGACGACGACGACGGTGTTAAACTGTACGATGCGAAAGGTGTGTGGATCGGACACGTGGCAGACCCCTTGGCGAGCGACCATGCAACTACCAAATCGTACGTCGACACCGTTTCGAAACGAGTTAATGAAGAAATCCTGAAACATGTGATGCATCATACAATTTACGCTGATAAACCTATAGAAGGGTTTCAGGCTAAAAGGAGATGCATTCACAACGTTGGCGAGCCGCTGGATCCGCGCGACGCTGCCACCAAACTCTATATCGACACCAGCGTTCGTGAAATCTCGTCAAAGATCCGCGACGATACCCTATATCGAATAAAAACTTGGAACAAAAGTAACAAGAATTTCGAGTACTGCTACGACGTCAAGCGTTGTCGCGTATGCAACTTGAGCGAACCCATAAACGCCACGGACGCGACTAGCAAAGTATACGTGGATAGGTACAATGCGCAACTGGCGAAAACCGCTAAAGAAACGATAAAGTCCGAGATATCGCAGGAGATAAAACTGTTGTCGACCGAATTGAAAACTGCTAACGCGAACTCGAAGTCCGAGATCGATGGAAAACTGAAGAACGCTATACAGGCGTTAAAATCTGAAATGCTGAAAACCGCTAAAGAAACGATAAAGTCCGAGATATCGCAGGAGATAAAACTGTTGTCGACCGAATTGAAAACTGCTAACGCGAACTCGAAGTCCGAGATCGATGGAAAACTGAAGAACGCTATAGAGGCGTTAAAATCTGAAATGCTGAAAACCGCTAAAGAAACGATAAAGTCTGAGATATCGCAGGAGAGAAAACTGTTGTCGGTCGAATTGAAAACTGCTAACGCGAACTCGAAGTCCGAGATCGATGGAAAACTGAAGAACGCTATACAGGCGTTAAAATCTGAAATACAGGCCAAGATACATAACCTTCGATACGATATTAACGCGAATATGAAATCATACGATTCCAGCATCGACGATATCAATGCAAAAATCGATAACTTGGGCACCTCGCAAACGCAAATGATTGAAGCTTTGAAGCAGAAAATAAAAGACGAGGCGAATGACATCATCGACAATCGGCTAATAAACTTGCAGGATAGAATTTAAAAAAATTAATTCGCGAACAGGTCAGCCGACATTGAAATGTTATGAATCATAGCAACCTTGAAAAAATCTATTTTAAAACTCTCTCCCCACCACCGAATTGCGGTTTGTCAGCCTTGAAAATCTATTTTTAAAACTCTCCCCCCACCACATTGCGATTTTTCGGATATAAAAATCTCGCTTGGCGAGAATCACCTTATTAAGTCAACTCATATCGCAAGTCGTTAACCATCTACGCTCGAACATCATGGTGAATCTAAAGGCTGGAAATGGTAATCAACTTTTCAATCGTGAGAGAGAACATTCTACCGTCGCGACGACGATGAGCAACAACGATAACAGTGAGGCTCCTATCGATAGAAACGATGTCGCGACGAAGGGTTACGTGAACGATCTTGTTGACAAGAAAACGATGACGCGTATCGGCGGCATCGATACATTTTTCGACGCGAAACATCTGCGTATCAGAAATATTGGGACACCGATCACCGTCAACGACTCAGCGACGAAACTGTAAGTCGACGCGTGCATCGATTTGGCGAAAACCGAGCTCGCGAACGAATTCCGTCAGAACGTCAAGAGCGAGATCGAGCATATTCGCAAAAACGTGGCCGTCGATGCGTCGTACGAAGCGAAGCTGAACGATATTGAGAACCGTGTGAAACAACACGACAAGCAGTTGAACAAGACCGAAGAGGAAGATGATGATGATGAAATGGAGATATCTTTAAATTACCATACATACTGTCGTGATAAATTCATTGAAATCGAGGACAACTTGATAGAAATGTTGAAAAACGATCGGAGATTGAATCGCGATCAAATAAGCGGCATAGCGGCTCTTGTCAATAAACTCGACGAAAGACTTTCGACCGCGGAATATGAAATTCATGAAATCGTGGAAAGAAAACTCGTGAACACGAAGAATCAACTGCTCGGCAAGATCAATGACATGAAAGAGACGGTGACCGCAGACAAGTTGGACCGAGGAAGGTTGTCGCTTCTCGAAGAAACCGTGCAAGATATACGCGAAAAAATATTTGATTTAATCGATGAGCAAACAAAGCGTAGTGGAGGAGCTGCACGCTCCGGCGAGACGCAGCTTCCCTCGTAGACGGGTGATCGTGCGAGGACTCGACGATCTTTGGCAAGCTGATATCGTTGAAGTTCAACAGTACACGCTAGACAACCGAGGACATCGATACATTCTCACGATAATAGACGCATTCAGTAAATACGCGTGGGCGGTTCCTTTGAAGAGTAAAAACGCGAAAGACGTGTGCGAAGCTTTCGCATCAGCGTTGAAAAAGAATGGCAGAGCGCCGAACAACTTGCAGACCAACATGGGAAAAGAGTTTTACATCGCAACGTTTCAAGATTATCTGAAGAAACGCAATATCCATCATTATTCAACGTTCAGCACCATGAAGGCTTCCATCGTGGAACGTTTCAATCGCACGCTGAAGAACCGCATGTGGAAATTTTTCTCTTTGAGTGGAAAATATCGATGGATCGATATGCTCCCCACGCTGATCGAGGACTACAACAATCGAAAACATCGCACCATCCGTATGAAACCTGCAGACGTGAACCGCAAAAATGCTAAACATCTTTTATCCACCGTGTACAGCAACGTGAAGATCACCGGTCCTACCAAGTTCAAGGTTGGCGATCACGTACGCGTAAGCAAATTCAAAACTACATTCGACAAAGGATACACGCCAAACTGATCAACAGAAATATTCAAGATTGTCGTGGTGAAACGAACGAATCCTGTCACGTATCTCTTGGCTGACTCGAAGGGCAATTCGATCGCCGGCGGATTTTACGAGCACGAGATGCATGCAACTAAACATCCTGACGTGTATTTAGTAGAAAAAGTATTACGTAAAAAAGGAAATAAAATATACGTTAAGTGGTTAGGGCTGGACGCGTCGCATAACTCATGGATATCGAAAACTGCTGTACTTTAATCGTATTTTCTACTCTCATTTCATATTATTTTAATGTAAGAAAAATAATTCAAAATAAATTTTGTCTTCTTCTTCGTATTAAAACTCGATGTTATTTCTTGTCCTTTATCTGGACTATAAAAAATATACTTATCACACATCCTGAAACACACTCAATGTTATTTCTTATCCTTTATCTGGACTATATACTTATCTCACGTGCGTAGTTTTCACCTATCACATTCTTATAAAAGCTACCGCCTCATAGTTTCACGCGACAAACTACATCGCAAACGCGCACGAGTCTTTTCCTGCCAACAGCTATTTCAACGGTAAGTGCTGTAAAACTTTACAATTTGTATTCAGATCCTTCACATGAGTGAACTTGCATTTAAGATGAATCGCGTAACGCACATTATCGACATGGACGGATTTATCATAAACAAGATATTCGCATGTAAAGAATTAGCTATCATCGACATTCACGACGGGGCGTTCAAGTTTGCCGAACTTCGTTTAGAGAGACGATTTTCTGATTTATCTAACGTAGACAAAAAATCAGCATGGTTCGTCAGCAATTCGGTGCACGGAATCCCATTCAGAGATTTCGGTTTCGAAGCTTATCGACAAAAAGATATACCTGACATTCTTAATAATTTTGTCCGCGGCTATGCAGATCCAGTGGTAGCGTACAAAGGTGGGCAATATGAAAAAATCATTCTTCAAAATTTAAATATATCTTCAGTAAATTTGGAAACTTTCGGTTGCCCAAAGTATGATACTCTGATTCACGATCCTGTGTACCAAATGGGATATGATGACACATCCTGTCGACTTCATTGTTGGAAAAATGCTGTTGAAAAAAGAACGTATCATTGCTGTCTAAACGAAGTACGAGCATTTCGTGCATGGTCGATCAATGCGAAAACAGGTAATACTAAATGCGAAAACAGATAATAATACTATTGTTGTCATATGATCTGAAATACATAATATTCTATAATTGCAGAGGTCGTGGTATCATCTCTAACATTCTTATAAAATTATCGTTGATAAATAGTTTCGCACGACAAATTGCATCGCAAACACGCGCGAGTCTTTTTCCTACCAAGTATCATCGATTTTTCTTTCTACGGTAAATAAACTTTTACAATTTGTAATACTCTTAAACAATTTTTTCTGTTTCTAACAATATGGAAAATTTCTCTTTCAACGGTAAATAAACTTTTTAGAATTTGTAATACTCTTAAACAATTTTTTTCTGTTTCTACCAATATGGGAATTTACGATTCTCCCGACTACTGTTGCGAAAGCGATAGACTAAAAAGTTTTGAAAACAGGCAGTTTTCCCACATAGTCAAACCTGAAGATCTGGCGGACGCAGGATTTTACTACTTGGACGAAACGGACTACGTAGAATGCTTCGAGTGCGGTGTGGAAATACATCGGTGGGAACAAGGTGACGATCCCATGGCAAAACATCGTAAATGGTCCAGATTTTGTCGATACATTTGCGGGTTAGATTGTGGCAACGTTCCGATAGGAGTCGATAGTAGGTATACTATGTCTTTTCTGGATCAGGGTGGTTCCCCCCCTGGAGGGGGAGGTCACCCCCCTGGAGGGGGCATTGCCACACCCCTGGAGGGGGAGGTCATCTACCCCCCCCCTCACACCCTCCGGGGTCATTGACCCGACCACCCCACCCCTATGGTCATTAACCCACCCAGGGTAATCCCCCCCCGGGTAATCCCCCCATGGGAGGGGGTCATGAAGAAGTGACATTTCACAAAGTATGGGGGGGGTCATGAGGAAGTGACGTCACAGAAGTTACATTACACAAGGTATCAACTATGTGGTTCACAGGAAGTGAGGTCACAAGCCAGTAGATAGTTGCGAACGACACGTGTTGATACCTTGACGATCTAATCGACAATGGCGTTTCATAGCCTTCTCCAACTGTAAGGTGGTGGTAAGAACCTTCCCTTACCACCTTCGCAGGAATCCCCACCAATTCCATAACTCTCACAGCTTTTGACACGCGCATCCATAAACATGTGCACACAAAATCTGCAGCAACAGCATGTTTTCACTTAAGACGCTATTTGGTCAACCTTGACATTTTTTATGAAATATTATACCCCTTAGAAACGAACAAGAATTTGCCATGCAAAAACACGTGCACACGAAATCTACAGCGTCAGTCAACTATTCTGCAGAATATCTTCTCCCTTTCGAAGAAAAATCTTTCCACGTAGCCATAGAGAATTAAATTTCATTGCCACGATTGTCTCCTATCGCAACGAACAGGTATCTCGCAAAAAAACATGAGCATGTAAAAACTGCAGCAACAGCATTTTTTTTTCTTTAAGACGCTATTTGATTAACCTTGACATTTTTTATGAAATATTATACCCCCCTTATTGGAATCTCGCAAACACACATGCATGCAAAATCTGCAGCGTCAGAACTAATTCGTTTAAGACGTTATTTGGTTCGTCTTGATATTTTTTGAACGACAGGCACGCCACGTGTACGCAAAAAACATTGCAGCGACAGTATGTTTTAAGTCAAGACGCTATTTGATCAACCTTAACATTTTTTTTATTAAATATTATGCCCATTAGGAACGAACAGGATTCTTGCAAATACTGCAAATTTTGTAGCAGCAGGAAGTCACTGCGAAATATTATAGCGTATCAGATTTAATTCGTTTAAGACGCTATTCGGTCTTTCTTTTTTTTGTTGAAGACGTTGCACATATAGGATGACATAAGCGAATGTCTAGTAAAAGATTTTTTATACATTTTTTTGCTCTCAGCCTAACAAAGTCTGTCATTATCATTCCATTGTTCTCGTCTTTCATCAAGTCGAGAACCTTTTTATTTACAAGTGGGATATATTGTTCATTAATTTGTACAAATTCTTTTCAAAATCGTTAGCAGCATTTGTTCTAAACAGGGTATTTAACGAGTTGTAGTAACAGTATCCCTTCACGGTTTGGGTATCAAGTTGTCCATGTTTCCAGCTAGACCGGTGTTTTTTTAGTTCTCTGGTTTTGCGATAATTGAAAGCATGCATTTCGCGAGTTTTAAATTACTGCAATAAACGTCTTTTCTAATCTCGCGAGCGGAGATTTTGCTGCATCTTTTCCCACGGGGGATGCATATATAAGAATGGGTGTTGTCAACTCAGAAAGTCAATTAACACGTGAAAAAGTTAAAATGCGCGTATATATTGAAACAATTCAGAACGTTGCGGTGGATGCTAATGCATCACTAGATGAAGCATTAAAAACAATGGTAAGTACAAAGAAATATTACAATTATTAACTTCCCGATTCATAGGGAAGTTATGGTAATTACCCCGAAAATCGAAAATCGAATTTTTAACAGATCTTGACGTTTCATGGTCATTGGATTCATTTTAGACTATTTTTATCAAAATAAAAACTAGCTGGTTATTATTGCTCGCTCGCTTCGCGAGCTCGCGGGCAGGACTGCTCTTGCTAGAGGGTTAGTGGTACGCATTGCTAGTGGGGCATACAGCTATTAATGGTGCAGTCGTTTTTTAGTTTTTTTTTAGTTTGTTACGTCGTACCAACGTTTTGCTTCAGCATTTGCGCGAACAAGCAAATTCTCGGGATCTATAATTCGCGCGAACAAATCGTGGCCGTTACGCCGATTTTAATTCTATTTTCGTCCCGGCTCAATCAAAGTGTACATTTATGTATCAAAATGTGTATATATATATACATATATATATATATATTCATATCAAACCACAACCATGAGACGCCGGTGCGAGCGAACCCTGGCATAGCAACAGCTATTACAGGTGTTTACCGAACATTCGCGAATAATGGTGACACGAAGAACAATAGTATAAATCGTATGATCGAGAACAATTAATGTCACGCTCCACCGAATTCTTATGGTCCGCGCTCCCATTATAAATATGGCAAGATTCGCGCTCTGCGACAGTTCTTCGCAACAGTTTCTCGAATTCGCTTCACTCTTCTAGTTCTAGTTCTCTGACCTGATCGTATCGCATATTGCTATATTCATTTTCTTGATTTCAATTTTCTTCTATCTCATTTCATTTATAATTCTAGTTCGTAGTTTAGTTTAGTGCGCGTTCTTCTATTATAATTAAATAATTTTAGTTTCGGTTATCGACTTTTGAATTGTGTTAGTTTCTAAGTTTAGTTATAGTTATTTCCGTAGGTTTAGTCATTTCTTTTATATCGCGTTCGTCACCTCGCCGTCGCGCAGTGCTACAGTTAATTTTCGTTTTCGTTGCCATCGCGTAATTTTGTATTCAGCTAGTTTCTTTTAGTTATTACACGTTGATTTAATTTACTTATTTTCTTTTATTTTATTTTCTGTTCTCCTTTTGTGTCGTGCGATTACGTCAGTGTGGTTGTGCCCTTATAGTGTTTCGAATGCCGCGTCGCGCAGGTCGCAAGTATCAACTCAAGAGATTGTTCGGAGGACTCTTCCGGGAGGGAAAAGGGACCACCTACGACCGGAATCTCGGGATCCCGAAACCCCCGCGCATCCTCCGAGAAATCGAGTTTACCGGAACAGTTCGAATCGTTAGTTCGAAGAGGATCGTCCGGGATAAACGACCTAAGGCCCGTCAACCCGCGAGTTCTCCGCCGTGGAAACTTGTCCCCATCACATTCACGCCGAGCTACCCTCCACCCGAAGGGATCGACGCTAAAGATCCGCGATACGAGCGGTACGCCCAAATCGCGAAAACCGTAACGCCCGAGGTTCGTCCCGCCGCGAATTCGCCCCCGTGGAAACTCGTGCCGTGCGTCTACGTCCCGAAATTCCCTTCACTCGAAGACATTTGTGTCGATGACCCGCGCTACGAGCGCTACGCCCTCCGCCGATCTCTCATCCTGAGGTGGTATTACTAAAACCCCCATTTTCTACCGCCTATCCGCTCCCTCCCCCTGTCGTCCGACGACAGGGCAGCGAGACCCAAGTAAACCATCTCGACACGGACGAGAGGAACACAAGTGCAAGTGAGTGCGCGCGATACGACGCCGGTGCCGATCCAACTACGGACAATTGTGGTCAAGAAAAATCCGGTGTTCCGCCTCGTACGTCTGAGCCCACCAGGGCCCGGTACAATCGGAGGAACACGGATTCTCGCGCACGGATCTCCCCGAGTTGCACATTAAACGTCAAATTTGTCAGACCTCTTAAATCGGTGTTCCCCCTCGTACGTCTGAGCCCACCAGGGCTCGGTACAATCAGAGGAACACGGATCCTCGCGCACGGATCTCCCCGAGTTGCATATTAAACGTCAAAATTGTCAGATCTCTTAAATCGGTGTTCCCCCTCGTACGTCTGAGCCCACCAGGGCCCGGTACAATCGGAGGAACACGGATTATCGCGTCATAATCCGTCCTCCCAAGAATTCAATTCGCACGCCGTGCCACGATCACTGTGACATCAGGGACCGCCCGGAACCTTCGCGATTGTATAAGAGTACCGTTACACGTCGTAAATCGCGGTTCCCATTCTAGCAGCAACGCGACTTCGCTAATTCCCAGTTCCCGATTACTATCTTTCTCGGACAACCGAAAAATCGGGCCTGGTCAGACGTGGACGTACGTGCCACGTGGACCGAAGATCGTGAAAGTCCATAAACACGTTACGACCCCCATCCGGGACGTAACAGTTTTTTTCGAAAGAAGTTCATAATAATAATAATTACATATATTTTATTTTTATTTTTTTTTATTTTCCTTTTTTAATTATGCAACTAATGCTAATGTTACCACTTAGAATAATCGAAAATTATCCCAATGTAAGAGTGAGTTATTCATCGCTACTGCCGAGAATACATTTTCAAAGAATATCGATGAAAGTACAACTAGTGGGGCATACAGCTCTTACTGGTTTTTTAATTTATTTTGTGTGTGACTCTCCACGAGCCACACAAAGAACTTCCCGGTTCGTTAGTTGTAAGCAGTAACATTAGCATTAGTTGCATAATTTAAAAAAAAATGAAATATATATAATTATGTTTGTTTATTCGGTGGAAAATTTCCATCCTCTCGTATAAATTGCATTCTTGAATGAACTTCTTTCGAAAGAAACTAAAAAAACTAAAAAATCTAAAAAACTACTTGACCAATATGGACCGAAATCTAATCAGCTCTAAGTTACGACGGGGCACATCGATTGCATCATTCATCATTCTGATCGCATTGTTATTTTTTCAGAAAACGTTAACGAAAAATTTGATAACATAAAACGGCCATACGCACACACACACACACATACTAACAATTTGATAAAAATAGTCTAAAATGACTTCAATAACCATGAAACGTGAGATCTGCTAAAAAATCGATTTTCGATTTTCGGGGTAATTACAGTAACTTCCCTATGAATCGGGAAGTTAAAAACATTTATATTACAATCTTTAAAAAAACAAGCAGTTCAATACGAATTATTAACTGAGATGAAATTGAAAGTTAATATAAAAAAATGGTTAATGGAGCATGCGAGCAACGAGCATACGATGTTGGTTTAATGCGACGCCATACAGCAAACATTTTGATAAGTAGAAAACTATTGAACTTCCCTGACAACGTATAATCTTCTTAAAACGTACACTAAATAATGATAATAATATACTGCAACTAACGAATCGGGAAGTTCCTTGTGTGGCTCGAGGAGAGTCACACACCAAATAACATCCGTACTACTAACCCTCTCGCGAACTCACAAAGCGAGCTACAAGACCCCCACCCGTGAAGCTCGCGAAGCGAGCGAGCAACAATAACCAGCTAGTTTATTACAACATTATTGACAGATATTTTATAATCATATTTTATATTTCTAGCAGCAATTTGTTTCGGAAGAAAACAAAAATGTTTTTAACAGAAAATGGGTGTTTGCAATGAGGGTGCTAGAAATGCAACTGGAAGAAGGGGGAGGAGTAGATGGAGTAATAACTTTGTCAATGTAAATACGGTGAGTAAAATTAATAATTTTATATAGTTATTAAAATAATTAAAAATAATACATAACATTTGTTTTTTTTGTTTACAGGCTCAATGAAGACATTAGTAGATTTAAAATTTTTTTATATAGTATACATTTTTTATATATTATACATTTTTTTTTAAATAAATTTTTTCCTAACTCAAGCATCAATTGTAACCAATTATTAACAGTTCCCTTTGCGATGATCATTGCATGATCTATTAATTTTTTAAATTTTTTATTTCCGTTCGAGCGCCGATTCTTTCGCGATTCCACAGGTATCCACACCATGAGGGTTTGCCTGGATTTCATCAGGATCGACTCCGATCGATGCAATACCGTGTAAATGTTTCGAGACACAAATGTATCGTTTTCAATATCACGAGCGAATACGACACTGAAAAAATTAGCAACGGTTCCTGGACTGCGTTTTCTCGACACCATTTGGTTCTGTTTGCTGAGTCTATAGTTTTTGAAGAGGCTATATATGTGCACGCTCCAAATTAGTCTTGTTTAGTCACTGATTGTGAGGAAAAAAACCGGTGTCATCATGGAAGAAATTCAGAATATTGAACGCCATTTGTGGAACCAATCTGATCGTTTAAGATTGCTGGAAGAATACCTTGCCTGGGAAGAAAGATGCAACAAATGCCTCGAGTTGCTTGAAGAATATAATCGAGCAAAACGTCCCCGATTATCGAATAGTATTCAACAATCATTGATCGCAGCTCTTGAGAGATTATAGGATAAATTGTTTATAATAAATGTTTATAATATATGTTTATAAGACATTGTCTTTATTTATCCACGAATTGTTTACATTGCTCAATCCTAACCATTTTACATACACCTTATTTCCTTTTCTACGCAACACTTTCTCCACTAGGTATACATCTGGATTGATAACGCGATGCAATTCGTGTTCATAGAATCCTCCAGAAACGCGGTTTCCCCGGGAATCTTGCAACAGATAAGTCACCGGATTAGTTGCTTGTACCTTGACTATCTCAAACACCTCAGTGGTCCAATTTGGTGTGTAACCTTTATCGAAAACGGTTTTAAATTTGCTGATGCGTACAGACTGCCCCACGCTGAATTTCGCCGGTGCAGCAATCTTGATGTTCTTATACACGGTGCATATGAGTCGTTTGGAAATGGTAGGGGTGACATCACATGGCCGCATTCCAATAGTTCTGTGCTTTTGTGCATTGTATTTTGCAACTAGATGAGGTAGCACATTGATCCATTTATAGGTTCCATTAAGTGTAAACTCTTTCCACATGCTGTTCTTCAATGTACGATTGAACCGTTCTACGATGGAAGCCTTCATAACCGAATTCGTAGAATAATGATTAATACCATGTTTCGTCAAAAGTTCTTGCACCTCACTGTTGTAAAATTCCTTCCCCTGATCGGTTTGCAAATTTTTCGGACATCGATTTCGAAATATCGTTTCGAATGCTTTAGCTATCTGGCTCCCACTTTTAGTCTTGAGCGGTACACCCCATGCATATTTGGATAACACATCGACAACGGTTAATATGTATTTGTTACCACCATTTATGCGTGCGTGAGACTGCATATCTACGAGATCGGCTTGCCATTAGATCGTCATACCCACGAACTAAAACTCGACGTCGCGGGAAAATCCGTCTGGCAGGGGCATGCAGTTCCTCCACTAATTGCATCTTCTCTTTGCTCATGGTCGGGATTTAGGATTGAACAAAAGATATTTAAAACGTATAAAAATAATCGCATGATTCGGTCTATGAATTTTACATTGACATTACGACCAGTTTCTTGCGGACGCATTCTCGCTGGAAACTGACATCTTTCAAACTATGTAAATATATTTATAACATTCGACGCAATGTATGGACTTTAACCATTATTTCTTGCTAAAACTTGCTCCACCCCTTTTGTTGTTCTGTGATGTCATTCTTAGAATTGTATCACGCACCATCTTGAGCATTTGTTCATGTAAATTATGGACTTTGACTATTATTTCTTCCTGCAACTTCATACACTTGGCATCACATGCTTTCAAAATATGAGTCATTTCTCTGTCCAAGTATAACTTATTCACAGCATCGGTATCATTCGTTGGGTATGCTAAACGTTCTATCTTTCGATTTCTCGCGGTGAAAGCATCCCCGTCGAGGCAAAGTGCACTCCATCGCACATAATTCTTACATATTGTTCATTTCTTATCTGTGAAAAAGAAGTTCAAATATTCCTGTGACAGCGGTCCGAGATTCTGAGTCAAATATGTAGTGGCTTCTTCATGCTGTTCAGGATTTTCAGCAATCTCACGCATTGTCGTTTCGAGAATATTTTGTTGAAGTGTTTCTGCTTCGTCTGTCCATACTTCTTCTGTAGGAGGTTCGGAATGTGGACAAAGTCGTTTTGATAATCGATGAGGTGTTGATCTCAAGGGTGTTTCCGCACGTACTCTTTTCAATCCACGATACCGAGGCGTAGCATTTAGTACAGGTGGCTTCTGTACATCTACAGGTGATGCTGTAGGTGATGCTGGAGGTATACCTTCATGATATCCAGGTGTAGCATTAAACATTGGCGATTGCTGCTGATACAATGGAGATGCTGACTCCGAAGGTGTCTCTTGAAGAATTGGGCTCAGAATCGGTTTTGTGTTTTCAATCAATTCTTTCAAGGGTCTTATCACAGGTTGCAATCTATGTTCCAACACCGCATCGATATCCATTTTTCCAGCTTTTAGTACCAAATATTTTTTTCGTATAGCTTCACTCGTCTTGGCAATCTCTTTCGTTAACACTTCTTTTTCCCTCTTTTCCCGTTTTTGTTCAACAGAATTTTGTTCCATGTTCAATTGGAAGAGTTTTCAACAACGTTCAATGTCGTTCGATACCCGTTCTACGTCGAACGTGTACGTTCGACACCCCGTTCGACGCCCGTTCTATGTCGAACGTGTACGTTCGACACCTCGTTCGACACCCCGTTCGACGCCCGTTCTATGTCGAACGTGTACGTTCGACACCTCGTTCGATACCCGTTCTACGTTGAACGTATACGTTCGACACCTCGTTCGACACCCGTTCTACGTTGAACGTGTACGTTCGACACCTCGTTCGACACCCGTTCTACGTTGAACGTGTACGTTCGACACCTCGTTCGACACCCGTTCTACGTTGAACGTGTACGTTCGACACCCCGTTCGACGCCCGTTCTATGTCGGACGTGTACGTTCGACACCTCGTTCGACACCCCGTTCGACGCCCGTTCTATGTCGAACGTGTACGTTCGACACCTCGTTCGACACCCCGTTCGACGCCCGTTCTATGTCGAACGTGTACGTTCGACACCCCGTTCGACGCCCGTTCTATGTCGAACGTGTACGTTCGACACCTCGTTCGACACCCGTTCTACGTTGAACGTGTACGTTCGACACCTCGTTCGACACCCGTTCTACGTTGAACGTGTACGTTCAACACCTCCGTGTGATACCCGCTCGATGTCGTTCAACAACCGTTCAATAGCCGTTCGACACCCGTTCAATGTTCTGATCACAACGTGGGGTGGTGGTCAAATGATACCATTATACTATGACATAATCATTAAATCCACGTCGATAACGACCTCTATGCATAGGGCTATCCTTGTCTATAACCACAAATCCATAGTTCTGTTGCCAACATTCTGCACACAGTTCGTTAAATTGTCCAAACGTCATATCTGTATTTACATGATCATTATACACATGATGCAAATTCATACTATCCTGTTTGAATAGTAGTAAGAGATTGGTATTATCGCGAATCAGATGTTTCGGAATTCTTGCATATGATTGACAAAGATACAGACTATCCACTTTTGAATGTCGACCCATGGAAAAGTACTCTCTAATCACATCTTGCTTGTCACATGCTACGTCATCAAATATAAATATTGAATTCGGTAGAGCTTCGTTAGGTGGAACGACATCGCTATTGTGTGAAAAAGGAAAGTAACCAACATTTTCTACAGATGAGAGTAGCTTTTTCAAATATTGATATTTCGGCTGTTGCAACGATTTTGAATATACATACACGTTCTCGAATCGCATTCCATTAGGACTTTCCAACATGCTAATGACTACATTAGTTTTCCCACAATTTGAAGGACCACACACTATACCGCGTACAGTGTTAGGTAATAACGGTCCATGTCGCAGAATATTTCTGGTAATATTATCAAACTTTCTGTCAGAGATCACCCGAATTTTCACAGGTTGTCTTATGAACCGCATCGCGACTGTTGCAACAATAACACATAAGTGTGGGTATGGGGAATATTTATACAAACGTTGCTCAGAGATATCAATCAGTCTAGAGATGACTTCCATACTTGTGACACATACATATGCTCATCGATAGACCACCTATGAAAAAAGATTGTTACTCCTGCATACGGCGGCGAGGAGCAGGACTTCTAAATACCCTGATAAATAAATTACCGTTTGAGTTACATATGCCCGGATATCAATTTTGTGGACCTGATACACGGTTACGCAAACGCTTGGCTCGCGGCGATCGAGGTATAAATCCATTAGACTCGGCCTGTAGAGAACACGATATTGCATATTCTCAAAACAAAGATTTGGCGATTCGTCACAAGGTAGATCACATTTTAGCTGATCGAGCACATCATCGCATATTTGCGAAGGACGCTACGTTAGGTGAGAAGATAACTGCGTCATCTGTTTGGGCTGCTATGAAAGCTAAGACGGCGCTTGGGATGGGAATGAAGAAAAAGAAGAACACATTTAACGGTGGTAAGAAGAAGAGGCGAACTCTACCGATAGCAAAGCGTGGCGATTTCCTCCCGTTCCTCTTGCCTGCATTGGCAGCTATAGGATCGTTAACTGGTGGTGCTGCCGGAATCGCGAAGGTTGTGAACGACGCCAAGGCTGCACGAAAACAGATGGAGGAAATGCAACGTCATAATCATGCTATGGAAGGTCGTGGACTTTATCTCACACCCTACAGAAAGGGTACCGGTTTGAAGAAAAAAAAAGTTCACTCTATGAAAAACTAGGGATACAACCAATGACAAATGTTCAGCTTGAGGATATAGGAAGAAAGAATATACCACATTTTCGCGGAGTATACATACGCGATAGTCTTCCGACAAGAGCAAATGTAAACGAGAGTGGTATAGTAAACTTGGATGAAAGCATCGGTCCCGGTACACATTGGGTCGCATATGTAAAACACAATCATACTGTAAAATACTTTGATAGTTTTGGTAATCTACGACCACCTGTGGAACTTATTGCATACTTCGGATCCTCGGCAAAGATTACATACAATCATGCACGTTTTCAAAATTTTAATCAAACCATATGCGGGCAACTGTGTGTAAAATTTCTGGAGGAAAACTCGTTATAAATGCACATTCTCGATACATAAAATTTCATTATGTGCTTTAACCCATTCGTATAAACATGACGCCTTCATCGTTGACACTAACGTTAACGGGTAAGAGCAGTACGCTCGCAGTCCAGTACTTTCCCTCGATAGATTTGAACAGCCACGAATACGAATTGGGTCTCGTGGATTTTGAAACGTTTAACACGATACCGATCGTCGATGCTCGCAATAATAGATTTTATTTCGGTGAAAATGATGAAGAAATTGTAATTCCCGAAGGATCATACGAACTGGATGCAATCAATAAATACTTGAAACGGGAAATACTGCAACGATATCCAACTGAACGTGATTCGGGGAACGATGACGAATATCCGCTTATCATACGTGCTAGCAATAATACGATGAAGAGTGAAATATACTGTTCCTATAAGATTAATTTTACGAAATCCAATAACATAGGATCGCTACTTGGATTTTCTCTAAACCGTATTCTCCCACCTAAAATGTGGCATGAGTCTGACGCTCCTGTGAAAATCATAAGCATCAACGTGATCAGAGTGGAATGTAGCATAACAGCCGGATCATACAGTAATGACAAACCCGTACACATTATTCACGAATTTTCACCTAGGGTTCCTCCAGGTTATAAGATCTCAGAAACTCTACCACGAGTCATTTATCTTCCGATCGTCGTGCGACGAATAGATGATTTAGAAGTACGTCTAGTGGATCAAAACAATCGTTTGATTGATTTTCGTGGAGAAGAAATCACTGTTAGACTGCATGTAAGACGGCGGAACCCGCGCATCTACGAATAAGTGTTGTATTATGCTTGTCTATAACAAAACGGATGAACCTCCAATCGCTACAAAAAATTCGTTCATCGACACAGTAATTCGATCTCGTGCCATACTATCGTCGAGGGAGAAGAAGAACCTGAGCTTGCAGAACATACGTTTTCTACAATCGTTGGGATTTGTTGTAAAGCAATAATGTCTGACATTTTGGCCATTGGCGATGCGCCAACTTCTGATAACCGTATAACTAAGATAGAAGTGCACACATATAATCCCTATGCCAATACTACTCTCGGAAATAGTGATGAAATAAGGATACCGATACACCAGCAGGATCTGTATACGCTACCGTGTGAGAGTTTCTTGTACATTGAAGGAAAAGTTATTTTAGAAGAGACTCCACCTGCCGGTACAAGCAACAATGTTACTCTCGATACCAATTGCGCTGCTTTCATGTTTGATGAAATTTGCTATGAATTGAATGTAGTTGAAATAGACCGCTGTAGAAATCCTGGAATAACAACCTCTTTAAAAACATATGTATCCGTCTCTCCTGGAAAAAGTAAAGCATTGGCCACCGCAGGCTGGTATCGAAAACTGGGTGGTGAAGATTTCAATTTCTGCATACCATTCAATATGCTATTTGGTTTCGGTGAAGATTATAACAAGATTACCGTTAACGTGCGTCAAGAGTTGGTCTTAATTCGATCGCGAAACGATCTAAACGCGGTGAATGGTTCTAATACTTTAAAACCTAAAATCGAATTATTCAAAGTTCAGTGGCGTATGCCACACATAAGTCTGGAAGAAGTAACCAAATTGTCAATACTACACATTCTCGAGAGAGGGCAAATGATCTATGAGTTTCCGCTCTTGGGATTTATATGAATATCCACATTTACAAACTACTACGAACCATACGTGGGCGATAAAGACGGTAACACAATTGGAGAAACCTCGCTTCATCATATTCGCATTGCAGAATGATAAGAAGAATCAATTGCATAAGACTGCTAATCATTTCGATGATTGCAAACTGTCAAACATACGGTTGTACCTAAATTCCGAATCGTATCCATATGATGATCTAAACTTGAATTTTGAAAAGAATAAGTATGCGATACTTTACGACATGTATGCTAAATTTCAAAACTCATATTATGGTAATCGATTGAGTGAGCCGCTACTGGATGAATTGGAGTTCTTATCACAGGGCCCATTTGTTGTGATAGACTGCTCTCGTCAAAACGAATCTGTTAAAAGTGCAACCATTGATGTGCGCATAGATTTCGAGTGCAGAGATAATGTGCCTGTGAATACAGCTGCATACTGCTTAATCATACACGATCGTATAGTCGAGTATAGTCCATTAACCAACGTCGTACGCAGAATACTTTAACAAGAGGTGGGTGCATGATGTCTCGTGTATCATTTGTTGATCTACAAGGTTTCAAGACAGGGTCAAACGATTTCATTGTAAAGGAAGCAGCCATTTTACAAGATGGAAATAAACTATTGCACTGGATATTCGAGCCACCATTTGAATTCCATCGATTGAATGCTACTGAAGCACGTCAGGTTCGATGGTTAACGCGCAAACATCATGGAATCGGTTGGGCAGACGGGTATGTTTCGTACAAAACAGCTGGAAGTTGTTTGAAACTGGCCCTTGAAAATACGCAGCAAGTCCTTGTCAGAGGATTGGAAAAGAAAAAATGGTTATGGAAATTAACTGGAATAGAAGCTCTTGATGTGGATCTGGAGGATGTTCCAAGATTATCGTTGATGCCAAAGGGATTGCATAGATGTGCATTCCATACTGGTGTATGTGCCATGGAAAATGTATTTAAACTATGTAAATTATATACTGAGCGACAAAACGAATTGTTGGCTTTAGGCTTAGACGTAATGCTAATAAAATAAAAATTAAAAGGTTATTCCAGCATTTTATGTGTGATTTTTTTCATTTCCCTGTCTCGAGATTCCTGTTCGTTCCTAAGGAGTATAATATTTCATAAAAAAATATCAAAGTCGACCAAATAGCGTCTTGACTGAAAACATGCTGTCGCTGTAGTTTTTGTGTGCGCGTGGTATGCCTATCGTTCAAAAAAATATCAAGACCAACTAAATAACGTTTTAAACGAATTAGTTCTGACGCTGTAGATTTCGTGTGCGCGTGTTTTTGCATGGCAAATTCTTGTTCGTTTCTAAGGGGTATAATATTTCATAAAAAAATGTCAAGGTTGACCAAATAGCGTCTTGACTGAAAACATGCTGTTGCTGCAGATTTTGTGTGCACATGTTTATGGATGCGCGTGTCAAAAGCTGTGAGAGTTATGGAATTGGTGGGGATTCCTGCGAAGGTGGTAAGGGAAGGTTCTTACCACCACCTTACAGTTGGAGAAGGCTATGAAACGCCATTGTCGATTAGATCGTCAAGGTATCAACGCGTGTCGTTCGCAACCGTCTACATCTGGTGACGTCAGGGAAGTGGTGGGAGGGGGGGGGGGGATTTCTTACCGTCACCTTACAGGTGGAGAGGTTATGAAACGCCATTGCCGATTAGATCGTCAAGGTATCAACACATGTCGTTCGCAACTATCTACTTGCTTGTGACTTCACTTCCTGTGAACCACATAGTTGATACCTTGAGTAATGTAACTTCTGTGACGTCACTTCCTCATGACCCCCCCCCATACTTTGTGAAATGTCACTTCCTCATGACCCCCTCCCATGGGGGGGACTACCCGGGGGGGAATTACCCTGGGTGGGTTAATGACCCTAGGGGTGGGGTGGTCGGGTCAATGACCCGGAGGGTGTGGGGAGGGGTAGATGACCTCCCACTCCAGGGGTGGGGCAATGCCCCCTCCAGGGGGGTGGGAGAAGGGGTTACCCCCTCTCTCCATGGGGGGAACCACCCTGATCCAGAAAAGACATAGTATACCTACTGTCGATCCTGCTACGATCACAAAACCATGCGGCGTAGACGTGTGTGGAAATAATTAGCCCACGTTGAAGGTCATATACATTATATACCGATCATGATCGGTTTATTGTACAACATAAAATAATAAAAAAATATATTGGTTTATTTTAAAAAAACATCGTTTATATAACAAAACACCAATCTCAAAAAAAAATTTTTTTATTAAAATCATGTAAAACTGTATTCAAATAAATTTAATTCATCAAACATACCACTGGAATAATCTTCTTATTGATTAGGCCGGGCCGAACAACACGAAAGTAAGTATTTCGTTTGGCCTTAGTGCGGGAAAGTTGCGTCTCGGGGTCAATAAGAACTGTGCAAAAGCTGAGCCCTGTGAATTGATATCTTCTGTTCCGGCAAGAGCCTTGAATTTTCGAAAATTGAGTGAAACGGTATAAAGTGACTTATAAGTGAATGGTCGAGGATATTCTCAACGGAATTCGTTAGTCTTTGGATATTTTATGGTATTTTTTATTATATATATATATATATTATATAATACCCCCCCCCCGTAGTTGCTTCGAACAGCGGTTGCTGTGGTCGCCAGCTCTGGCACTATAGAATATCTTGACTTGTTGAAGCATACGATCTCTGTTGGAAAGTAAAGGAGGCTTTTCATGATCTGCGCCACGCTAGTTGACAATGAGGAGGGCGGCCACCGATTTGCAAGATCGGATGTGCCCTCTTCGTTAGGATTTTGTTTTTCTCGATGCTATCGGTGTTCAGTTAATATTCTGACCACGCAAGCGACGTGACGCATTCGTTCTTGTTTCTTCACTTATTATATTTGTAAAGCAGAAAATAAATTATATCCTATATTTATTCAATACAGAAGCGTTATTTTCAATAATCTCTACATTAGCTGCTCAGCAAGGTATTTTTTTCGTTCAATGAAAAATGAATGTCATCAAGTCAAAATTCGCTTTTCGGCAAGCTGTAAACTGTCCTCTTTTTGGTTCACCAAAGGATTTCAGTGATCAACGAGTACTTCCAACATATAAGGATGTTATTTCTTGCTGTTTAAACGAACGATGGGTAATAGGTTCCGAATCAGGTAGTAATCGAGAGCCTTGCTTTTCAAACATCGTTGACAGAGTTACCACGAAAATAAAAAAGGTTTATGACAAAGCATCTATTCCTACTGTTTCTCGACAACGTATTATTGCCATGTTACAATGTTATCACAAAAAATACATCAACATTAAACACGATCTGAGGCGTGTCTGCCAGAGCGAAACAGTGAAAGCTAGAGTTGAAAAATTCAAACAGGACGCGGAATCATAATTTGACATCTCAGCCTGCAAATGCCCTGGTTTCAACGAACTCTGTTCATGTCCCAAAGACAAAAAGGTTCCGAAAATTGAACAACAATTTCTTCAAGATCAAAGAGGTGACAGGAAAATGTTTATAGGAAGAATGGATCCTGCTGAAACTTTAACCCTCCGATGCCCAACAACTTTTTCAACGGTCATAGCCCGACAAGGTCCCCAGGGACCTTCTCTATTAATATGGCGTGAGATGCGTATAATAGTTTTTTATTGTTAGCCGTAATGGTGTTATTACATTTTTTTGTGTTTCTATGTTTGTTTCTATGCTGCAAAATGTGTATGTATATTGCAACGTTGACCCCGTTCGAGCGACTTTTTAGGGCCGTCGGACAGGGTCAACCCCGAGGTTTTACAGGCACTGAGACCGGGCCGTGCGCGGTCGCGCGAGCACGGTCCCCTCGGGACAAAGCGCTTTTCCGAAGAGGCTCAATCGACACGCCAAACTCTTGTTCGGGCGCCAGGTACTTGAAAGTACCACGCGAAACACGAAGAACAATCGGGATTCGAGGAATCCTAGTCCGAAGTGAGCCTCCGCGGAACGCGAACGGAAGGATTAACGCGAACGGCCAGGAATTCGGACACAGGGAATAACGGGGACTACCCTCGCGACAGGGTGGATCACGCAGGTAGAAATTACCAAGCAGAAATGGGCTCTACGTCATTTATTGAACACAGTTCAATTCGTCCGAATTACAATTGGGCGGCCACGTGGCCGCGAACCGGGAGCCCGCGCTCCTTGTACACTTTTGCGACGGGTGTTCGTTCGCGGAGCGCGTTCTTCGTTCGATACCGTTCGCGAAATTACAGGTCGTCGGTACTGTCTTAACCTCCGCTGAGACGGAAATTCGCGAAGCGCAGTTGGACGGCGCGACGGATTTTTGACTGTCGCGGGATTCTCGCGTCCGATCGCCGATACGGGACTCGATTCGCCACGCGCGTTGAATAATCCGCGGTCGTACGAGTCTGAAGGACTCGTAGCCTCCGCGCGTTCGCGTGCGAATTCGGACGTCCGGCCGCTGCCCGCTATTCGATATTATTTCGCGGAACTATCCGATTTCCGACGCGACTCCTGAGGAAGACCCCCGACGCGAGGAGGGAAACGATACTCTCTATCTCAAAGCATCCTCAAGACAGACGCGAACCGAATTATGAGGACGAGGCGAATCCGCGTCGTCCTCTCACCAAAATGGACGAGCCAACGCTAATATAGAGTCGTGGAATCACTGGTTGTTCGCGATGCGCTCACCGCTGCGAGGTGGCTTTGTCTCGCGTTCCCCTCCCGCCGTCGTGACGTCATCCACCGAACGCGGATCCCTTGCGACAACTTACCGCGAGTCTTCGTTTCCCCCCGTCGCCCGTCTCACGATCCATCGATCGTTCCCCAATCCGCGATCCTGCGTCGTCGTATGATCCATGACGCACGAATCCGCGATCCTAAATCATCGCGTGATCCCCACTCGGCCTATCCGCGTCTTCCTGGAATTCGGAATCGCGCTGTTTCCAAGAATTCGGGTCATTCCGCTTCTCGAAATTGCCTGATTACATCATCGCAATTTCACCGCTTTTTTTCGCTCGTTCGAGTTAGTCACGTCGTCGACGTATTCTATATTCTCATCGCAAGAGAATTTAACGGAAATTCTACATTTCAAGTTTTAAGTGATTTTCGATCGTCATCTTTATTGCAAACACAAAATACAGTCCACTTCTTTTTGTTACAATTCAAGTGTTCAGTGTCAATTCGATCCTTTCCTTCAACTTCGCACACAGCGCTGTGTGATTCCGGCACCTCTCCGCAACGTATCGCGCGAATTGCAGCTCGCTCCGATACATAAAATTGGTCCTTCGAGCCGGATTCGAAGTTGAACGGGATCTCAGTTCACACGTGCTCTCTCCAAAATGGCGGACTTCCAACGGCAAGCCATGCTGCAGCGGACTATCCTGCGGACGGTCGAGAATTTCCGGAAGATTGGGAAGGCCAATCTCACCAGCAGCAAAGTTCAAGCTCGACTTTCCTCCCTCGAGAACGCTTGGAGTGCGTTCAGTGATGGCCACGTGCAGCTGCTCGCCCGTGTACCTGACCCCCAAGATCAGGGTACAATTCCTTACTTCGCGGACGACCACCTTCAGACAACCGAGGAGGCGTATTTCAACGCCAAGGATTTTCTGCTGGACGCCCTCGATGACCTGGCGAAACTAGTAAGTCCATCGTTGCCTGCTCCGGAAATCGCCTCCGCGACTCTGTCGAGGCCCTCCGTCTCACTCGCGCATCTTCCTCGTGTTCCATTGACTCCGTTCAACGGCGACTGTAACGAATGGGAATCATTTCGAGATCGTTTCAAATCGCTCATAATGTCGAACCGCGAGCTAACCGATTTCATGCGCATGCATTATTTGGTATCGTCTCTCACAGGGCCCGCTCTCGAAGCCCTCGGAAATATTCCGGTTACCGCCGCCAATTTTGCGACTGCGTGGCGCACGCTGACTACGCGCTTCGAAAATAAACGGCGTTTGATAAAATTACATTTGTCTAATCTTATCGATTTACCGGCGGTGAAGCGTGAGTCCGCGTCCGAACTGCATGCGTTAATAGATCGAGCGACCGCTGCGACCACGTCACTAACGAAGCTGGATCGCTCTTCGGAAGACTTGTGGGCGGACATGTTAGTGCATTTGGTGTCGCGAAAGCTAGATCCCGTCACATCAAAAGCATGGTCGATTGCTTCATCCAAGTCCGACACTCCGCAGACGTTCGCCGAATTAACAGAATTTTTGTCTGCGCGTGCTCGTGCGCTCGACGACATTTCACTCGAACCCAACGGTACTGTGACGTCAGAGACCACGCCGTCCCCCCGCGTACACGCCGTCACGATCGCGCAGTTCCCATCTCGGTCGAACGTACCTTCCGAATCGCGGCGTACATCCGAAGATCTCGCCAAAACAAACACGCCGGTTTCGCAATCGTCTTGCCCTCTGTGTCAATCGCGGCATTTTTTGAGTTCGTGTCCGCGATACTTGGCAAACTCTCCGGACAAACGACGCGAAATTGTCAAGCGATTCTCGCGATGTTTTAACTGTTTAAGCGAGCGCCACTCCGCTCCCAACTGCCCGAGCAAATATAAATGTATTGTTTGTAAACAAGCTCACCATTCGTCTCTGCACGTAGAAACGACCAGTCGCTCGGTTTCTATAGAGTCATCGGCGCCACGTTCTTCCTCTCCTCAACCTGGTTGCTCGGCTGTTGTTTCGCTCTCCGCGACGACGCCCCGTCGCCCCCCGTCGCACGTGCTCCTTGCTACTGTTTGGCTCAGGATACATGCGTCGTCAGGCCGTTCCGCAACGGTGAGAGCTCTCCTTGACCAAGGCTCCGAAGCCACACTGGTCACCGAAAGCTTGGCTCAGCTTCTGCGCGCAAAAAAGACTCGCCGAGACGTTCAGATCTCCGCCGTCGGCGGAGTCCACGTGGAAACGGTTCGATCAGCAGTCGAGCTTTGCGTGAGTCCCGTGCACTCAACCACTCCGTCACTCGTCACAATCGCATTGGTCATGCCATCTCTAACTTCGTATCACGCACACTACACTGCGGATCTCTCCTCGTTCAGCCATCTAGACGATCTTCAGCGGGCAGATCCAGATCCCTCGAATCCTGAACCTATTCAGTTAATCCTTGGCGCCGATCTGTACGGTGACGTCATTCTCAACGGGATTCGTAAAGGCCATCAGGGACAACCGATCGCCCAAAATTCCATATTTGGATGGGTCCTCTCAGGGCCCGTCCCCTCATCTCTCGTCGATAGTGAGGGTGGCCCATCATCGGCACACTCTTCTCTCTCTCGTTCGTCTTCTCTAACGACACTTAGTTCGACACGAGTTTCTTCGATCGCGTTCTCGCACCATTGCTCGTCCTCGCTAGAGTCAGAGCTGCGTAGGTTCTGGGAGGTGGAAGAACTTCCTCGGTACTCTCCGTTGACTCCATTGGAACGGCAGTGCGAAGAACACTTCATGACAACTCACTCGCGCACTCAGGATGGACGCTTCGTCGTCCGTCTTCCTTTCGTTCACGCTCCCCCACTCGAACTCGGTCATTCCCGAATCTTGGCGGAGCGCATTCTGACCTCACTGACTCGGAAATTCCCGAAAAATCCCGAACTCGAACGCGAGTATTGCGAGTTTATGCGGGAATACGAGGCACTCGGCCACATGCAACGTGTGCCGACCGAACCCCCCCCGGCCTCTCAGGTTGTTTACATACCTCACCATCCTGTGTATCGGCCCGGGAGTTCCACGACACGTCTACGCGTCGTATTCAATGCATCAAGCTCAACCTCCAACGGGCGATCGTTGAATGATCACCTTCTCGCGGGACCCAAATTGCAGACGGACTTGCCCTCCGTCATTCTTAAATGGCGTCATCACCGCTACGTTTACTCTGCAGACGTAGCCAAGATGTATCGACAAATTCTAGTCGACTCTCGTGACGTCGATTTCCAACGCGTACTGTGGCTAGACACGGTAACTAAACTTCCCGTCGATCACGCCCTGCTCACGGTCACCTACGGCATGACTTGCGCTCCGTTCCTTGCGCTTCGTGTTATCCAGCGTCTCCGCGAACTCGACGGGTCAAAATTCCCTCTTGCCGTGCCGATCCTGCGTGACCAGATTTACGTCGACGATGTCCTTTTCGGTGGCGATTCTGTCGAAGTCGCCCGCGCACGCCGTAATCAAGTCGTTGCACTACTCCGTTGTGGGAAATTCGAACTGCGAAAATGGTCGAGTAACACCTCAGAACTCCTTTGCGACATTGACCCGACCGCCCACGGATTGGCATGCACCAAGTCGCTGGCCGCCGACGACCACGTCAAGGTGCTCGGAATAGGATGGAACCCGTCGGATGACGCGTTCCGAATCGAAACAAATCTCCCCGCGTCGGTCCCCAACACGAAGCGCGCAATACTGTCTGCGATCTCGAAGATTTATGATCCGCTAGGATGGGTGACCCCGGTTACAATCTCGGCAAAAATCCTTTTGCAGGATCTATGGCGCGTGCGCGTCTCCTGGGACGAAGCGCTCCCTCAGGATCTCCTTTTGCGCTGGGTTTCCGTTTACAACGGATTGACCGCCCTAAACACGTTCTCCTTACCTCGGTGGACCGGCCTCGATTGCAGCTCGAAAATGGTCGAACTGCACGGGTTTTGCGACGCCTCGTCCCATGCTTACGCTGCGGTCGTTTACTTAAAAACTACCTCTACTTCCGGTGCCAGTCGTGTGAGCCTCTTGGCGAGCAAATCGAAAGTTGCTCCGATCTCTCCTCTCACGATACCTCGTTTGGAGCTCTCCGCTGCCCTACTCCTCGCACGTCTTATAGAATTCATTCGAAATTCTCTCGGTGATCGCGCACACTCTTGTTTTTGTTGGAGCGATTCCACGATAGTACTGGCGTGGCTGCGGGACCATCCGTCGCGTTGGAAGACGTTTGTAGCTCACCGCGTGCACGAAATTAGTACCCGCGCTCCCGACGTCTCCTGGCGATACGTCCCCTCGGAAGACAATCCAGCTGACTGCGCGTCGCGTGGTCTACTCGGGGGCGAGCTCGGTTTGCATTCCCTCTGGTGGTCAGGACCGTCCTGGCTGTGCTTCCCCCGAGAACAGTGGCCTTCCGAATCCACGTCGTTGTCCATCGACGCGGTCCGCGTCGAGGAAAAAATCACGGCAGCCTACGTGTCAGTCTCTCCGGAGCCATGGGACTTGTCGGCTCGATATTCATCGTGGCCGAAGCTTCTTCGCGTCACTGGATTCCTTTTTAAATTCATTCGCGCTTGTCGCCGTCACCAAGCTCATTCACCCCCGCAATCGGCGCTCGGTACCGCACTGTCGGTCGAGGACTGTATCGCGGCGCGAACGTTCTGGATCAGATCCATGCAACGCGACTGTTTCCCTTCGGAAGTCGAAGCGTTCCGTCGGAACCGACCTCTATCATCTAAAAGTTCACTTTCTGCCCTCAGTCCTTTCGTCGACGGCGACGGCATCCTTCGAGTTGGCGGACGTCTTCGTCACGCTCCGCTGTCATTCAGCACAAAACACCCGATCATTCTCGCGTCACATCCTCTTGTTCGCCTAATAATCGAACAGGCTCATCTGCGCTCCCTGCACGCAGGTCTTCAATTGACTCTCCAGACACTGCGGCAGACCTTTTGGATCCTTCGTGCTCGCAGCTTGGTCAAGAGTGTCATTCACTCTTGTGTGGTTTGTGTCCGCGAACAAGCTGCGGTACCAAGTCAGTTGATGGGACAACTTCCGACCCCACGCGTCTCCCCTTCGGCTAAATCCTTTTCTCATTGCGGCGTGGATTACGCCGGACCGTTTCAAACTCGCGCTTCTTCAGGGCGCGGTATTGCATCCCGCAAATCGTATATCGCGCTTTTCATTTGTTTGGCCACCAGAGCGATTCACCTTGAGCTCGTCCCCGACTACTCCACCCCTGCTTTCATTCGCGCATTCCATCGCTTCTGCGCGCGACGCGGAACACCGTGCGCGATGTATTCCGACAATGGAACCACTTTCGTCGGTGCGGATCGAGAACTCTCGCGAGCACATCGCGCTACGTTAAAAAATCCCGATTTCCTCAACAAAACCGCCAGTGACGGAATTGCTTGGCACTTCATTCCGCCCTCCGCTCCTCATTTCGGAGGTTTGTGGGAAGCCGGAGTGAAGAGCCTCAAATATCATCTAAAGCGGGTGGTCGGAACTCGAACCTTCACCTTCGAAGAATTCAATACTCTGCTGTGCTCTATAGAATGCTGTCTGAACTCTCGGCCTCTCGCCCCATTGCGAGACTCCACAGACGATTTTGATGTCCTCACGCCCGGACATTTTCTAACTGGCTCTCCACTCACGGTACCCCCACAACCCTCCGTCTTGAATCTGTCCGAGAACCGCCTCACGCGTTGGCAGCTTGTCAGAGCCGTCACGGAGCAATTCTGGAAATTGTGGGTAAATGATTACCTCAACACCCTTCAGCAGCGAAGCAAGTGGCGACGAGAGCAAACGGCTGTTAAACTTGGTCAGTTGGTTTTACTCCGAAACCCAAATCTCCCTCCGTGCAAATGGGACCTCGGCCGCGTGAAAGCCGTGCATCCCGGAGCCGACGGTCGGGTTCGCGTTGTCACTGTGACAACCCCCTCTACCGAATTGAAACGACCGATTGTTAAATTGTGCCCGTTGCCAATCGTCCACGATTCAGCTGACTCTTCGTAACTTAGTGTCAACATGCCACACTGTGTAAATAAACTGGTTTACGTCACCCGTTAGTCCCTAAGTTTTGCGTTAGTTTAAGATTGCGTGCGTTAAATTTAAGCTCATTGTCATTCGTTGCGGTACGGCTGCGTCCGTACGTCATCATTTGAAACCAGCGTTTCAAGGCGGCCGGTATGTTCGCGATGCGCTCACCGCTGCGAGGTGGCTTTGTCTCGCGTTCCCCTCCCGCCGTCGTGACGTCATCCACCGAACGCGGATCCCTTGCGACAACTTACCGCGAGTCTTCGTTTCCTCCCGTCGCCCGTCTCACGATCCATCGATCGTTCCCCAATCCGCGATCCTGCGTCGTCGTATGATCCATGACGCACGAATCCGCGATCCTAAATCATCGCGTGATCCCCACTCGGCCTATCCGCGTCTTCCTGGAATTCGGAATCGCGCTGTTTCCAAGAATTCGGGTCATTCCGCTTCTCGAAATTGCCTGATTACATCATCGCAATTTCACCGCTTTTTTTCGCTCGTTCGAGTTAGTCACGTCGTCGACGTATTCTATATTCTCATCGCAAGAGAATTTAACGGAAATTCTACATTTCAAGTTTTAAGTGATTTTCGATCGTCATCTTTATTGCAAACACAAAATACAGTCCACTTCTTTTTGTTACAATTCAAGTGTTCAGTGTCAATTCGATCCTTTCCTTCAACTTCGCACACAGCGCTGTGTGATTCCGGCACCTCTCCGCAACGTATCGCGCGAATTGCAGCTCGCTCCGATACACTGGTCGACTTACCGTGGTCGTTCGAACGGAACTCGCTGCCCTTCGGTAATTCGGATCCGATCCGGGATTCGGTTCGGTCAGGGCACGGTAACAACGGACTTTACTCCGGACATGAAACTCACTCGCGACTCGGACTTTTGTTCGCGCAAATCGGGACTGAACGAGATTTCGTTCAGCCACGTGTTCGTAGCTCGAATACCAACGCGACAGTGATTCCGCGATCCATGTCGACGGGAAGCATCGCTTCTTGTTCGCTCCCACTCTATTGGCCCTGCCGAATTCCCGATTGGCGCTTTCCGCTACGCGACTAGATGATCGCAGGATCGCATCCTCGGATAGGTCCTTGGGCCCCAGACCTGTTCCCAACGCCAAATAGTCGCCCTTTCGGCGAACGGGGAAGAACCATTCTTTCCCCTGGAATTCTTCCTGCCACCCCCGCCGGGATTCAGTGCGAACGGGGTGAGACGACGGCCGGACCACCCATATACGATGATCAAACTGAATCTCTTAGTCCCGGTACGCCGTCTCCGTGGGTGGAGATTTCCCCCAAATGTACCGGTACCGGATTTTCGCCAAATTGTGGCCATTATTTCTCCGGGAGGATCCTTGAGCGGGCGCCTTTTCGGTATTCCATTCGGCCAATACTGCGCTAGGCGCGTTCCTGAAACGTCGCCGTACTCGGCACGCACAATAGATGGCGTTAATTGCTTGTATCGTTTGGGAAGTCTTTCCTTCAGGAGCGCTCTCATGTCCACGAGTGGTTTCATGCCCGTTCGCGGTCGGTCCGGTCCAATATTTGTGATTATTTAACCGTTTTCGCAAAACGGGGTGACGTCGCACACTTGCAACGTCACAACTCCCCCCCCCCCCCCTTAAAATGGACCGGACTGACCGATGGTTGTCGACCTCGTGATTCCCGACTCGCCAAAGTAGAGCGTTCCCTCCGGAAGTCAACCTTTACAAAGGAGCCATCACCGCCGGACAAACACGCCTTCGCTCCTTCCTGCACCAAAATTTGTACCAATTTATTACCCGAAAAAAAATGTCGTAGACGTTTGGAGTACTGTGTGGTGTGCGGTATTATAACCGAATAGGAATTCCGAAATTTATAAATTCGGTGCCGTTGTCCGTCACGAGTACCTCAGGTTTTCCCCCAACGCGAAAATAATTGATTTTCGAGCGCCTCCGCGATTTTGGCCCCGGTGGTTCTCCGGAGGGGCAGCACTCGATCCACTACTTAAAAAGATCTTGCGTAACTCATAAATAACAGAATCCTGCACGACTACGGGGAAGCGGGTCCATTATCCCAGTTACAACCACTATCCATGGTGCTCCGATACGACGCCTCCCCCAAGCCCGAAGGGGAGGGATTGTTCCACCTTCGATGCTTGGAAATGGGACCGCGTCGCCGGTATTCCCCGATGGTACGGAACATTTCCGGCCCAAAAATATTTTTGCGCGATTCGGTGGTAGGTCTTTTCCACCCCTAAATGAGCCGCTTGCACCTCGTCGTGCAATTCTTTCCGAATTTCCGTTTTTTTTTCCTCTATCGGAACTACTAACTTACACTCGTCTAGATCTTTACCGAGAATTTCCGCGAATAGTGGATCAGTGCGACGATGGCAAAGTTTCCCCTCCCGGATGGACCAGTCGGGAAATCGCTCCGGATTCGCTTCGACTGCGCGAAGTTTTTCTTCCTACCGGTCCGTTCGCGTCGCGGCCGCTATCGGTAACCCATCGCTCTCCGGTTCGGTCCCCTCGAACATTCGCGAAAGCGCGTCAGGCACGTGATTTAATTTTGCCTTTTCGATATTTTATTTCGAAATCATACTCGAGCAGTTGTACTGCCCATCGCGCGAGTCTCCCCGATGGGTTCGTGAGTTGTCGAATCCGACGCAGACTACTATGATCCGTAATAATCGTGAATCGATATCCCTCCAAATACGGTCGGAATTTCTTCACGGTCCACACAACCGCGAGGCATTCTAATTCCGTCGCGGAATATTTTCGCTCTGCGCTGTTAAGCGAACGACTCGCGAACGCGATCACCCTTTCCTCCCCCTCGATCTCTTGCACCAATACCGCTCCTAACCCTACCGTACTAGCGTCGGTCTGCAGGACGAACGGGATTTCAAAATGTGGACACGCGAGTGTCGGCGCAGTCGCGATTAAAGATCTTAATTTTTCGAAGGCGGATTGTTGTCCGTCCTCCCATTTCCATGTCTGCCCTTTCCGAAGCAAGATATTTAATTGTTCCGCGACAGTAGCGAATTCCGGAATGAATCTTCTATACCAAGAAGCCATTCCGAGAATTCTCCGTAACTGTTTTAAATTTTTAGGAACCGGAAAGGACCGAATTGGGGCGATTTTATCCGCGTCGACTTTTAAACCCTCGCGACTGACCACAAACCCTAAATATTTAACTTCTTCCCTACAGAATTCGCATTTTTCGGGATTTACGATCAATCCGGCCGATTTGATTTTATTAAAAACTCTCTGGAGCCACTCCATGTGCTCTTCGAATGTAGTGGTCGCGATAATTATGTCGTCTAAATATGCGAACACGTAGGGTTCCATTTCCGGCCCAATTAATCGATCCAATAAACGTTGAAATGTTGCCGGTGCTCCAGTGAGCCCGTATGGCATTCGTCGGAAATGAAACAATCCTTTTCCCGGGACCGTAAACGCGGTAATTTCTTTACTATTTTCTTCGAGTGGTATTTGAAAATAGGCTTGGCTGAGATCGAGAGTGGAACTGTGACGCGCGGCGCGTAATTTGTCGAGAATGCTCGTCATAATAGGCAACGGATACGCGTCCTTCTTCGAAACTGCATTTACTTTGCGAAAATCTAAGCAAAATCGATATTTGCCATTGGTCTTTTTAACCGTGACTATTGGGCTTGACCCCTCACTCTCAGATGGTTCAGTTATTCCATTCTCCAGCAGCGAATCTACCTCTTTGTAAATCGCTTGCTGTACTATCGGTGAGGCCGAATAGGACCTTTGTTTAATAGGTCTATTGTCACCCACATCTATTCTGTGAGTGGTCAACGTTGTCATTCCCGGAATTTTCGCAAAGTCCGCCAGTTCCTTTTCCAGAAATACGCGTAATCGCTCCTTTTCCGTATTCGATAATATTTGTAAGCCGCAACAGAGTGGTTCGTTCGATTTGGGACCGAAGGGAACTTCGGTTGCCGGTCGCGACGCGAAATGCCACTTTGCTCTGTGATATTCGACAACGATACCGAATTCCGGAATCGCGTCGATTCCCAATAATGACGGGTTCACCAAATTATCAAGAACGTGCCGACTCGTTCTGTTGAAATTTACACAATTTTTCGCGACCTATACTTTTCGAGCGTTTATTGTATCGGCTCGAATCATATGCGAATGATATGTTCGCCAGATCCGGAGACCGATACAAATCCGCATTGCCGGGTGAAACATTACTCTCCGCGTCCCGTAATTTTTCTACTAACTCTTCCAGAGTTTTGATGTTTTCTAACCCTATCACATTCCGAAGTTCGCCCCGCGCGCTCCAATAGATACGCCGGATACATTTCTCTTCCGACCACGGATTTTTCAACCGGCCTATCATCGTTTGCATGAACGTAAGATAATCGCGTACCGGTTCGTCCGGACCTTGTTTCCGGATTCGCAGGTCGTGTTCGAGTAATTCTTGGTAATCCGGGTCGAAGAAATTTTTCCGAAATTCTCGTACGAATACGTCCCATGATGTTAATGTTCCGCGTGTTGCGTACCATAGGGCGGCGACCCCGAAAAAACAGATCGGCAAACAGCGTAAGAGGTCGGCGTCTTTTAGGTTCGTACAATTTCGCATATCGTGAAGCCGGGTGAGGAACATTTCTGGATCCTCCTCCGGTTTTCCCGCAAAATTTAATCGCCATTTCCTCATCATCTCGTACGCTGAGGCCGTCCCTCGTCGTTCCGTCAGTACTTCGTCCGTTTGCGATCTCGGACTTCTTACGGTCGCGGGTTGTTTCGATATCGGCGGCCTAATTCTTCCGGACTTTGGCAATTCCGGTACTTGTAACGTAACGGTCGCGACTTGGGGACTGGACGGGGGGCCGTCCGGATCCCCCTTAATCGACAAGACGTACTCTTCCTCCGGGTCTGTCTCGTACGCGCTGTAATACGACGCATCGTCTTCGGTGGTCGACATTTTCGCCACCCGGTATCTTTCGAGGATCGACTGTCTACGAGACGTTTGATATGACCCTTCGGTTTCGAAGTATCTCGGCCGCGCGCTTTGTTTACTTTACGCGCTCGGACTCTATCCGCGTCGAATTACACGTTGTCGTCGCACGCTCGGAAATTTCGGTAACGTATTCTCGCGAACGAAATTAGACACTCGAGAACGCGTTATTGCCAATCGATCCTGACCTTATTTATCGACTTTATTAGTTCAAGTTCAAATTACCCGTTTCTGTTCTCATTATTCTCGACCTTCGACGATTCCCGAACTCACACAGTACTCTTCGCGAATATTATTTGCCTCTCCGAACAATGCGAACGCAAACACCACGGCAGTGTTGCGGGATTGTGAAAAAAAAATTTTCAAATTTACGCGACAAATACGGTACGAACACGAATTTTGCGTACGGGGACGGAACCGTTCTCCGAATTATACTAGGGCTCGGAAATTATTGCCCCTCACCTCAGAACGTATTTTCCCCTCACACATTCAATAATTTAACATCGCAAATAAATTATATACAATTCACTCAGAATAATTTAAATAACGGAAACAAGTAACAAAAAAAAACAAAACAAAACAAGAAGAAATAAAACAACTCAGGAGTGAGCGAATTTCGCAGCGGTTTGTAGCGTCGGAAATGAATAGCTCGCGGACGCGCGATCGGTTCCGGAATTTTCCCCGACGCACCGTCGTGACCTGCGAGAGTCGTCCGTTATCCCTGCGCCTTTCTCCGTTCTCGGGAACAAACCCTTACGAGAGAAAGGTCCCTGTTCGGGCGCCAATTTGCAACGTTGACCCCGTTCGAGCGACTTTTTAGGGCCGTCGGACAGGGTCAACCCCGAGGTTTTACAGGCACTGAGACCGGGCCGTGCGCGGTCGCGCGAGCACGGTCCCCTCGGGACAAAGCGCTTTTCCGAAGAGGCTCAATCGACACGCCAAACTCTTGTTCGGGCGCCAGGTACTTGAAAGTACCACGCGAAACACGAAGAACAATCGGGATTCGAGGAATCCTAGTCCGAAGTGAGCCTCCGCGGAACGCGAACGGCCAGGAATTCGGACACAGGGAATAACGGGGACTACCCTCGCGACAGGGTGGATCACGCAGGTAGAAATTACCAAGCAGAAATGGGCTCTACGTCATTTATTGAACACAGTTCAATTCGTCCGAATTACAATTGGGCGGCCACGTGGCCGCGAACCGGGAGCCCGCGCTCCTTGTACACTTTTGCGACGGGTGTTCGTTCGCGGAGCGCGTTCTTCGTTCGATACCGTTCGCGAAATTACAGGTCGTCGGTACTGTCTTAACCTCCGCTGAGACGGAAATTCGCGAAGCGCAGTTGGACGGCGCGACGGATTTTTGACTGTCGCGGGATTCTCGCGTCCGATCGCCGATACGGGACTCGATTCGTCACGCGCGTTGAATAATCCGCGGTCGTACGAGTCTGAAGGACTCGTAGCCTCCGCGAGTTCGCGTGCGAATTCGGACGTCCGGCCGCTGCCCGCTATTCGATATTATTTCGCGGAACTATCCGATTTCCGACGCGACTCCTGAGGAAGACCCCCGACGCGAGGAGGGAAACGATACTCTCTATCTCAAAGCATCCTCAAGACAGACGCGAGCCGAATTATGAGGACGAGGCGAATCCGCGTCGTCCTCTCACCAAAATGGACGAGCCAACGCTAATATAGAGTCGTGGAATCACTGGTCGACTTACCGTGGTCGTTCGAACGGAACTCGCTGCCCTTCGGTAATTCGGATCCGATCCGGGATTCGGTTCGGTCAGGGCACGGTAACAACGGACTTTACTCCGGACATGAAACTCACTCGCGACTCGGACTTTTGTTCGCGCAAATCGGGACTGAACGAGATTTCGTTCAGCCACGTGTTCGTAGCTCGAATACCAACGCGACAGTGATTCCGCGATCCATGTCGACGGGAAGCATCGCTTCTTGTTCGCTCCCACTCTATTGGCCCTGCCGAATTCCCGATTGGCGCTTTCCGCTACGCGACTAGATGATCGCAGGATCGCATCCTCGGATAGGTCCTTGGGCCCCAGACCTGTTCCCAACGCCAAATAGTCGCCCTTTCGGCGAACGGGGAAGAACCATTCTTTCCCCTGGAATTCTTCCTGCCACCCCCGCCGGGATTCAGTGCGAACGGGGTGAGACGACGGCCGGACCACCCATATACGATGATCAAACTGAATCTCTTAGTCCCGGTACGCCGTCTCCGTGGGTGGAGATTTCCCCCAAATGTACCGGTACCGGATTTTCGCCAAATTGTGGCCATTATTTCTCCGGGAGGATCCTTGAGCGGGCGCCTTTTCGGTATTCCATTCGGCCAATACTGCGCTAGGCGCGTTCCTGAAACGTCGCCGTACTCGGCACGCACAATAGATGGCGTTAATTGCTTGTATCGTTTGGGAAGTCTTTCCTTCAGGAGCGCTCTCATGTCCACGAGTGGTTTCATGCCCGTTCGCGGTCGGTCCGGTCCAATATTTGTGATTATTTAACCGTTTTCGCAAAACGGGGTGACGTCGCACACTTGCAACGTCACAATATATAGGGTGTCCCAAAATTCCTCCGACACCCGAAAATGGAAGGTTCCTTGGGTCATTTGAAACGACATTTTCTTTTACAAAAATTGCGTCCGCGGCTTTGTTTAGGAGTTATTAACGAACAACACGGACCAATCAAAGCGCGATCTAGACATGCGACGACACGTTCGGCCAACTGACAGTTGGTCCCACTGTGCTAACTCTCGTCTAGGTCGCGCTCTGATTGGTCCGTGTTTTTCGTTAATAACTCCTAAACAAAGCTGTGGACGCCATTATTTTTAAGGAAAATGTCGCAAATAAAACAGATATAAGCAGTCTTGCGTTGCTTATTCGTCTCTTGACGACACAAACGACATGACGGACGGTTATGACGCGGTGCCAATGGTGGTGCGGTATCTCTGTTCGGCGGTGGTATCATTACTTGGAATGCTTCTATAGCCGCACGTATCTTCGGATAGCAGGTAACATGCGAATGTTTAGCCCGTTCTGCAATATTAGACGTAACTAGTTGCCTGCTCAATTTCTTCAGAAATGAACGTCTTTGGTCTGACTAACGTGGTGATCAATTCATCGTAGATAATGAATAATGCGAGTCCAGCAATGTCAACGATGTTGTAAAACATGGCAGGCGGTCATCGTTTTGTTGCACGTTTACACGAATATGTACCCAACATTTGGAATCTGCAGCGATTTTTAGGTCGACAAATAATAAAGAGGCAGCGCGTCACCGTCGCGCAGTGCAGATCGTGCACGTGCGTATCCGTACACAATCACTCATTTTTTCGCAGTACACCTTTTCATCAACAATTGTCCAACCCATAGAACACGAACAAATTACACGAAAATACCTGCACGATCAAAAAACAAGAACAAATTACATGGAAGTTCCCACAAGGTCCCTGCGGACCTTGTCGAGCATCGACGCCATAAATGACTTCAACCCGACGTTTATGATGAAAAATTTTACGGAATCGTATCGATGACGATTGTAATCGCTTCCAGACATCCCTTTTATAAAAATCACGTAGGCTGCGGCTGTTCGGACGAACCGTATTGAAATGCCGCATCGTTGAAAACGTCATAGGTCCCCAGAGGCTTTGTCGGGCATCGGAGGGTTAAAACTTGAAAAAAAACATCAGCGTAAGGTTAAAACATCCATTCGAAATACTTCCTCTATCCCTGCCTCGTCATCAAGCATGTCAGAGAAAATACAAGAAGACAATGATAGTAATGATGATAACATGATGATTGTCGATAACGACGAGTTTCAAATACGGGCACGGGCATCTATTTCCAGTGGTAAGCGTGGCTCGTCTCAGATGAGAGTCAATTTGACAAATACTGCATTGGTCTCTCAAAGATACGGTGTCTCGAACAGAGCAACAGCGGCAATTGCTTCAAGTCTCCTCCAGGATATGGGCTTAATTTCCGAAATAGACAAAAATCTTGTTATTGACAAAAACAAGATATCTCGGGAGAAAACTCGAATAGGCAATGAATTGAGAAAGAATGTCCAGCAAGATGATGGTGATAGATTAATTGGTCTCTATTTTGACGGTCGTCATGACACTACCTTATCCAAAGAAAAACAAGGGGCCAAGTATTTCAAAAAAATTATTACAGAAGATCATTATTCACTAGTTAAGGAACCAGGAAACAAATATTTAGGTCACGTATCGCCACAGTCAGGCTGTAGTGCTGATATAGCAGAAAAAATATATACTTATATAAATGAAGAAGTTCCTGGTGGCATCACAGATCTTCGTGTTATAGGTTGTGATGGGACTGTCATTAATACAGGCATTCATGGAGGAGTCATAAGACTCCTGGAACTGAAGGTAGGCAGACCGCTCCATTGGGCTATTTGTCTTTTACATTTCAATGAGCTGCCTTTCAGGCATCTTTTTACCAGCGTTAGACGGTCCAAGTTCTGGACCAAATGCCTATTCTGGTCCCATTGGGCAAAAATTAAAAAGGTGCGAAGAGCTTCCAATAGTTAAATTTAAACCTATTGACTGTGAGTTACCTCCAATCGATCCTTTGATACTTCGCAATCTCAGCAAAGATCAAAAGTATTTATTCAAAATTGCTTCTGCCATTAAAATTGGTAAGGTACCAGATGACCTCGCTAAGTCTGAACCAGGAACATTAAATTTATCGCGCTGGTTGACTACTGCTAATAGAATTTTGAGGCTCTATGTTTCCACTCCAAGACGCAGCGCATCTCTTCGATTGCTGGTAAACTTTATTCTAAAAGTTTATACTCCATCATGGTTTCGGATAAGATGTAAACACTCCATCAAGGATGGCGCACGTCATATCTGGCACGTTATTCAGTCATCTCGTTACTTGCCAAAGAAGCACAGATTGGTGATTGATAATGTTATATCTAGGAATGCTTTCTTTGCCACACCTGAAAACATTCTCCTGGCAATGATCACAGATGAAAGAGACAGTGTAAGGAAACTTGCCGTGCGCAGAGTTCTAGAAGCACGTGAACAGATTGGATCTCCTGAAATACGGGAGTATAACATGCCAATAATAAATTTTCAAGCATTTGATTATATTGACATGATTAATTGGGATAATTGTGTCGTGTCTTCACCACCGGCACTTGATTATATCAACACTGAGTCCTTCAGCCAAATGATGCGGGACGAAGTTATTCCCAAGTCGTGGGACTTTGAGGTTTTTCCATGCCACACTCAAGCAGTAGAACGCATGGTCACACTTGTGACGGAGGCTTCAAATCAAGTTATCGGCCATGAAGCAAGAGACGGCTTCATTCGTGCCACTCTTGAGTCTCGTAAAAAAATGCCTCAATTTGAAAATAAATCCGATTACTAAAAATATAAATTACCTTTTATAATTTTTTTCCCTGAGTTTGTTTTTAAAGTCCACAAGGTAGGGTTGGTTGGGATGGGCTTGGGGAGAACTCTTCGTGCAGCCACCTTCACGTGGTGAGTTCTGAGTCACCTCATACTAAAGGGGTGATCAAAGGGTGCACACGAACTAGATGGATTATTCGTACAGCGCGGCACTTATAGCATTAATAACACAATGTTATCATTTCGTTTTTCGAAAATTTAATCGTATTCACCTCCTATTATACATATATGAATGGATTTTAGCATTAAATGCTCCAGAATTTTTGTCTTTACTAAAACTTACGTAACGAGTGGGGGGAGGGTGATCAAATTTGACATTAAAAAAAATTCATACATTGTTGCAAAGACTATTAAATTCTATAAAACTATTGTATGAAACACATTTTTCAATACACCTCATATACCAGGGGTAGTTTCAACCCTTAAACTTCGAGATAAGCCGATAATACAAAATACGGGTCTAATAGTTTTTTATGCTCCATAAAATATCCAAAGCCTATCGAATTCGGTTGAGAATATCCTCGATCATTCACTTATAAGTCACTTTATACCGTTTCACTCAATTTTCGAAAATTCAAGGCTCTTGCCGGAACAGAAGATATCAATTCACAGGGCTCAACTTTTGCACAGTTCTTATTGACCCCAAGACGCAACTTTCCCGCACTAAGGCTAAACGAAATACTTACTTTCGTGTTTTTCGGCCCGGCCTAATTACACTGTCCAACAAATTTTAACTTTTTTTATGTTTTCATATAACTAAAGGGTGGATCTTATAGAGTTTTTTGCGCTGATTCCGAATCTGTCCTTAGTTTTTCTCCTACACGCACAGTTTTTGAAAAACATGACTTTGAAAAAAAACCTATTTTTCAACTTTAAACAAATGTTGTGATGGCATTATAAAAGATATTGAATTGTTCCTTGCAGCAAAAGATTCTGTAGACTTTTATGAATACGGTGATATCCATTATTAACACGTTATGATTGTTTAAACATTAATAAATAATCATTAAAGACGGAGAGACACCACTTTTGCACCAAATTTTGATGATATTTTTTAAATTATCTCAAAAAATAAAGGTCCAGCGGAGAATCGAAATATACTACGCGATAGAGCAGATTTTTATCTAGAAGGTCCACCCTTTAAAGTTAGCAACGAATGACGTTTTTACCTTTCCAGAAAGCAAAATATCATAGTCTGACACGAGTTGCTGCCAGTGGCGCTCTTCCACTAGCGCGGTCGTTCGTCGGCGCGCCACGCGGTGTAAGACCGCACTGGTGGAAGAGCGCCACTGGCAGCAACTCGTGTCAGACGATGATATTTTGCTTTCTGGAAAGGTAAAAACGTCATTCGTTGCTAACTTTAAAGGGTGGACCTTCTAGATAAAAATCTGCTCTATCGCGTAGTATATTTCGATTCTCCGCAGGACCTTTATTTTTTGAGATAATTTAAAAAATATCATCAAAATTTGGTGCAAAAGTGGTGTCTCTCCGTCTTTAATGATTATTTATTAATGTTTAAACAATCATAACGTGTTAATAATGGATATCACCGTATTCAGAAAAGTCTACAGAATCTTTTGCTGTAAAGAACAATTCAATATCTTTTATAATACCGTCACAACATTTGTTTAAAGTTGAAAAATAGGTTTTTTTTTCAAAGTCATGTTTTTCAAAAACTGTGCGTGTAGGAGAAAAACTAAGGGCAGATTCGGAATCAGCGCAAAAAACTCTATAAGATCCACCCTTTAGTTATATGAAAACATTTTTGGTGTTGGACAGTGTTATTGATATTATGAACTCCTCGTCCCAATCCTCAATTTCTTCAAAATATTTTTTAATTGCCCGTCTCCACGCTCTAACAAAAATCAGTCTTTCTATCCCCGTCTATGAAAAAATTATTTCACCATTTACGAATATCATTTTCTATCATAGTAAAAATTATTTCACAAACAACACGTAAAACACACTCACCATTCCATCCGCCGCCTCTTCCAAGGACTGATCGTCCTTCACAATTACACATCGACGGCTTGATATTCTTACAAACATTCTTTTCACAGCACAACTCAACTATTACCAAAACGTATAGCATGGTATAGCACTGCTAATACGACTTTATATAGTTGTAACAGACCTGTTCGTACCAGGCCTGTTACGAAACGGAACGCTAACTACGAACCCGAACCGTACCGACGAGAGCCGAGTAATGCCGAAGCACGACGGCGTCGAAACGCGTCGCGATCCGAGAACACCGCGTGTTCTTCCCGCCGGTAAACCACGTTCGGCGGCAACCGGAAGCCGAAAAGTGAAACAACCGGACACACGACGTCACCGGAAGTTCCGTAAAGTACCGCGCCGCACAGTACCCCTCGTCACCCGTTCGACGAGGGCATAAAGGATCGCGACGCAGCAAGCCCGTTCTTCTTTTCCCTGGCGACTCTCGACCGACCACGCACGAACGTTTAAGATCGGAAGAGAACACGCCAAGTAAGTAGCCTGTTTCGTTACTCGTAACCGACCGGGGCTCCTCAATGATTCGTTGCGACAGCGAACCCGAGTAGGGCCGCAAGAATTCGCGACGAATTCGGGACGTTGGGGAAACGTCCGCGTGCACGAGCCGCCGTCCGATGTTCGCCCTCGAGAGCTCGTTGTAACAGCGAGGCCGGACCGGCGATCCGAGATCGCCGCGTTCCCGAGTCACGGGGACCGCGACGACGAGGTGCGATTTCCGGAGACCGACCACGTGCTGCGAGCGTCGCAACGACGTGTACGCGCCGTGCCGACGCTGATATTTTCCACGCTCGCGTGTCGTTGGAACAACGGCGCCGACGGGCATGAGCCGAGCTTCTTCTCGCCGAAGCCCATCGTGACGATGGGAGATCAGGGCCGCGGGGTCCGATAACCTAACCGACGCCGCCGATCCGCCCGCGACAGAGTGCCGCCGAAACCGACCGTCCCCGCGAGAAATCCGGCCGACGCGCGTTCCGCGAGTAAGCGTACAGTGGGGTAGAAAAGTGAATCGACATGTGTCCAAGTGTTATCTCGTTCCTGCCGTAAATCCCGTCCCTCCGCGTTCCGCCCACGAACCTTGGCGCGACGAGCTAATCCGGCCGCGGAGGACCGTTGCAACGAGCCGTCGGGAAACCGACTCGTTACATGGCGCCCGAACAGGGACCTGGAAATTGTGAAAGTGCGAAAATGCCGGCAAGTGAACCAGTGGCCACGTGGCAGAACGGCATCTTGTAGGTTAACCGTCGCGAGTGAGCGAGACGCGCGCCCGCCATCTAACGGCCGCGCGACGAAGTAGTGCCGGTACACGCGCGCCGCCGAGCGACCGCACCGCGAAATCGCGATGACAACAGAGAGCTGTCAAACGGAATGAAAAGCGCTCCGACGCGACCAGTGCAGACGACAAGCGAGAAAGTGCCGCCGGAACAAGCTCCGAAGTGAATGCGACCGGGCCGCGTACCGAAACCCGCGACTCTCGAGGATTCGAACGACACAGGATCGCCGGCGCGAGGAACACCGGAGCGACTCCGACAAGATCTACTGTTTTTGTTCCGGAGACGGTACCTTAGCCTGTTGGCCAACCCGCCCCTCCCCTATTCCTAAAGACGTTCGGAAATCGGGGATTGGGATCGTTGTGATGCACGATCAACGCACCTCGAGACAAAGTCTCGAGTACCAGTTTGGCGCGAGATTTGCAGTTTCGCGCCGCTACTGGTTGAGCACGGTCTTCTAGCTGACCGATTTTGAACTGACATTTCATCCCTCCGCGCGCGAGGCGCGCGCGGAGCGATGGAAACGCCAGTTCGTACCCTTGACAGTCCGGGCCAGACACCACTGCCACCTCGAAGCCAACGCCTATTGTTGGGGGGCGATCGACGGAAGCCTATTAGCCATTCGTCGATCGCTGGGCTCCCCAACCCCGAGGTACCGATTTATGGACTCGGGTGGACCATGTCGGAGGGGGGGGGCCGCGCACCGCGCCTCCACCTTCGACCCGGGGATCGAGCGGTGAAGGCGCGGAACGCGCAAAGACTCCCCCTCCTGTTTGGCTCTGCAAAAGCCGCTAAGGGCAATAGTGAGCATGCAAAATGCTGAAAGGGCATGCAATAAAGTAATTAATGGGGCCGGCGTTTAGGGGGGAGCGCGTCGCGGAGGAGGGAGGGTGGGGGGGATTAGCGCAGGTCATGCGGCGCGGTCAACGGTGGCCGGCCGCATCTCCTTCTTTTGCAGCACTTTGCGTGCGAAGGAGCTGAACGCTTCGGCGACGTCGTCGCTTACGAAAATACTGAGAGGTGGTGGCCATGTATGCCCAAGTGAATTAATTAAGGATGACAGTGGTTCTCGCTCCGTCGCATGCAATTTGCAATGAAGGAGTACGTGGGTAGATGACTCAGTTCCCTCGCCACAGTCGCAGTCAGGAGACTCTGTCAAACCGAAATGACAGAGTTTCTCCCGAAAATCGCCGTGCCCGGTGAGGAACTGCGTCGTGTAGAAGGTGATGGGGACGCGACAGCGGGCCCTCTCCGTCAATGTTGGGAAGAAACCGAAAGTGGTTCTTCCCTTGACCGATCTGGCCCATCTGTTTTGCCACAATTCGAGGGTATCGTCGCGAAGGGCTTTACGAGTGGCCGTAATATGGTCGCGGGGGTCGTCGAAGAGGCCAGGGGCGAAGATAATCCCGCGATGTTCGAAGGGGATGTTTTTTCTGACGAGGAAGCGGAGTCGCTTCTCCGTCAGAAATAAATCTATAGGGGGTTGGAGTCCCAGCACGCAGAGCGCATCGTTAGACGTGGTGCGGTACGCAGCGCATACTCTCAGAAGAGCAGTGCGCTGCGCACTTTGGAGAGTGGAAACGTGTTTTTGGGTGAGCTTGTGGGCCCAACCAATCGCACCGTAGGAAATTATAGAGAGGAAGATGCTTTTGAATAGCAGAGATCGGGCGCGGAAATCGTATCCCCATTTGGAACCCATTAGGGCCGAGATGCCACTGAACCTTGCCTTCGCGTGGTCAGATATCCGGATTACGTGCTCGGACACACTTAACGAGTGACCGTACACGATCCCCAGGTACCTAAGGCTCTTAGCGAAAGCAAGGCTGGCGGTATCCATTTTGATGACGGGCGGACGAGAAATGCTAAGGCTGCCCCTCACTCGAAGCATAACTGTTTTATGAGGGGCTATGGCCATTTTATTTTTACTGCACCATGCCTGTAGCGCGTCGGTGACCAGGGCTGACGTCATTTCTAAGGAAACCCGAGAGTTCCCTTCCACGACGACCAGCAGGTCATCGGCGTATGCCACAGTGTGCGTGTTTTGAATTAACGCGATTTCGCGGAGTAAAGAATCGAAGAGGAGATTCCAAATGGAGGGGCCGAGGACCGAGCCCTGCGGGCATCCCTTGGTAACGGGTTTGTAATGGGAAGAGTATTCCGCGGAAAGAACTATCTTGCGATCCCGGAAATAATCAATGAGGACATTGTATAAGTTGCGCGGACAATCGCGATTTCGCAACTCGGCCGTAACAGCAGGCCACCAGACGTTGTCGAACGCTCCCTTGATATCAAAGGAGAGTGCGACCGCGTGCTTGGCGTTGGACGACTGAACGACTCCCTGCAGTCTGTGCAGGGCATCGTCCGTCCCCAAGCCTCTCTTAAAGCCGAACTGCGAGTTCGAGGCTAGCGGATGTTTATTAATTAGGTCACCTAATCCGGTGATTATTAGCTTCTCCATCACCTTTCCAATAACGGGAAGCAGGCATATGGGGCGGTAAGAGGAGGGCGCGGTTTCGGGTTTATCAGGGGATTTGAGGATCGCCCTGATTTTTCCCGTTTTCCACGATTCTGAGAATAGGCCGAATTTTAAGCACCCGTTGAAAATTTTGAGAAATAGGGCGGGGGAGCGGCTGAAGGCCTGCTTGAGAACGGGTACTTCGATACCGTCGGGGCCGGGCGTACGGTTGTCGCCGAGGTTTCTAATTATTACCTGCAGATCCGCGAGGGAGAAGTCGGGGGCATCGGGGGTGTTGATTTCGCGAGTGAAATCGCGTCGCGTGATAGCGTGCGACTCGCTGTCCGGAGCAGAGTCGTCCGGGGAGAGCTCGGCGAGCAGGGCACTGGCACTTTCGTGCCAGCTCTGGGTCGTAGAGTCGGTGGTCGAAATCGACGTAAGAAGTTGCGGAGCAATCTTCTTGCCGAACGCCGACCGGTATGGGGCGGACCAGGGATTTTCTAGGCCCATTCGGGTAACAAGCTCCCTCCATCCTCTCCTTGCGGAGGTGCGGAAAAGTGCCCGATACTCCTTGTGGGCCCGAGAGTACGCGCGACGTTTCTCTTCTCGGAGAGCGGGATCCCTCTCGCGTTGGAATTGCCTACGGAGGCGATTAGACGAGCGCTTGAGGCGCGTAAGCTCTTCCGTCCATCCGGGAACGGCACGGGGGTGCCACCTTTTCCTCGGGATGGACAGAGAGGCAGCGCCCAGTATGGCCCTCTCCAGATGGGAGACAGCTGTCTGGACGTCGTCGCGGGAGGAAAATTCGAGAGGGGGAGCGCCTTCGGAGAGAAGTCGCGCGAACTCAATTCCGAATTCGTCCCAGTTCGCTCTGTGGCACGCAAATCTGCCAAGGATGGGGGGAGGATTTGGGATAGTATTATGACTGCTTAGTTCAAGCAGGATGACATTGTGGTCACTGGAGGTCCTGCCATCAAGAACACTCCAGGAGAAGGACAGGGAATCGGCTGCAGCAGTCCGCAGCGTTACGTCTATACAAGACGCACCGGCGGGACCACTGTATGTGGGGGGATTTCCAGGCTGGTTAAGGATTTGGAGGGGGTTTTGCGCGAGAAAACGCTCAAACTCCCTCCCACGGATCCAGGCGCGCTTATTGTACGTGTTTGAGCTGGGGGGGAGCGGGTCGTGCCACAGAGCGGACCTGGCGTTCGCGTCGATTCCGAAGAAGATCGGCTTTCCGCGTAGGGAATCAATAATATTTTGGAGGGACGCGATTCCGGCCTCTATACGGTCTTTGTACTGAAAGTAACAGCTGACCAAGTACAGAGGGCCGAGGGGACCGGTTAATTCTATGACGGCGGTGTGCGTATTGGAGAGGTGCGAGAGCTTAAGAATTGTGAAGGTCGAGCCCTTCACAATGATCGCGGCCTGACAATTTTCGCCACGCGGGGCGCCGTGAATTACTACGTTCCGGGAGTCGAGTCCGACGACTCTTCCCGCGGTATTGTAGGGTTCTTGCGCAAGAACAACATCGACGCAACCGGACTCTATCATACGAGCAATTTCGCACGATACGAGCCGGGATCGCCGCATGTTGATTTGCGCAATTTTTAAGGTAGGGATGCGCTCCGCAGTGCGTGAGTCTGGGGGGGATGATGTTGGTGGGGGTGTCCGAGGGGGAGGGTTACGCGGGGCCGGTCGCGGGGGATAACTATTCATACTGAATAGTTAATCCGGGAGGCCTTGAGGATCAAGGCAGACGAGCGCGAGGGGCAGTTTCGATTGCCCGCGGCATGCGCGTGTGGGAGTTTGCGCGCGCGACAGTTTGCGCACGACGGGGGCACTTCGCGATTCGGGCATTCCTTATTGGTATGCCCGGTTTGTGCGCAGAAGGAGCACGTAGATTCACTGCTTTTGCAGTGTTTGTCCACGTGCCCATACTTCTGGCACTTGAAACATCGGGTCGCGACGAGGTAGTCGTCTACTCGGCAGTAGGCGTATGAAACGAAGATTTTTCCTTTCGGCAAAAGGGACTCGCGGATAACCGAAGAAGCCTCGACAACCCAGTCGTTGCCCTCCTTGTCTTTGCGGCCCACTTTGAAGAGTGGGCGGAGGGTGGCTTTATCGATGGCCGGGGAGGACGGGAGGTTCTGAGCACGGATGTGCTCAGCGATATCTTGGGCTTCCAGCTCCTTCGGAATATCGTAGATGATAATCCGGGGGAGCTGGGGGGAGGGCGCGGAGGCCGTGAAACCGGCCTTGCGGAGGGCCTGGTTTTCGGTAAAGACCCTCAGGTCTTTGGCGTTGGCCGCCTCGACCAAGAGGGCACCGTCGCGGGTAGCGCGAATTGATTTAAAGCCCACGTTGGCCTTACGGAGGTCCACGTGGGAGAACACGGCGCGTTTGAGGGCGGCGCCGTCGCCGGTGATGGGTTCCGCGGGGGTGACGCGGAGGAGGTGGCGGGCGGGGGTTGATTTCGCGGCCGAAATCACCTGGCTTGCCAATCGGGGTCGGGGGAGAGCGCCGTTCGGCGCGAGAAGAGGCTGCGCGGTGGGGAGGGCGGTCGCGAGTGGGTTTAGGCGAGCGCTGGGGGGGAGCGGGGGGAATTGCGCTGGCGCGGCGGCGCGGCGGGGCGGCTGGCGACGGTCGGCGGCGCTGGCGTACGAACCAGCGGCGCTGGCGTACGAGCCAGCGGCGGGGCGGTGGGGGGCCGAGGAAGCGGCTGGGGCCGAAGAGCGGGTGGGCGCGGAGGCGCGGGGGGCAACAGACATCGCGGACAATTTGCCCGCGATGTAGCTGTTGTTTTGGGCCAATTCCCCGACGATACGGCGGAATTGGCCGGCGAGTTGCAGAATTTGTTCTGCACTCGCCTTAGAGATTTTGTTTGCCTCGTCGAGGCAAACGGAGGTGAGGCGGTCCATCGTGAGCTCGGACAGCGAGACGAGCTCAGCGGTGGACCGCAGTGGGGGGGGAGCGAAAGAAGTGGGGGACGCGGATGAGTTCGCGGGGGACGCGGTGGAGTTCGCGGGGGACGCGGAGGAGTTCGCGGGGGCCGGTTTTGGAACGGGGGGAACGGGAGCGGGGACGGTGAAGTTAAATACCGAATTAACGGTACTCACCTTCTCCTTGTCTAGGGGCTCCAGTTTGACGAGGTGTACTCGCGGCTGGTGGTCTTCCTCGTCCGAGCCATCGGACGTCGTGGTGGGGGCTTGGGAGCGGGAACGCTTCCTCGTGGTGGTGGGCAGATCTCGCATCAAGGCAGGATCAATCTCCATGACGCTGCATGAAGATTCATCAGCGTCGGATGGTGGTGATCCTGGTGCTTCAGGAGAGGGAGTGCCTGCTGGAATTTCCACCTTCTTTTTCTTTTTGCCCTTCTTCTTCTTCGTGCGCTCGACTTGGGGTCTAGGGCTGGGGTTTTCGGCACTGTCCATTATATTCGGTAGGGGCTAGGGGCCTTTGTTCGCGTCGGCCACGTCACGCGGAAAAACCCACGCGCGGAGCAGGCCAACGGCGAAGCGGCAAACGGAACGCTTGTACACGGACGAAATTGTTTGTTAAAATATTGGCACACACGAAATTGTTTATGCACACGTTATTGAATAACTCTAAGTTTATGCTGCTGCGAGGAAGCAGCAGTTTCCGACGGGCAGGGAAAAGATCGGCGCGATTCGCGGACACGTCGCGACAGATTGAGTCAGTTTGTATATTAATTGATCACTGCACTGATTCTCGCTAATTATTAGTCCCAATCAGCACTAGTTAACAATGAAACCACGCGAATTCACGGGAGTTCTGGCTAAACACGAGGAAGCTCGTAAGGGCCACGTAAGCGAAAAGGCCACGTAGGCTGAGCGGCGTCGTCTAAGATGGCGGCGGCAGGTAGTCGTGTACCTGAGGCACGGAGCAGGGGCGAAGCACGTCCGTTCGCTTCGAGCGTTCAGGCGAGACTGAGCGACTCCGACAACGGTGGGCGGAGTACATCGAACAACAGACTCGCGACCTGTACGCGATGACGGAACCCGGCGTGTCGACTAGGAAAATGGCCGCCGCGGCGACCGAGAAACTCGACCCGAACCGCAACATCGACCGAATGCGGAAGTCGGGATGCACGACAGACGGAAAAGATCCGCTGTCGTTCCTCGAGCGAGTCGCCGAGCTCCGAGGGACATACGGCATCACCGACGAAGAGCTGCTCCGAGGGGTCCCCGAGCTGCTGCGCGGCCAGGCGCAAGCGTGGTACCGGAACGAGCGTGCCGAGATAAAGACGTGGGACCAGTTCGCCGAGGAATTCGTCGCTGTGCACACGCCGTGCCACACGAAGTTCCAACGCGAACGTGAGGCGCGCGACCGCGTGCAGCGCCCCGGAGAGGCCTTCGCGGAATACATGACCGCGGTGACCACGCTCATGCGACGGGCCCAGATGCCGATGACCAGCCGACTCGAGATGCTCATCGAGAACATGCGCCCGGAGCATCGCCGATACATCTCCGTGGGGGAGGCGACCACCGTCCGTGCACTGCTCGAACGAGTGCAACAACTCGAACGATGCGACGAACAGGAGAAGCCGCCGTCCCGGCAATCCGCGCGGCCAGCCGAGGTCGTCGCGACCGCGACGTCTGCCGCCCCCGCCGCCGAACCCCGAGGCCGCGAAACGACAGTGGGACCCGACAGATACCACCCGGACACGCACTGCTGGCGCTGCAAACAGCGAGGCCACATGCGATTCGAGTGCCGGAACGCATACCGGAAGTTTTGCTCGCGTTGCGGCCGCGACGGCACGCTGACGAGGGACTGCCACCCGTCGGGAAACGGACGACGGGGCCCGCCGACGACGGAAGAGCACCGGGCCCGCCAGTAGATCTCACTCCGTCCATCCGGTACACCCCGCGACCGCTGCTGTCAGTACGAATCCTGGGGCACGAGATTGACGCGCTGCTCGACACCGGTTCGCAGCTGTCATGCGTCAACGAGGAAGTGCTGAGCTGGGCCAGGGCGCGCGGATTGAGACCGGTGGCGAGCGACGGCCGCGTCAGCCTGGCCGACGGAACGGACGCCTGCCCGGGCGGCCGCATACGCCTGTCATTTTGCGTCGGCGGTCGCGAGTGGACCGAGAATTTCACCGTGCTACCACAGATGGGCGCACCCATCCTGTTGGGCATTCAGGTCATCGCCGCCCTCCGATTGACCCTCCGGCCGCCGCCCGAAGTCGCCTCCTGGCCGGAAGACTGTCAGGCCGAACCGTGCCTGCAGCTGGGCCTCCGGAGAATACCCGAAATGGAACGAGAAGCGTTCGATCGTTTCCTGCAGTCCGAAATGCAGCTCTTCGAGGGAATGCGGGGGCGGACGACGCTGGCCCAACACCACATTAAACTGACCGACGAGACGCCGGTCAAACAGCGATATCGCCCCAGGAATCCGGCAATGCAGGCAATCATCAACGAGGAAGTGGGAAAAATGCTGGCCGACGGCGTGATTGAGCCGTCCAGCAGCCCCTGGAGCTCGCCGGTGGTCGTGGTAAAGAAAAAGGACGGCCGACCACGTTTCTGTGTGGACTTCCGAAAACTGAACGAGCGTTCAGAGAAGGACGCGTATCCCCTGCCACATATGTAGGATAAAGAGTTAGGCGATTTCAAGCAATCATAAACAGCCGATATGACAGTTGGAGCATCCGAAAAACCGTACGCGTTTTTCGGAACAGTTCGCCCGTTACTTGTCAGCGACGAAGGTGAGCCGCTGACAAGTAAACAGACAATACTAGAGTGAATGACCCAGAGTGATGGTATGAGTGAGTTAGAGCGATGATGTGAGAGAGAGAAGAGCGTAAGGTGCGATAACCTTAAAGTGTACATGTGCGTGTGTGTGTGATTCGCGGCCGATATAAATAAGGCAGGCCGTGGAAGCAGGGGGAGTCGTTGATTAAGAGTATAAGAGTAAACGAGCATAAGAGTAAAAGAGTAAAAGAGCAAGCGAGCGTAATTAGTGTATAGTGTATAGTTTACCATATAATAAAGTTATATATATAGTTCAATCCCACTTCTGACACCCGATTATTTTATAATCCCACACATATCCAGGCCACCCTGGACAAACTACGGGGGGCGAGATTCCTCACGACACTCGACCTCAAGAACGGATATTGGCAGGTACCACTGGAGGAACGCAGCCGACCGCTCACCGCATTCACCGTACCCGGGCAGGGGCTGTACCAATTCACCGTCATGCCGTTCGGACTGCACTCGGCCCCGGCCACGTTCCAGAGACTGCTGGACCGTGTGATAGGCCCGGAGCTGGAACCACACGCCTTCGCCTACCTGGATGACATTATTGTCATCAGTCGAACGATCGACGACCACCGACAGCACCTACAGGAGGTCTTCCGCCGCCTCCGCACGGCCGGACTGAAACTGAACCCGGACAAGTGTCGGTTCGGCGTGGACAGCTTACGCTACCTGGGGCACATCGTCGACCAGCAGGGCATCCGAACCGACCCGGAGAAGACCGACGCCATCGCGCGAATCCCGGCACCGAGGTCGATCCGGGACGTCCGCCGGTTCCACGGCATGGCCTCCTGGTATAGACGATTCGTGCCGAATTTTGCCGAGGTGATTGAGCCGCTGACGCGACTCACCCGCAAGAACGCCAAGTGGAGGTGGACCGAGACCGAGGAGAGGGCGTTCCAGACAATGAAGGACCGACTCGTCGCCGCTCCAATACTGGCCTGTCCGGACTTCGAACAGGCGTTCACGCTGCAGACGGACGCCAGCGACAGCGGCTTGGGGGCCGTACTGACGCAAGGCCCGACCGGAGATGAAAGGGTCATCGCGTACGCCAGCTACACGCTCAGCGAAACGGAGCGGAAATACAGCGCGACGGAGAAAGAATGCCTCGCCGTGGTATGGGGCATTCGGAAGATGAAGCCGTACCTGGAGGGATACCGTTTCACCGTCGTCACCGACCATCAAGCGCTCCGGTGGCTGCGCCAGATGGACAGTCCGACCGGCCGACTCGCGCGCTGGGCCCTGGAATTGCAGCAGTACGACTTTGAGGTCCAGTACCGACCCGGGAAGCAAAACCACGTGGCGGACGCGCTGTCCCGGACAACGCCGCCACCGGGCGTGAACGCGCTCCGCCCGAAGCATCGAAGCGACACGTGGTACGAGAGGAAGCTAGAAGCCGTCCGACAGAACCCGACCACAGAACCGGAGTTCCGGATAATGGAGGGCAAGCTGTACCGACGCTGGATACACCGACTGGACTACAACGAGCCCGAACCAGACGACGCGTGGAAACTCTGCGTGCCCGCCGGCGATCGACCGGCGACCATACGGCGGTTCCACGACGACCCCACGGCAGGCCATCTGGGAATCGCCAAAACGATCGTCCGCCTGGCCCAGCACTTCTACTGGCCAGGGATGTTCCGGGACGCGGCTCGCTACGTACGTAGCTGCGAACGCTGCCAGGAGTTCAAAACACCGCCGAGCCAACCGCCGAGACTCCTGCATGCGAATCCGGGGACCGAACCGTGGCACACGGTGTCGGTCGACCTGATCGGACCACTGCCACGCTCGCGGAGTGGACATACGTGGTTACTCGTCGCATTGGACCGATTCTCGAAGTGGGTCGAACTGGCACCGCTGCGAAAGGCCACCAGCAACGCCGTCGCCGCCGCAATACAGAAGGATGTCATCCTCCGACACGGGGCACCGAGAATCCTGATATCCGACAACGGCCGCCAGTTTGTGGGCGCTCCGTTTACGTCTCTGTTACAGGCAGCCGGAATCGAACACCGCAGAACACCACCGTACGCGCCACAGTGCAATCCAGTCGAACGAGCCAACAAGGTGGTGAAAACCATGCTCGCCCAGTACACCGGGACCAACCACAATCGCTGGGATGAGAAACTGGACGAGGCGCGATTCGCCATAAACACTGCACGGCACGAGGCTACGGGATACAGCCCTGCGTACCTCAACCAGGGGCGGGAGCTCCGACCACCGGGACAGCCGACAACAACAGGGTCGACGATGCCGACCAGCAACCGCTGGAGGAACCTGCGCGACGCCCAGGAACTTGCCAAGATAAACTTGGCACAAGCGTTCAGTCGCCAGGAAAAATACTATAACCTCCGCCGCCGCGACTAGAGGCCCGCGGTAGGCGACCGAGTGTGGAAAAGGGAACACACACTTTCGGATAAAGGAAAGGGCATCAACGCCAAACTCGCGCCGAAATTTTCCGGTCCGTACACCGTCGGACGCGTCGTCTCCCCAGTCATCGTCGACCTCCGCGACCGGAACCGTAAGTGGACGCGCCACATCCACGTGCGGGATTTGAAACCAGACGGGGGAACCAGCGAGGACGCGCGAGCTGACCCGGAGGAACCGGTCGACACGCCCGACATAAGGGGAACTCCGGAACCTCGCCCCGCGGAGGAAGCCGCGCCGGCCACACCCTTCCCCGCTGCCGTGACAGCACCGCGCCGCAGAGGTCGCCCACGGAAAATTATAAGCTCTCTTTACGTTTGTCACAGGCACCCGACAGAAATGAACGAGACACCCAAGGAATGGGATCTGGAGGGCCTGTTCGAGGAGCCGGACCTGTCACGACGACCGGTCACCCCGGACATTCGCCTGCCGGAAGGGACGCCACCTCGCGACGAGGGGACGGCTCGGCGGGGGACACCGCCGCCAAAGGCGACACAACCGGAGCCGACGCCGCCGGAGGCGGCCCAACGCCCAGGAGAGCAGCCCACGGAGGCAACCGTGACGAAGGACCGCGCGACCAGCGCCGAGACACCGTCGCGGCCAGCGGAGGGGGACACCGCCGAGACAACGGGCGAAACCCCGCGACCGCCTACCAGGCCAGGAGCACGAGCGTACTCATGAGACTCGCTCCCAGGCCTGGCCGAACTCGGCCTGGACTTCTCCACGTCGCCACCATCCCCGACTAGGCAGGAACGACAACTGCCCAAATGGTGGTCCAGACCGGTGCTGCCCCGCGGGGAACCGACAGGACCACAGCGCAGAGCCCGCCGCCGCCGAGGACGCCGCCAGCAGCGGGAGACGCCTTCCAGGCCCGAAGAACGGCCGCGAAAAAAATCAAGGGGGCCGCCGGAGCTCTCTCACTGGAGCGCCCCGCTACCAGAGATCGCAGCAGCCCGCGCGGTGGGCCAACGCAACCGCCAGACAACCCCACCGGCCTCGACACCGGCGGTCGAACTGCCGCCCAACCCGCCGCCGCCGGGGAAACCCTACGACCCCACCAGCAGGAGAAGCACGCCGCCGCCCACGCCAGGCACACCGCCGAACGAGCTGCTGGTGTCAGCACGTATCGACTACGCCGCACTACCGACATGGGAGCCGGCGCGACCAATGGGGCAAGTCATGGCCCTCAGCGCGTCGACCACCGGACACCAGCCCGGAGAGGAGGTACCGCTCTGGGAGCGTCCAGGCAACGAAGGGAAGCCGGTCAACCCAGACGCGACGAACCCGCTACTGCCCCAGCCGTGGCCATACAAGGGCAGATTCGCCCCATGCGTATGCCTGTGGTACCGGCTACCAACGGGCAGGAGCGTGGAGGTGCCGATCCGGCTCGTCACGGATCGGAGGGCCTACATCTCGTCGCCAGGAGGGGAGGAGCGGTGGACGCTCCTTTTTGACGAGTCCGGGAAGATGCGGCGGTGTAAGCTGCGATCCGCGGCAACAGCCGCCGCGGGAGGACCAAGACATCACCGCTAGGACGCCAGCACACGACCGCGAACACGTCACGGGACACGCAGTGCAGACAGAGTGACGTGCGCGGGACGTGACCCACGACCGGTGTGCCACGGATGATAGGCGACCTCCCCTCGGGACGGGGGCGAGGGAACGCCGACGACCAGGACGCCCAAGTGCGCGAACGGCCTCACCTCGTGACGAGAGTGACGGACCACCTACGCCGAACAGTGCAGTACGACGCGTAATGCGAAACCCTTAGTTCATTGTGCCGGTGCGGAAGGAAGGGTTCCCCCCTCGCGACGGGGGTGAGGGACCCCTCCCGTAGTTTATAAGCTAATCCGGGATACGGCTCCACCTCGTGACGAGCGTGTCGAGTCAACCCGTCCGAACCGTTCTTGCCCGGTCCGCGCGCGCGGACGCCGCAATTTGCTTTGATTTCGTGTGTCTTGCCAGACTGTTTTCGTTTAGTCTCACTGGCTGCCGCACCCCGCGTTCCCCGCCGACCGGAGATTGTGAATTGAAACGTTCGTTACATTTGTTTTTTCTTTTTCCGTTTGTTCCGGGCAGCGAGCCGAACACTGTCATTTTTGTTTTTCTCCAGTCTGTCGATCGGTCGGCCGAGGAACAACGAAGAGCCGCTCTTTTCCGTTCCCGCGCGCGGACGCCGCAATTTGCTTCGATTTCGTGTGTCTTGCTAGTCTCTGTCTGCCGTGGTTTCCCCGCCGACCGGAGATTTTGAATTGAAACGTTCGTTGACATTTGTTTTTTTTTCTTTTTCGTTTGATCCGGGCAGCGAGCCAAATGCTGTCAGTTTTGTTTTCTCCAGTCTGTCGATCGGTCGGCCGAGGGACTCCGTCCAGCCGCCTTTTTCCGTTCCCCGCGCGCGGGCCCTGGGATTATTTCTTTTGTCTCTTTCGTCTGGGATCTTTTCGGATACCCTTCTCACTGTGATACGCGCCGTGATTATCCGACGGCGATAACCGTCAGTATTAGGATACAGTATTACACCGACCGTTAGCTGGTAAGGATCTAGCCACTAAGTGCGAGCGCTAAATAGTGCAATGTTATAGTCCGTACAATTATACTTTTCGATACCTCTTTTGTTTAAAATAAATGTACCTCACTGTCGCTCGCTCGCTACCGTGATGAGGGAGGGGGGTGTAACAGACCTGTTCGTACCAGGCCTGTTACGAAACGGAACGCTAACTACGAACCCGAACCGTACCGACGAGAGCCGAGTAATGCCGAAGCACGACGGCAACCGGAAGCCGAAAAGTGAAACAACCGGACACACGACGTCACCGGAAGTTCCGTAAAGTACCGCGCCGCACAGTACCCCTCGTCACCCGTTCGACGAGGGCATAAAGGATCGCGACGCAGCAAGCCCGTTCTTCTTTTCCCTGGCGACTCTCGACCGACCACGCACGAACGTTTAAGATCGGAAGAGAACACGCCAAGTAAGTAGCCTGTTTCGTTACTCGTAACCGACCGGGGCTCCTCAATGATTCGTTGCGACAGCGAACCCGAGTAGGGCCGCAAGAATTCGCGACGAATTCGGGACGTTGGGGAAACGTCCGCGTGCACGAGCCGCCGTCCGATGTTCGCCCTCGAGAGCTCGTTGTAACAGCGAGGCCGGACCGGCGATCCGAGATCGCCGCGTTCCCGAGTCACGGGGACCGCGACGACGAGGTGCGATTTCCGGAGACCGACCACGTGCTGCGAGCGTCGCAACGACGTGTACGCGCCGTGCCGACGCTGATATTTTCCACGCTCGCGTGTCGTTGGAACAACGGCGCCGACGGGCATGAGCCGAGCTTCTTCTCGCCGAAGCCCATCGTGACGATGGGAGATCAGGGCCGCGGGGTCCGATAACCTAACCGACGCCGCCGATCCGCCCGCGACAGAGTGCCGCCGAAACCGACCGTCCCCGCGAGAAATCCGGCCGACGCGCGTTCCGCGAGTAAGCGTACAGTGGGGTAGAAAAGTGAATCGACATGTGTCCAAGTGTTATCTCGTTCCTGCCGTAAATCCCGTCCCTCCGCGTTCCGCCCACGAACCTTGGCGCGACGAGCTAATCCGGCCGCGGAGGACCGTTGCAACGAGCCGTCGGGAAACCGACTCGTTACATAGTCTTTCTAAAGGATATGATTATCTAAAACGTGAATGTTAAAGGAAAAAAACGCGCGACAACGGATAAACGACGAGATAACGGATATGTAGAAACCGCAGTCGAAACTGCAATCACAGACGCGCGATAACGATGCAGAAACCGCAAAGCGCGAGATCCCCCCCTCTTGCCCCGCAAGAGAAAAACCCCCTCACCGATTGAGTTAGAACCCCCCTTATATATCTACAAATATACAATATTCAATTTAAACAATACTATCAATAATTGACTGGTCGATCCGCTGGTCCTGCCAGAATTCGAGAACTCGTCAGCTCTATGCCGATTCGTTCCTCCTTCTTTGGTGAGACTAGCGAATTTCTCAGTTACACACGAAATCGCAATAAATTTATCTGGCCAATATAGGAGTAGTAATAAAATATAGTAAAATATACGGCAAAACAAAATTAACAACAACAAAATTCTCGACAACAATATTATGTATATATAAAATATCAATATACTACGTCTAAAATATCAATAAATAATTTCAATCAATAAATTAAATACGGAAATTAATAATATAACTAAGACAAATAAATAATTTGAAATGTGGAAAATACTTTAAAATAACAATTTCAATAAATAATTTAAATATTATTGGCCAGAAATCACATCATAGAATAAATCACAGTCAAGTAAATCACATAATAAATACAATGATATTCATATATTTTAAATATTCTTGGCTGCTGCGTGGCTCGGCGCTGTTCGGAAAAATTTTATCACTAATTTCTCGGGGTATTTGTTTGTCCGAGCGACAAGCTAGTGTTCCGATAATGCTAATTTTACCCGTATTCTTTTTCCGGCAATTCTATTTATCCGATTTCCATCTGTACGAGGGTCTTGTCCGATCTGCGTGCTACCTTGGGAATATCCGTAACTTGATATTTTCGCGATGAGAAAACTACATGTTCGGTTTATCACGCTGCTTATTTTTCCGGGTCCCGATACCAGGTACCGAGAGGCGGAGAAATAAACGGCTACGAGTTTTATAGGTGAAAACCGGGCTGCGTCTAGCCGTGGTAGACACAGTCCACCCGCGATAACCAACGCGGATTCGAAATTCTCGACCAATACTTTACGGTTTCGGGCGCCAGGCACTCAGAGGTGCCACACAAAATCATCCGCGATAAGGGAATCTCGAATTCACGTTCGCGAGGACCAGAATAGCTCAATAAGGGCCAGGACTACACGCAGGATCGGGCAGAACGTTCCCCACGGCGGGAACGGACCTCGTGAATGATTCGTACAATCTTTGATGTGAACAAGATCATTTATTAGCGGCAGAACGACAACTATTGCAAGTATGAAACTGAAGTATGGAATCTATTGAGTGGACAGTCAATATGTAAATGATATAAATTGCGGTAAACGGAAAACAAAGTAATACAGACGACGTTCACAAATCTACAGTATCGGAACTTAGTTCTTACGACGTCCCAGAGAGAGCGCTTACTGCTAGCGATTTCTTAATTATCCTGCTACAGGGTGGTCCGGTCCTCACGATTTTACTTTTAGGTTTTCTTACTATTCTATCATCGGAACGTGGTTATTTCGCCACGTCACAAGGTCAGTCGTCAGAGGTTAGAGGTCAGAGGAGAGGTCAGATGTCAGAAGGCAGGGGTCAGAGGTCAAAGTTCCGAGGCCAGAAGTCAGGGGTCAGAGTTCAGGGGTCAGACGTCAGAGGTCAGAGGTCAGGTGTCAGTGGTCAGAGGTCAGATGTAAGCGATCAGGGTTCAGAGGTCAACGTTCAGAATTCAGGGGTCAGAAGTCAGAGGTTAGAGGTCAGAGGTTAGTGATGAGAGGCCAGAGGGGAAGTGAGAGGTCAGTGGCCATACGTCAGAAGTCAGAGGTCAGATGAGAGTTCAGAGGTCAGATGAGAGTTCAGAGGTCAGATTTCAGAGTTCAACGTTCAGAGTTCATAGGTCAGAGTTCAGAGGTCAGAGGTCCGTGCTTAGAGGTCAGAGGTCATACGACAGAGGTAAGAGTTGAGAGGCCAGTAGTCGGTGGCCACACGTCAGAGGTCAGAGGTCAGATGTAAGCTATCAGGGTTCAGAGGTCAACGTTCAGAGTTCAGATGTCAGAGGTCAGAGTTGAGAGTTCAGCGGTTCAGAGGTGAGAGGTCAGAGGACAGAGGTCAGAGGTCAGAGGTCAGTGGTCAGAGGTCAGAGGTCAGATGTAAGCGATCAGGGTTCAGAGGTCAACGTTCAGAATTCAGGGGTCAGAAGTCAGAGGTTAGAGGTCAGAGGAGAGTTCAGAGGTCAGATTTCAGAGTTCAACGTTCAGAGTTCATAGGTCAGAGTTCAGAGGTCAGAGGTCAAAGGTCAGAGTTCACAGTTTAGAGTTCGGTGGGCAAGGGTCAGAGGTCAGAATTCACCGTTCAGACGTCAGATGTCTAAGTTCAGAGTTCAGAGGTCAGAGGTCAAAGGTCAGGGTTCACAGTTTAGAGATCGGTGGGCAAGGGTCAGAGGTCAGAATTCACCGTTCAGACGTCAGAGGTCTAAGTTCAGAGATCAGAGGTCAGAGGTCAAAGGTCAGGGTTCACAGTTTAGAGATCGGTGGGCAAGGGTCAGAGGTCAGAATTCACCGTTCAGAAGTCAGAGGTCTATGTTCAGAGTTCAGAGGTCAGATGTCGGAGGTCAGAGGTTAGTGGTCAGAGGTCAGAGTTCAGAGGTCAGAAGTGTAGTGTCCGGAATTCGGAATGTAAGCATTACAGCGAGGCAATAACCTCCGATAGGTAAAATCAGCAAAAATGATTGTAAGCGCTATCGCGAGGCGTTGACCGCTGTAATATTCCAAGTCAGCAGAAGACATGTATAAAAACTCCGGACATCATCCGGGCGGGAACACAAAATTTGAATAAAGCAGAAAGACGCAACATCGTGTTTGGTTACATTGTCGCCACTCCCGATCTAATCCCGATTCCGGTATTAGACGTTAAGAATCCGCCTTAAACAATTGTTGGAACCCGTCCGGTCCAACAATTTTGGTGGCAGCGGTGGGATTCTGTCTGTCGAATACTAACAGCAGTCGACACTTAAATTTTACAATGAGTCTCGTAGGAGCTGCGACTCGATGACAGACTTCCAAAAATTGAGAACAAAAAATCCGAGTAATACTTTCTTGTATCCATAATTCGCTTTCAAGGGGCAAAACATTCAATAAAGGTACAAAATCTGTAATCATCTATAACTTTTGCAAAAAACTATTGATGAAGTTGAGAGGAATTCTGTCCTTGACTTGGTGAGAAGGTGCGATGTTTGAAAGTGAGAGAATAAGAGCAGATATAAGTGACTGGTGGACAGTAAAAGTAGAGCGAGTGAGTTCGTGGGTGGAGGAAGAATAGAGGAGGAATTGGATATAAGAAAGGTAGGAAAGCAATGTGAAAAGAAGAGGCGAGAGAGAGATAAGGAAAAAGAGAGGTTAGGAGTATAGTGAGGAAAGTGGAAGAGGTGAAAGGCGGGTATACAAGTGGAGAAAGCGCCATCGTGTGGGAAAAGAAGGAAGGACAGAGACAGAAATATAGGAAGGCGGATAAAGAAGGTAGATAAGTAGGAGATCGTCGGTTTACGTCCGATGTGCGGAAATCAGTGTCAAGTAAAGTGAACTAAAGAGATCGAAAAGTGAAGAAGATAAAAGTGGTGGGAAGAAGGCTGAAGAAGAAATGGTGAAGAAAGCAGATAAAGGAGAAAGAAGGGACGGTAGAGGAAACAGAGGAAGACCGCTAACGCGCAGCGGAGAAGTGAGAGAAAGGAAGAGACTGGGCAGAGGAGGATATGGAGGGGAGTGACAATTATGTGGTGAGGGGGGAAGAGAGGAAAGAGGAGGATGAAGTCGGGATAGCAGAAGTGTAGGGAACACCGGCGAGCTCGCCAAAAAGGAGGGGAAATCTGCCGAGAGTAATAGGAGGGATTAGAGAGAGAACGTCCTCATACGGATCGATCGAAGCGTGGATAGGAAAGAGACAGAGGGAAGAGGAAGAGAAAGGAGGGGAACGAGAGACAAACCAGGAGGGTAGAGCGTTCAAAAAGAGCATGGTAACGAAAAGATCACCGGAAAAAGTGGAAATGGTAGATGGAAAGGAAAAAGAAGAGGAATGCGAAAGAGGGAAAGGATCGGAGGAGCAAAATGGGACCGTAATGATGAGGCAAATCTGCACGGAGATGTCTGAAGGAATGAGAGGAATGATGGAGGAAATGAAAAGAATGAGAAGAGAGATAGAAGAAGGAAGAAAGGAGGCCAGAGAAGAAGCGAGAAAGACGAGGAGGGAGATAGAGGAAATAAGGAAAACCGAAAAGGAAGAAAGAAGGAGGCTGGAGGTGAAGATAGAGAGATTGGAAGTAGAAAGGAGGGAGTGGGAAAAGAAAGAGGAGGAGAAAAAAGAAAAATGGCTGAGAGAGATAGAAGAGAGAATGAAAGAGCGAAAAAAAGAAGAAATAGAGAAAGAAGAAATAGGACAAAGAGAACAGGAAAGGAGAATAAAAGAAATAGAGATAGAGTGGGAGAAAAAAGAGAAACAAGAGAGAAAGAACAATGTCATCATAAGAGGAGAGGAGATTGAAAATGGGATAGAGACTAGACAGACGGTCAAAGATATATTGGAGAAGATGACAGAAGCAGAAGTGAAGGTAAAGGAAGTCGCGGAGATTGGAAAAGGAAAGAGAGCGATACTAGTTAAACTAGGATCGTGGGAGGAGAAAAGAAGAGTGATGGATATGAAGAGGAAATTAAGAGGAAGGAAAATATACATAGATGACGATTTGACAAGGAAAGAAAGGGAAATACAGGAAGCGATAAGGGAAAGGGCAAGGGAAGAAAGAGAAAAAGGAAATAAAACTAAAGTGGGATATAAGAAGATATGGATAGGAGAAACAGTGTGGATATGGAACGAACAAACAGGACAGATAATAAAGAAGGAGGAGACAAAGGGAGAAGAAAGGGAGGGTAGAGGAAGAGGAGAAAAAGGAGGAAGATAGGATGGAAATGACGGGAAAGGAGTTAAGGTGATATCCTGGAATGTAGCGGGGATAAGGGACAAGGACGAAGATTTTTGGGACTATATAAGAGGATATGAGATAATAGGATTGACAGAGACGTGGATTGAAGAAAGAGAGTGGGAAGGGTGGAGGAGGAAAATGCCAAAAGGATGGACGTGGAAATGTCAAGGAGCAGAGCGTGTTGAAAAGAAAGGGAGAGCTAGAGGGGGAATAATAACAGGAGTGTGGGAAGAACTAGCGGCGGAAAAGGAAAGAGAAATAGGGGATAAGGGGATACAAGAGCGAAGAGCGAAGATAGGAGAAACGACCTGGAGGATCATAACGATATACAATAGGGGAGGAAGTACGGAGACGCTAAGGAAAATGGAGGACGTGGTAGGAGAAGAAGGAGAGGAGGAAAAGGTGATAATAATGGGAGATTTTAACGCCAGAATAGGAGAAAAGGGAGAAAGAGAAGAAGATGACATAAACAAGAGGGGAAAGAGAAAAACAAAGGATCACACAACGAATAAAGAGGGTATAGAGCTAATGAAATTGATAACGGAAAGGGGGTGGACAATATTGAACGGGAATGTGAAGGGGGATGAAGAAGGGGAAACAACGTACAACAGGAATGAGATAGCAACGACAATAGACTACGGGATAGTAAACGAAGCGTCTTGGGAAGATATAGAAGAATTTAGAATAGAAAGAAGAGTAGAATCGGACCACCAACCGATAACAATCAAGATAAAAGGAGAAGGAACAAAATGGAAAAAGATGAGGAAGAAGAGGAGGGAGAAGTGCAAGTATGGGGGCAGGAAGAAATGGAAGAATTCAGAAAGAAAATAGAAGAGGTGAAATGGGAAAAACAGGGGGTTGAAGAGGAATGGAAGGAGCTAGTTGAAACAATAAAAAAGGAAACAAAAAAGAGGAAATGGAAAAAGAAATGGAAAATAGGAAAAACGGAGTGGTGGGACGGAGAATGCAAAAAACGGAAAAAGAGGCTACAGAAGGCGTGGAGAGAAGTAGGAAAGGAGAAAGGAAGAGAGGAAAAGGGAATGGAAAGATTCAAAGAAGAGAGGAGACAGTACAAAGAATTATGCGAAAGAAAGAAAAAAGAGTGGAGAATGAAGGAGGAAAAAAGAATAGAAGAAATCAGAGATGAAGGGGAGGCTTGGAAATACATAAACAGAGAAAGGAAGAAAAAAGAGAAGATAAGCGAAAAAATAAATATGGAACAATGGAGGAAACACTTCATGAAGGTACTAGGAGGGGTAGAGACAAGGGAGGTTGATTCAGAGGAAAAAGAAAATGAAAGAAGGGAAGAAAACGCAACAGAAGAAGAGGAAGAACAACAAATAAAAGCAGAAGTGATGGAGAAAATAAAGAGACTAAAGAAAAGAAAAGCGGAGGGACTAGACCAGATAAAGAATGAGGCATGGATAGCAGGGGGAAAAAGTTTAGGAGAAAAACTAGGAGACATTATATGGAAGATATGGAAAGGAGAGGGATATATAGACGAATGGAGAGAAGGGGTAGTAGTTCCCATCCATAAAAAGGGGGACAGGGACATGGCGGAGAATTACAGAGGAGTAACCTTGACGGCAACAGCATATAAAATATATGCTATGATAGTAAACGAAAGGTTGCTGAAAAACTTAGAGGAAAAGAAAGGATTGGACGAGACGCAATCGGGATTCAGGAAAAAGAGAGGGGGAATGGATAACGTGTATATAATCAAACACGTGGTAGGGAAAAGACTGAAGGAAAAGAAAGGAAAAAAAGGTGGGAAAGTGTGCATGGCATTCGTGGATCTGAGAGCTGCATTCGATAGAATGGATAGAGAAATTTTATGGAAGGCAATGGAAAAAAGAGGCATTGAAGAGAAGATCATAGAAAAGGTGAAAGAAATGTATAAGGAAACGAGATGCAAGGTAAGGGTGGGGGGAGAAGTATCAGAGCCTTTCTGGGTGGAGAAGGGAGTGAGACAGGGGTGCCCGATGAGTCCAACGCTCTTCAACATATATGTAGCAGATCTGGAGGAAATGCTGAGGAAGGGACAAGACGGAGGGGTGGTAATAGGGAAAGAGAAGATTTGGTCTTTAGGATATGCAGATGACATAGTGCTCATGGCGGAAGAAGAGAAGGGATTGAAAGAAATGATAAAGAGGACAAGCAGGTATTTCGTGAGAAAAAAGTTAGAGGTAAATAATGAAAAGACGAAGATTTTAATTTGCTGCAAAGGAAAAAGAAACAGGAAGAAGGAGATTTGGAAGTGGGGAGAGAAAGAGGTCGAAGAGGTTAAAGAGATTAAATATTTGGGATACACATTAAATAAGACAAATAGCGAAACAGAACATATAAAAGAAAGGATAGGAAAGGCTAGGAAGGTGATGGGAGGATTATGGGGGATCGGAGAAAGAAAATTTAAGGCAGACGTGATATGGAGGATGAAGCTCTTTGACGCGGTGGTAAAAGGGATACTTATGTATGGAGCAGAGATATGGGGATGGAAGGAAAGAGAGGAGATGGAGAGAATGCAAGAGAGGTATATAAGATGGATACTGGGGGTGGAAAGGACAACACCAGGGTACATAGTGAGAGATGAAATGAAAAAAGACAAGATAAGGATAGAAGCAGGAAAAAGAGCGGTCAGATTTGAAGAGAAAATAAGAAAGGACGAAAACCGAAAAATATTAAAGGAATGTTGGAGAGAAAGAAGAAAGGACGAAGAAGAAGGAAAGCTAGATAGATGGGGAGAAGAGAGAAAAAGATACTTCTGGCGATGCGGTGTGGGGATAGAAGAGGTAACAAGATTGAGAGAACAAGGGGAAGAAACAATAGAGGAGAGAGTAGTAAGTAGAGACAGGGAGGTACAAGAACAAGAGAAGATAGAGAAGGTATGGAATTCAAGAAGTGTACCCAGATATAAAGAAATAAGAACGGTGGGAAGACCGAGATACCTAACAGGAAAAAGAGGTAGAAAAGGGGATAGCGTGACGATGGTAGCAAGATTGAGGTGCGGCAACGAGGAAAGAGCAAATAAATTCTGGGAAAAAGAAGGGAGGAAAGTATGCAGGATGTGCAGAGGAGAGGAGGAGACGTTAGAACACCTGGTAAAGAGATGTAGGGAGATGGAAGAGATAGAAGGAAACATAGAAGAAATATTGGACGAAAAGGGGAAAGGCGCAGAATGGGGTAGAAAGCTAAGAGAAAACAGAGAAAGAGTAGAGAAAAAAGAAAGAGAGGAGTAGGAGATTAAATAGTAGGATAGTAGCGAAGGACAGGGAGGGTAAAGAGAGATAAGGACAAAGAAGAAGGGAATAAAGATAGAAGGGATATAAAGGAAGGTGTATGTATGTAAATATGTAAATAATGTATGTAATATGTGATGTAATATAAATATTAGATATAAGAAGGGTATAAATGTAAGGTTTGGAGAATAGAAAGAAGGAAGAAGAAAGGAATGTAACGCCGAAAGGCATATATTATGAATAAAGATACTACTACTACTACTACTAACAGCAGTCTGAGGACTGACCTGAAGAAGTAACAACCTGAAGGAAGAAGGCAGCCAACGGTCTGAGGACCGACTTGAAGGAGTAACAACCTGAAGGAAGAGCGCACCCAGCAGTCTGAGAACTGACCTAAAGGAGTAATAACCCAAAGGAAGAGTGGAGCCAGCGGTCTGAGGACTGACCTGAAGGAGTAATAATCGAAAGGAAGAGTGGAGCCAGCGGTCTGAGGACTAGCAACTCCAGAGTCTCTTCCGGCGACACAGGACGGAACCATCGGGAGTCAGAAGGACGACAATTGCAGCAGTCGCCAGTCTGAGGACTAACGACCCGCCAGGACCAAGCGAAATGCGACATCTAATCCTGTAAGTGCCGAGATCACACTTAAACAAAGACTATAAATCGAATAATTTTGTATGTCGGGAAAAAACGAAGATTTTACGCCTTTGCGTACATCTTATCGTAAACGTATCTCAAGATCATTTGAATCAATATTCGACAAATTTCCCACTTTCTCCGGAAAAGAGGAGCCGCGTACGCCGTATTCCGATCCACCGACATCGCGTCGAACAATCAAGTGATAGCGAAGCTTACGATAAAGTAATTAGACAGAGGGAATTCCCTGTAAATATTGCAGACTTCAGCCTACTAGAAACACAAAACATGGCAACCAGCGGTAGTAACCAAGCAACGGGCAACGTAACCGTATTAAAAGCGCTCTCATTAGTAAAAGACTTCAGTGGAGAATCCGCTAGCGAACTAACCACCTGCTTGAGATCATGCGAGATCGCGTCGGAGTTAGTATCCGTAGGTGAACAACCCCTACTATTGCGAGCAATTTTAGGGACAAAATTTAAGAAGCGAGCAGCATTAGAACTAGAATATCGGGACATAGACAGTTTTGAGTCGCTAAAAACACTATTACTAGCACTCTTTAAGGAAAAACGTTCGTTATGCGTTGTCCAATCAGAGTTTAATGCATGTTGTCAAAGAGATAACGAAAATGTCAGGGCGTTCGCAGCAAGATTAGAAAAACTAACAATAGAATTGTCACAATTAATATCAAAACCAGGAAACAGTAACATAGTCAACAAAGCGTTGGTAGAATCAGTAAACGAGCAAGCTATAAACGTTTTTAGCATAGGGTTGAAAGAAAAACTGAGAGTAATAATTAGATCGCGGACATTTGATACACTTAGAGCAGCTATAACTGCGGCTATCGAAGAAGAACAGGCACTAGGCCCGAACAACGGTCGCAGCTACGGAAATTATGGAGGCACCGGATTTAATAGAGACAGAATAGGACAAAGATATAATGAAATAAAGTGCGAAAGGTGTCATAGACAGGGGCACCTAGCAAAGAACTGTTATACACGTCTGAGCATGCCGCGACCGGAACTAGCATCTAATCGTCCCGCGTTTAATCGACAAAGCTTGGGACCCCGACGGGAGATGTACCTCACCGCGGTAGTTTGCAACTACTGCAAGAAACCCGGGCATGTCCAGTGCGATTGTAGAACATTAATGAGAGTCAACAACGGAGAGATACGAACCAGAAATAGTGAACAAACTACTAACTACCGACGCGACAGGTTCAGAAACACAGAAGATAGGCCATTTGGTAACGCAACCGGAAATAGACCTGGGCGAGCAGGTTCAAACGAAAGGCCAACTCTGGAATCCTATCAAATAAATTGTACTAGCGGAATGAGCAAATCAAAAAATATAGTAGAAATAGAAGCAAGGGAAATAAAGTGTCCGAAAATCCGCATGCTGGTCGACACGGGAGCAGACATTACTCTACTCAAGTATAGTAAAATTATAGGGAAAGTGTGCACGACACGAGAGGTAATAACCCTGAGGGGTATTGGAAATACTGAAATCCCTACCATATGTAAAATAGAGCTTAATGTGAAAATAGGTACAAGGTTGATTATGCACCCTTGTCACGTAGTTAAAGACGATTTCCCTTTACAAGTTGATGGACTACTAGGATACGATTTCGTAACTAAGTACAATGCAATAATTAGACCAGGAGTAAATGTAGAAATTTTAGACACATGTTGGCCGTTAGTCCAGGACGAGATAATTATCCAACCACGAACGGAAACAATTATTCGAGCTCGCACAAAAGAGCATGGAGATAGGTTAGTGGAAAAACAAATGATAAAACCGGGTATATACATAGGAAATTGTCTGACAAGCTCCGACAATGGCACGTGCCCGATACCTATAATAAACATGACGACTCGCGCGATCCAGTTGCGGCCTCCGACGGTGCAACTCGAGACGTTCTCGACAACGCCAGATACTGACCTACGCGATAACATCGGAAGCAATGACTGTATCAGCAAAGCAACGTATGACATTCAAGTTCTGACCGGGAAGGATAGAATGAAGTCCTTACGCGACAATATCAAAACAGAAAACTTAAACGAAGAAGAAAAGGCAAGTTTAATGGAACTATGCGAAAAATATAACGACATTTTTTATTTAGAAGGAGACAGATTAGGATTCGCGGACAAAGTAAGGCACAAAATACGATTGATACCGGGCGCGAAACCAGTATACGTAAGACCGTATAGACTACCTCAAATACACAAGGAGGAAGTGCACAAGCAGGTCAAAGAAATGGTAGAGCAAGGCATAATAGGGTCCAGTACGAGCGAATGGAATGCCCCATTGTTAGTAGTATCTAACAAGCCCGATGAAACCGGAAAAAAAGATACAGAGTAGTAGTCGATTTCCGAAAGTTAAATGAGATAACAGTAGGAGACTCATTCCCCCTACCGAACATATCAGACATACTTGACCAATTAGGAGGAGCGAAATACTTTTCCACCTTAGATCTAGCGTCAGGGTTTCATCAAAGCGCTATGGAGCCCGAGGATTTCGAAAAGACAGCGTTTTCTACTTCACACGGGCACTTCGAATACAAACGCATGCCATTTGGTCTTAAGGGCGCTCCCCCTACTTTCCAAAGAACCATGGAAGCCTTATTAGGAGGACTACGTGGAATAAAATGCTTCGTATACATAGACGATATAGTCATTCACGGACGCTCACTCAAAGAACATCAGGAAAGATTGGTACAAATTTTCGAAAGAATAAGGGAAAGCGGTCTAAAATTACAACCAAATAAGTGTCAATTCTTGCGTAAAGAAACAATTTATCTGGGTCATGTCATCACCGAAGACGGCATTAAGCCAGACCCGTCAAAATTAGATGTAGTAAAGAATTACCCGGTACCTAAGAAAGTGAAAGATCTACAATCCTTCCTAGGATTAGCAGGTTATTATAGAAAATTCATAGAAAATTTTTCAAGTATAGCAAAACCACTCACTCAATTATTAAAAAAAGATGCAGAATTCAGATGGACTGATCAGGAACAAGAAGCCTTCCAGATATTAAAAGAAAAACTGACATCGGCACCATTGTTACAATACCCGGATTTCTCAAAACCGTTCACGCTAACAACAGACGCATCAGGTAAAGCTATAGGTGCGATATTATCACAACAGCAACAGCCAAAGGACCTACCAATAGCTTATGCAAGTAGAATACTTAATAAAGCCGAAATTAATTATACCACAACGGAGAAGGAGCTACTAGCCATAGTATGGGCAACCCAGCACTTCCGGCCTTACTTTGTCACGTCGTTTCTCGTTTCGGAGCCGAAAGAGAACCGAACTCGGGAAATTACGGCTTGAAGACCGGGCCACGCTCGGCCGCGCGACATGTGGTCCTCCCGGGACAAACAATCCTTCGCAGATTCGAGTCGTAATACGCGAAGAGCTGGACAATAGCGAACTTGGGCGCCAGACACTATAGGGTGTCACGCGAAACTCGCACTTTGACGCAAATTCTATTAAACGATCTCGATTCTGCGAGGACTGCGCGATAACCTGAAATAGCCGCGAACACGGTCAGGGTTCCACGTGAGGAGAAGGAACGGGGCATTCCCCGCGACGGGAACGTTTTGTCGTAGGGAGAATAATTCTTTAAAGATTTCGGCAACAATAACAATCGTTTTGCGACGGTTGTTCGGTCGATCGCGCGTAGATCCTTCCTTTCGCGTTGAGCTCGGCGGTCACAGGACTTCGCGTGAGATACAAGCCTTTCGGCACGAATTCCGCCGAGCTCCGATGTTAGACGCGGATTCTATTTCGACTGGGCGATGGCCACGGCAAAGTCGCGAAAGATCGAAATCGGCACGTCACGTCGTCCCACCGCGGAACGTCCCGAGGAAACTCTTTATCAACCGCAAAGGTCGCGCGCCCCGAATATTCCGCGCGCGGACAATCGCGGACGCTACTACTCCACGGCCTCGCGTTCCTCTCGGGAGGGCTACTCCCGGTACGCAGATACGCGAGGACTCGTGGCCCACGACACGAGTTCGGAATCCGCAAATACGCCCAGAGCCAACACGAATTAGTTACACTCAAAGAGAACAGTCGCTAATTAAAGGGCCTGATCGGCACTTACCAATTGATCGGGGTTCATCTCGATCGGCACTTTCGACACAGTACCCCAATTCGGCGTGGCTCGGGAACGCGGAAGCGAGGCGTCCCCCTACTTCCTCATCTATCTCCTCCTAGGCAACGCTCGGGCCTATCGCGTGGTTCCTCGCAGCAGGAACGGAATTGGCGTCTCTGGTCCCGGGCTCCGGTCAATCGGTAGATTTCCCGCGGAAATCACAGATTGGACGGGGCCACCGGGAACGCTGCGAAGTCCGTTGGGCTGGATTCGAGCCGTTCCAGGATTGTTCTTCGCGCAATTCCTGGGGGAGAGTCGACGAGGTTGGGCTGTTCGTCGTCCCGTGTTTTCGATATCCTCGTCAGCCTCAACGGTTGATAAATCCGGGCTCGATCCTGATCCAACCGTCTAGTTCGGCCATGACGTGCTGTGATATGTGATCCAAGCATCCTTCCTTAACATTGCGCCAATCAGCGGCAGGAGATAGGTACCGGGTTCCTTATAGACTCCGGCTATTCCTGAAACCTCGTGTCGCGCCCGGCGGCGCGACATTTAAACGCGATAAATTTGTTCCGCTGGAACTCGGACGTCCAGGGAGAGCGATCGTGACGGCCGTTCTCGTTAAAGTATCGGCCGAGGTCGACCCGGTCCTTCGGTTCGGGTTCCCGGAGGAGACCGGGTCACACCGGTGGCAGTTACCGATCAGGCTATTCGCGGGCTCGGCGGCGATCGCTCTACCTCGGACGTTCCCCTGGGTACCATCCCCAATGGTAGAGACAAACACTAATCCAGCACCAGTAAACCCAGACGAGTACCTATGCTACTTATCTTCCTTCGTTTCTGCTTTCCTTCTGTTTTGGTGAGAGCTGGTGTCGCAACCGGTACCTATCGGAGAAGTGGGATAGTCGCTAACGATGGCCTCGTTTGGCCTGGGTAACGGAGGGGAAGTGGGTTGAACACAACGGAATTTCGTTTATTTTATCCATTTTCCTTTATTTACGCCCCTCTACTGGCGACAAAGATACTACGGTCGGCGGCAATACAGTTTGGGTGGCGGTACTAATATCTTATTCCTCTATTTCTTCTGCCCCCGGGGGTGGTGCGGGCCCCCGGACCTCCAGGTCCTCCAACAATCCGGGCAGATTTGCACCGTATAATTGGGGCGCCCGCACCGAAAACAGTAAGGCCACTTTTGTGGTGCCGTACACTGTGCGTGCGAGTGGTCCTTCTTGCGGCATCTCTAGCACTCTTCCTCCAACTCCCCACCCCGGTACTTTTTTTCCGTCTTCCTTGGTTGGACTGGGATCGGCGCGGCAGTAACCTTCGTGGTTGGTGTCTCTGGTTTCCCCGGTTTCGTCCTTGGTTCGACGTCATCGTAGCCCCATTGTTGGGCTAGGCAGCACCCTCGGCCCGCCGCTCTTAGCGGTTGTTTTCTCGTGGCCTGTACGGTGATGGTGGCCGTTGCCACATACACCTTTTCCACGGGGGCTACTTCGGCTGCGTCCTCCTTCGGCAACTCCGTTTTGATGGGGCGGAGTCGCCTCATCCACCCCTTGAGCTCTGCCCAATCCTCGGCATCCATGTCCTGTGGGGGTGATTGTACCAAAATAATCGTCTATTTTTGTTTTGTTTTATTTTGCCTTATTGGTGGGTCGGGAAGTATGGCTTTAAGTCCGATATGTGTGCCTTCCCGAGGTCACTTCCGTCTTGTGCGGCAAGGCGGTAGACTCCCGGGGACAGCTTACGCGAAATTACCACTGGTCCCTTGAATTTTGGGGCCAGTTTCGCCACCACATGATCTCCCGATTTCTCCTTCGCAAATTATAATGGTGGGCTTGCTTTTTATATGCGTCCTCGAGGTTCTCCAAAATCCAGTGCCTCAACGTTGGTAGTTGAGTCACTCGCTTTTTCCAAGTATCGTTGGCAGTAACCTCGAGGTCGATATCGGGCTCTACAGTGGCCCTTAAACATTTTGCCGGTCGCGGCTCTCGCCTGAAATTGAGAAACGCGGGAGAGATCTGTAATACCGAGTGGTGGGCGGTATTATACGCGAAGCGGAATTGCGGTAGATTCAGGTCCCAATCCCGGTGATTTCTCTCTATATAGGCAACCATCATCGTTTTAAGGATTCGATTCACGCGTTCGACCAGGTTTGCTTGCGGATGGTACGGGGGGGGGTTGTACTTAGCCGGATACCGTATTCATCAGCTAATTCCCTCAAACAGTTGTTCGCGAACTCGGTGCCATTGTCCGTTAGCAGAACGTCTGGGGTTCCCCAACGCGAAAAGATTAATTCTTCCAGGGCTTCGGCAATTTTTGGACCGGTCGCGCGTCGGAGTGGGGCGCACTCTATCCATTTCGTGAATAAATCCTGTATTACCAGGAGGTACGCATGGCCGGATCTGCTGCGCGGAAACGGACCCATTATATCGGCAGCTATTACTGTCCACCGCATGTCAACACGGCGCCTGCCCATCAACCCCGGCGGAAGTGTTTGCTCCACCTTTGTGAGTTGACAGGTCTTACAGCGTCTTACGTATTCCACAGCTGTTCTATACATGTCTGGCCAGTAATAGCGGGCCGCGATACGTTGGTACGTCTTTTCGACGCCTAAGTGCCCTGCCTGTGGGTTATCGTGCGCCTCCTGCAAGATTTCCGTTCGGCGTTCTTCGGGAACCGCGAGCTTGCACTCGGTAATATCCGATCCTAACGTTTCCGCGACAACGGGATCCGTACGACGGCAAAACAATTCCCCGTCCCGAATTGACCAGTCCGCAAATTTTTCCGGAGCCCGCTGTACTTATGCTAATTTCCCCTCGTACCATTTCGCTCGCACCGCGGCTACTATCGGTATTTTATTTTCGAGGACCTCCCCTTCGCAAATCCGCGATAGTGCATCCGGCACTTTATTCAGGGCTCCCTGCCTGTATACTACTTTGAAATCGTACTCCAGTAGCTGCAGGGCCCAACGCGCTAACCTCCCGGTTGGATTTTGCAATTTTCTTAACCACTGCAAGCTGTTGTGATCGTGTGATTACCGTAAATGCGTACCCTTCCAAGTACGGACGAAACTTTTGTACCGCCCAGACGATCGCGAGACATTCTAATTCTGTGGCGGAATATTTTCTCTCCGGTAACGTCAGAGATCTACTCCCGAACGCGATAACTCTTTCGACGCCCTCGACCTCTTGCGTTAAAACTGCGCCTAGACCAACCGCGCTTGCATCCGTCTGCAGTGTAAACGGCGTCTCGAAATCTGGGCATGAGAGGGTAGGTGCTGTAGCGATCGCGTCACGGAGGGACTCGAAGGCAGCTTGTTGGCCGTCCTTCCATTCCCAATCACGATCTTTTCTCAGTAGGCCATTCAATGGCTCAGCCAGTGTGGCGAATCCCGGAATAAACCTCCTGTACCAGGATGCCATTCCAAGGAAACGCCGCAACTGCTTTACTGTTTTCGGCGGAAGGTACGATAAAATCGGTCTTATTTTCTCCGCGTCCACCTTTAATCCCTCCCTGCTCACTACGAAACCCAAATACCGAACTTCCTGACAGCAGAACTCACGCTTCTCAGGATTGATTATTAGACCGGCAGCCTTGATCTTATTTATCACGCGTTCTAGCCATACGAGATGTTCCGCAAATGTTTTCGTCACGATTATTATATCGTCCAAATAGGCGAACGCGTGTGGCTCCATTTCTGGACCTATTAATCGGTCTAATAGTCTCTGAAAAGTTGCGGGCGCGCCTGTCAGTCCGTACGGCATGCGACGGAAGTGAAATAGGCCTTTTCACGGTACCGTAAACGCTGTTATTTCGCGACTCTTTTTTTCTAACGGGATTTGAAAATAGGTCTGACTGAGGTCAAGGGTCGAGATGTATTTCGCCGCACGTAATTTATCGAGAATCTGCGTCATGAGCGGTAGCGGGTACGCATCTTTCATCGAGACTTCGTTAACTTTCCGAAAATCTAAACAAAAACGGTATTTCCCGTTGGATTTCTTAACCATGACGATCGGACTTGACCAGCCGCTTTGCGATGGTTCAATTATGCCTTCAGCTAGTAGTCTATCTACTTCCGCGTATATTGCCTCCTGAACTTTAGGAGATACGGCATAATATCGCTGTTTTATAGGCGGATGGCCATCCACATCTATTCTGTGGCTGATCAAGTTCGTCACGCCCGACATTTCATTAAATTCTCGTAACCTGGTCTCGAGGAATTTCTCTAATTGCCGTTTTTCGGCATCCGCCAAGGTTTGTAGACCACAACAAACTGCATCTGGGGGCGTGTCCTCGAAAGTAAATTTTTCCTTTGGCTGTTTCGCGAAATACCACACGGCATTGTGATACTCAGCCACGATTCCGAATTGCGCGATTGAATCCGTACCTAACAATAGGGGAGTCACGAGATTGTCTAAGACCTGCGCGAAAATTTCACGTTCCTCTCTGCCTATTCGTAACGCGAACTGTGCCTGTTCTTCGGCACGATCTACCTCTCCCGTGGCGAGGAGGAAGTAACAAGGTCGATCCGATTTTCCTAACATGATATTATCGTCTCCGATTTTTTTGAGCACGTCCCGACTGATGAACGTCAGTCGCGTGTCGCAAAATCGCCGATATACGCGTCCACTGTCAGCAGATGCGGGCGTTCATTATCCCCAGTTATCAATACGCGGGCCGATATTAATTCGGGCGAAGTCTTTCTGGCCCCTGCGATCGACTTCTCTCCCCGTTTCCCGCCGATCGGTTACATTTTCGGCAACTTACTAATGTGACCCCCTCCGCCCCGCATCCGTAGCAATGCAGCCTCGGTTCGTCTCGGCAATCACGTGATAGGTGCCCTGTCTTACGGCAATTCCAACATTGCGGCAGGTTCCTCCCGCTCGCGCGTTGTCTGTCGCGCGGCGGCCATTGACGCGTTGCCACGGTCGCGGTTACCTCCGCTTTACGCTCCGGGGGTCGTTAAAGGGTTCCCTCGATTTTATCCCGGGCCGGTACTTTTCGTTTCCCCTCTGCGTGGGCGCTAAATTACTTTTAGCGCTTGACGCTCGAGGTTCTCGAATTCCCTGCCAGGATCCTCGGTTCCTTCTACTGGACCCGGGGAGATGATCGTCCGAATCGTCGCTATCTCCGCCTCCGGCGGCAGCTATCGCTTTCGCGTATCCAAATCCCACCGACTTCACCCCCGGTTGTGATTTCGAACGCGATTGTCGGTTAGGATCAAACGCGAAACTGGGGTGGGCCATTTCGGATGGTTTCGGATTCCCCCGCCTCCTCTGCTGCGCTTCGCGGTCGGCTCTTAACAATTTTTCCGTTACGCTGTCTACAGTTGAATTAGACTCTATCGCGATAGATTGCCGTAACGATGGTTTCGCGCCCCAATATAGTCGATCGACCATCCTTTCCTCCGTCCACGGTGGCTGCAATTTACGAAACATTGCCGTCATAATCATCACGTATTCGCGGATAGGCTCGTTATCGTCCTGGAACCGATCCTTTATGTTTCGCTGTAGTGTATACTGGTATTCGGGATCCCCGAAGAATCTACGAAAAGCGTTCGCGAAATCCCCCCAGGTCTTCCACTTTGACGCGTGCGCGTTATACCAGTGTTTGGCGCCCCCCCCCCGGAGACATACCGGTAAACAGCGGATTAGATCTTTCTCCGCGATATTGTGGTATTTGATCTGTTGTTGGAGGTCTTCCAGGAGATCTTCCGGGTCCTCCCCCTCTTCCCCGGAAAACTTAAGGCGTCAACGCCGCATTATTTCGACAATGGGCGTCCCGCGAAAATATAGCTCGCGGGGTTTCGCCTCGCCTGGTATCTCGTCGGTAGGTCCGCCGGAGGACCCGGTGTGTGATGGCCCTTCTTCCGGACCTCGGTGACGGTCAGGGGACCACGGTCTCCACCTCGAAGCATGCGGTATTGGGAATGAAAATTCCTCCGGGGGAGACCTACCCCCGTCGACAGGGGAGTATGCCCCCGGATGCAATCCCCCCCCCGACCGCATCGTCGTAGACCGATCGGTCCTCCCCGTCCCCGCGGTCCGGTTTCGGTAAATTTAACCAGCTCCTCATTTCTTCGGAGGTCCCGATATCCGGCTCGAAATTTAGTCGGCGTGGACGTAAAACGTGACTCCTACCCGTGGTATACGCGAAAGTATTTGAAATGTTCGAAAATAACGCGAACCGACTAGAGGGAACGCTACTATTTTATCGAGAAGAACAAGAAATTCTTATTCGGAATCAAATAGCAACGCGAATTATCGTTTCTTTAACCCTTTGCGACTCTCTCCTTTTAGTTTCTCTTCAACTTCGTACGCGAATAACCAGAAATGAAGGGGATATGTTCGCCAAATTGTCGCGCAACTTGACCGTCGGCACGTATTATTGCGCGTTCGCTAATTCAATATTTATCGACAAAATTGTTTCTATAATTCCGCGAAATGCGTGTGAAGCAAACACCGAATTCGCTTCCTCGCAAAGTAAACTAGCTGGTTATTGTTGCTCGCTCGCTTCGCGAGCTCGCGTGTAGGGTTGTTGTTGCGAAAGGGTTAGTGGTACACATTGCTAGTGGGGCATACAGCTCTTACTGGTTTTTTTATTTATTTTGTGTGTGACTCTCCACGAGCCACACAAAGAACTTCCCGATTCGTTAGTTGTAAGCAGTAACATTAGCATTAGTTGCATAATTTAAAAAACCACGCGCGGCAGAAGTGAAACTTCCAGCAGTCTAGTAATGTTTAGAAGTAAATTATAATTGGAAATTTGAAAAAAACCACGCGCGGTAGATGTGAATTTTCTTGCAGTCTAATAATGTTTACAAATAAATTAAGATTGGAAATTTGAAATCAAAATTTGCGACGCAAAGAAGGAGAACGTATAGGAAATGCTATGAATTATGTCTCTTTCTTTCCTATACGTTCTCCTTCTTTGCGTCGCAAATTTTGATTTCAAATTTCCAATCTTAATTTATTTGTAAACATTATTAGACTGCAAGAACATTCACATCTACCGCGCGTGGTTTTTTTCAAATTTCCAATTATAATTAACTTCCCGATTCATAGGGAAGTTACTGTAATTACCCCGAAAATCGATTTTTTTGCAGATCTTCACGTTTCATGGTTATTGAAGTCATTTTAGACTGTGGCGGCCCGTACAACGAGTGCGCCGTTGGACCGCCAACATATATCGTATGCGCGGCGACGATCGTCTTCGGAAGCCGTTGAGAAACACTCGAAGATCGGTTCCGAGGGCGATCGTCGTTTGTTAAACAACCAATTGTCGAGAGCGAGGATCGACAGTCGAAAGCGCGCAAAAGGACACTCTGTCCCCGGCAGTCGATCGAGACAGACGCGCGTCCACGAAAGAGAATAAAATCCACGCGAACGAACACGTGTCTATTTAATTCACCCGTGCCCCACATAATTGGTGACCCCGACGTGATCTGTCGCGCAAAGGCAGAGCGAACCGCGATAGTGTGTAGTTCAGGTGTTTTTTGAAAAACCGACACGCGACGATGGCCGATCCGCCGATACCCGGTCCCGCGACGGGCGTAGCCAGAGTGGCGATAAAGATCCCGCCGTTCTGGGAGAAGAACCCGCGGATATGGTTCCAACAGTTGGAATCGCAGTTCATTCTGTCCGGGATCACACTGGACGCCACGAAGTACCACTACGTCACAGCGAACTTGGAAAACAAGTACGCTGACGTGGTGGTCGACATCATCGGCAATCCGCCGGCGGCCGATATGTACGAGACGCTCAAGACCGAGCTAATCCGGCGAATAGCGGACTCGAGGGAGCAGGATATCCGGAATCTGCTGGAACACGAGGAGATCGGCGACCGGAAGCCTTCCGTGTTCCTGCGACGCCTGCAGAATCTCGCCGGGGGCTCGGTGACGGACGAGTTCCTGAAAACGCTGTGGATGGGGCGGATGCCGACGAACGTCCAGACAGTGCTGGTGACACGGCAGAAGGACCCGCTCACTGACCTCGCGGCCCTTGCCGATACCGTGATAGAAGTGTCGTCCCGCCCGCAGGTCAACGCCGCGTCGACGAACCGCATGGACGACACCCAAGCGGTAATAGCGAAACTCCGCCGCGAAATCGCGGCCCTCCGCGTCGAACGGGACACCCGCCGCGCGCGGTCCAAATCGCGCGGTCCTCGCGACAGAAGGGCGTCGAAATCGCGAGATCGACGAAACGAGGTACCACCTGGTGACGGCAGGTGCTGCTACCACTGGAAGCACGGTTCCGCCGCAAGAAAATGCCGCGACCCGTGTTCCCACGCGACGGGAAACCGACGGGACGGTCGTTAATGGCGGCGAACGACTCCGCGCCGTCTAAAAGCCGCTTGTTCGTGACGGATCGTACCACGAAAATCACGTACATGGTGGACACAGGATCCGACTTGTGCGTTTTTCCGCGTTCGCGTGTGAGTGGTGCACGGGAAAGGACGGCTTACGAACTCTACGCCGCGAACGGGTCGACAATCGCGACGTACGGCTCCGTGAGGTTCACGTTGAACTTCGGCCTGCGTCGCGATTTTGTGTGGCAGTTCGTGATAGCGGACGTTACCACTCCGATAATCGGCGCCGACTTTTTGAGCCACTACGGACTCCTCGTCGATGTGCGCGCGAAAAAACTAACAGACGGCGTCACTACGCTGACGGCAGCCGGACGTGTGGCATTGTGCAGTGCTGACAGTGTTAAGGCGATTTCCGGGGAATCCACCTTCCACCGAATCCTCGCGGGATTCCCGGACCTCACGCGGCCGTCGGGAGGACATCGCACGGCCAAACACGCGACGAAGCACCACATCCGGACGACGCCGGGCCCGCCAGTATCGTGCAAGCCCCGTCGGCTGGCGCCGGACAAGCTCCGCATCGCGAAAGCAGAATTCGAGACGATGGTGAGGGACGGAACAACGCGACGTTCCGAGAGCTGTTGGTCATCGGCCCTACACCTGGCTCCGAAAAAAGGCGACAAGTGGCGACCGTGTGGGGACTACCGCGCGTTAAACGCGAGAACAATCGCGGACAAGTACCCGGTGCCGCACATCGAAGATTTCGCGCAGCGTTTAGCGGGGAAAAGCGTGTTTTCGACGATAGACCTGGTGCGCGCGTATAATCAAATTCCGGTGAACCCGGAAGATATCGCGAAAACCGCGATCACGACCCCGTTCGGTTTGTTCGAGTTCCCCTGGATGTCTTTCGGACTCCGAAACGCGGCGCAGACATTCCAGCGGTTCATAGACGAAGTGTTGCGCGGCCTCGACTGGTACTACGTTTATATAGACGATATATTGGTCGCATCGAGCTCAGTCGAGGAACACGAAGGGCACCTACGCGAACTTTTTTCGCGCTTGAACGAGTACGGGGTACTCGTCAATTGCGCGAAGTGTGTTTTTGGTGCGCCGGAAGTGACGTTTCTCGGGTATACAGTGTCCGCGAACGGTACCCGACCACTTCCGGAAAAAGTCGAAGCGATTCGAACTTTCCCTCGCCCAGAAACAGTGAAAGAACTGCGGCAGTTTCTGGGCGTAATAAACTTCTACCGAAGATTCGTGAGTAGTATATCTAGGCGGGTTCTAGCACACCACTTATCATTGTAGGCAGATTCCTACCTTACCGGCAGTTTACCTTATAGCGCGACTTTGTGTGGGAGGGGGGAGGGGGGAATTAGCTTATAACAGAACCAAATTTTGCGGGGGGAGGGGTGGGGGGAATTACCTTATAGCACGAGCATATTTTTGAGGGGGAGGGGGTATCAAACTGCAGCGTCAGCTTTTTGGGGGTAACCTTGAACTTCAGCTTTATTTTTGAGGGGGAGGGGGGTATCAAACTGCAGCGTCAGCTTTTTGGGGGTAACCTTGAACGTCAGCTTTTTGATATTTTTGCGGGGAGGGGGGTATCTCGCACGTGCAAAACTGCAGCGTCAGGTTTTTGGGTAACCTTGAACGTCAGCTTTATTTTTTAAGGGGGAGGGGGCATCAAACTGCAGCGTCAGCTTTTTGGGGGTAACCTTGAACGTCAGCTTTTCGGCATTTTACCTTACAGCGCGACTTTGTGTGGGAGGGGGAGGGGGGATTAGCTTATAACAGAACCAAATTTTGCGGGGGAGGGGGAGGGGGAATTACCTTATAGCGCGAGCATATTTTTGAGGGGGAGGGGGTATCAAACTGCAGCGTCAGCTTTTTGGGGGTAACCTTGAACGTCAGCTTTTCGGCATTTTACCTTACAGCGCGACTTTGTGTGGGAGGGGGAGGGGGGATTAGCTTATAACAGAACCAAATTTTGCGGGGGAGGGGGAGGGGGAATTACCTTATAGCGCGAGCATATTTTTGAGGGGGAGGGGGTATCAAACTGCAGCGTCAGCTTTTTGAGTATCTCGCACGTGCAAAACTGCAGCGTCAGGTTTTTGGGTAACCTTGAACGTGTTCGAAAGTGTGATGAGTCATGCGTGATGAGTCATGAGTCATGACTCACCATCGCGGTATTCGGTGGTATGTAATATGATACCCCATCGCACGTGCAAAACTGCAGAGACAGCATTTTTTAGGAAGACTTGACCTTGAACGTGTCCGAACGTGTTTCGTGAATATGCTATTCCGAACGTGTTTCTTACCTATGGGGATACAATCCAGCCAAACCCCTCGTGGTATGAATACCTGTGGAATCGCGAAAGAATCATCGTTCGATCGTGATCAAATAAATTTAAAAATGAAAAACTAAAATGTGAAATAATTACTATAAGATTTTTATTAAAAAATAATTAATATTAATGGTCAAAATGCATATATTTTACAATTATTCGAATCGAATATGGATTTACAAATATTCGGCGGTGAGTTATGTAACCAATTACATTAGTAAAATTGAAGGAGGTTTATCAAAATTATTAAGAGAAGCTGCTATTGATTGTGATAATAAACAATAAGACTGTTAGGGAAAAATTTCGAAATATTACCAATACTGTTTAAATAGTAATTTAATGTCTACACAAGAAGCAGCCTATCGTGTTTTATCATTACCTTTATCAAAGCAAAGTAGAAAGACAGTATACATTAATATCAATCCGATATCAGAACGTGTATTCATGTCAAAATCTGAGAATGCTTTAAAAAATTAAATGAAGACTCCACCCAAATTAATATGGATGACATATTTGATAATTATAGTAGAAGAGATATTAGTGTACATGATATGTGCCTCTGTTGATATGTGAATTTGCGACGAATTACCAAAAGATCGTGAAAAAAGGAACAAGAGGAAGGTGATGCTGACAATAGTGAAGAAATTGAGTCAATTGAGTAAACCCACGTTCTTTATGACCATGTCGGCTGCAGAAAGTTACTGGCTTGAGTTGTTGCAAACATTGATGAAATATCGCGATGGTGGTAAAACATTATCTGTACAAGACGCATTCAATTTGGATTACAATACCAAAACTGATCTAATTAGAAATGATCCCGTTACATGCGCTTGATATTTCGATCATAAAGCACATAAGCTTATGTGGTTATTAAGACAAAAAGAAAGTATTTTCGGAGAATATGAGGTTGTGGATAGTTATGAACGAGTGGAAATTCAGCAACGTGGAAGTCCACATGAACATATATATTTCTGTGGTTGAAAGGAGCACCTATGTACAAGACATGATCATGTTGCTAACAAAGAATTGATTGATTTAATTGACCAATTTATCACATGTAGATATGACGAAAATAATGCATACATTAAATTTCAAATGCACAAACAGAATCATAGTTGTTACAAAGGACAAAGAAATAAGCGGTGTCGATTTCATATCCATTATCCAGTAATGAGAAGAACCATGATTCTGGAACCATTAAATAAAAATGAAATAACGCCTAAATCCTATAAACTTATTGATGAATTAATAAATGAATTTTATAAGAAAAAATAGTTATGAGCTATGATGAAATTCTGGAGAAACTGAATATAACTGATGAAGAATAGCTATCAGCTATTCGAAGTAGTTTAAACGAAAAAACGGGTATTCTTAAAAACGATCCAGCCTTGAAGTAAATATTAATGGTTATAATGCAGATATTTTACAATTATTCGAATCGAATATGGATTTGCAGTATGTACTTGACGAATATTCGGCGGTGAGTTATGTAACCAATTACATTAGTAAAATTGATGGAAGTTTATCAAAATTATTAAGGGAAGCTGTTAGTGATTGTGGTAATAAACAATAAGACTGTTACAGAAAAATTTCGAAGTATTACCAATGCTTTAAAAAATTAAATGAAGACTCCACCGAAATTTATAGGGATAATATATTTGATAATTATGGTAGAAGAGATATTGATTTACACGATATGTGTCTCGCTTAGTTTGCAACGAATTACCAAAAGATCATGAAAAATGGAACAAGAGGAAAGTGATGCTGACAATAATGAGGAAAATGACGAAGTAAATGATTTCAGACTTCCGCAGCAAACAGCTATTATTAGATACAAACGATACAAATAAAAATTTTTATAACTTTTTTATTTAATAAAAGTATATATTTAAATACTGTGAGTAAAAATTAATAATTTTAAATATTTATTAGTTAATTAAAAATAACACATAACATTTTTTCTTTTTACAGGCTCAACATTGAATATTGTTTTAGATTCGCGGTCGTTTCCGAAATTGGAGCGATACCGCGGCTCTAAGATCAAAAGAATTGAGTTAAAGGATCGAGTGACGGGCCGACGAAACGGTTACAGAAAGATTCGGAAGGATGATCAAACGTAAACGAATGTCGTGTTGTCGTATTCGAACTGGGCGATCAGCTGGGCGCGTCGATCCACCGCGTCTGCTCCCCCCCGTCGCGCCCGCGAGGCTCGAGCTGCTCGATCCACCCGAGGAGCTCGCGGGGAACGAGGGAAGGTGCGGGGACGACGGCGCGCCGAACCGATCGCCAGATCATAGTCAATTTATTATGTCAAGTGTACAGAGTATAAAAGGTGGTCAGAATCTTTAACATACTCCCCGCCTTGACGCAATAGTGTTGCGTCAAAATTAGTTCCGACTACAATACTAACGGTCTGCAGTTCACGTGTCGTACGTCGGAGCCATCTGGTCCTCGGCCCGGCGGAAAGTGCGGAGGTCCGATCGCACGAAAGCTCGAGAACGCATGAGCAGAAGCGCGAGAGCCCGCCAGCGTAAGCACAAAAGCGGAGGAACGAGAGCGCAATAGAGCAAGTGCTGAGGCTCGAGAGTGCAAGCGCGGAGGCGTGACAGCGCAACCGCGCAAGATCGTGAGCGCGGAGTTGCAAGAGCGCACGAACGGGGGCGCGCGGGCGCACGAGTGGAGGCGCGGGGGCGCAAGAGTGGACGGACGAGAGTGCGGGAGAGCAGAATCGAGAGCTCGGGAGCGCAGGGGCCCAAAAACGGAGGCACGCGAGCGCCTCGAGAGCGTAAGAGCGCAGACGTACGAGCGGAGGCACGCAAGCTGAGGCGCGTGAGCGTACGAGCGGAGGTGTGGGCGTGCAAGGGCGGAAGCACGAGAGCGCGGGGGCGCAGATTCGAGAGCTCGAGAGCGCAGGAGTTCACACGCGGAGGCGCGCGAGCGCATGAGCGTAGGTGCGAAGGCGTACGAGCGGAGACACGCAAGCGGAGGTGCGTGATCGTAAGAGCGGAGGCGCGAGAGCGCACAAGCGGGAACAAGAGAGTTCGGGAGCGCAAAAGCGAGCGCTCGAGAGCGCGGGAGCCCAAAAGCGACGGCACGCGAGCGGACGAGCGGAGGCCCGAAAGCGCACGGGCGGAGACACGCAAGCGGGGGCGCGTGGACGCACGTGCGGAGGCGCGCGGGCGCAAGAGCGGAAGCACGAGGGCTCGGGAGCGCAGATTCGAGGGCTGGAGAGCGTAGGAGTCCACACGCGGAGGCGCTCGAGCGCCTGAGCGGAGGCGCGGAGGCGCACGAGCGGAGACACACAAGCGGAGGCGCGTGGACGCACGAGCGGAGGCGCGGTAGCGGAGGATCGGACTCGGAGCTGAGAGAACGCACTAGCGAAGGTCCGAAATCGGAGTTGCGTAAGTGCATGAGCGGAAACGTGGAGACCCGAGAGCGAAGGCGTGAGCGCGCGCGAGTAGAAGCGCGAAAGCGGCGGTCGGAGGACGCGAGCGCGGAGGCGCGACAACGCAGGATCGGAGACGTCAGAGCGCACAAGCGGAGACGCAAGAGATGCGAGCCAGGAGATGGGTCTGAAGGCGTTCTCCGGCAGCGGCGATGACATCGACGAGCGCGGTGGCCAGGAGCATCGGACGGCGCCGCGATATCGGTGAGCGAGGCTGGAGGGACCAGACGCTTGATGTCCAGGGGGTTCGATGTCGGTGAGAACTCCAGATCGCTGGGGGGAAGCAGGCTTCCTTGATCCTCCAGATCCGAGTCAGGAATACCCCACGGGTCCCACTGAACGGTTGCAGGCATCGAGTGCAACTCCTCGATCCAGACATGGATGTCTGTGACCTGTCGGTCATACTCGTCTTCAATGTCGTCGAAGAACTGAGTATCATAATGCTCCAACGAGACCATCCGAAGGTGTAGGGCTTTGAAATCAGTCCAATAGTCATTTAGCTTGGCTAACCTAATTTGGAGCACCTCAATGGTCACATTGTCTCTCCCCATTTTCTTCACGTTGGGAAGAATTCGGGTGATGAGGCGCCCCAAATCCTTGAGTTGGGCGGCGAGTTGTTTTAATTCGCTCGACATGTTGATCGAGTGAAAACGGTCGACTTTAAATTTTCGCCGTTGAAACAAGCAACAACCGCACGCACTGCTCTCGAACAATACACGAAGAGGTCACGCACTTGTTTTGTTCGCGCTCGATCGGCGAGGCCAAAAAAAGTCCGTTGGCGCGTTCGAAAGTATTGAACCGTTGGAGGACTGAACGAGCCTCCAAACTGGCAAAGGATTGAAATTTCGGAAGCGCGGTCGACGTAAGGGTTTCGGACCTTTTCTTCTCGACGCTGCACTTTCGAATTGACGGAATTCGAACGTTATCGGCACGGCAACACACACACGAGAACTGAGGTCCCGTATCACCGCGTATGATCGACGAACGTAATCGAATTATTTATCCGGCTCGAAGGACCATGTTTTAGATTCGCGGTCGTTTCCGAAATTGGAGCGATACCGCGGCTCTAAGATCAAAAGAATTGAGTTAAAGGATCGAGTGACGGGCCGACGAAACGGTTACAGAAAGATTCGGAAGGATGATCAAACGTAAACGAATGTCGTGTTGTCGTATTCGAACTGGGCGATCAGCTGGGCGCGTCGATCCACCGCGTCTGCTCCCCCCCGTCGCGCCCGCGAGGCTCGAGCTGCTCGATCCACCCGAGGAGCTCGCGGGGAACGAGGGAAGGTGCGGGGACGACGGCGCGCCGAACCGATCGCCAGATCATAGTCAATTTATTATGTCAAGTGTACAGAGTATAAAAGGTGGTCAGAATCTTTAACAAATATATAATCAATAGAATTATTTTTATAATTACAATTATTTTTTAATAAAAATCTTATATTCATTATTTTACACTTTAGTTTTTCCATTATTTTAATTTATTTTATCACGTTCGAGCGACGATTCTTTCGCGATTCCACAGACATCCACACCGCGAGGGTTTGGCGGGATTGTATCCGGATCGACTCCGATCGGTACGTTGCCGCAGTCCAGCCCACGGACGTACCAACAGAATCTTGACCAGAAGCGATGCTCCGTCATGGGATCATCATTATTTACCCATCGGCACAGACGAGCACGACATTCGAAACATTCGACGCAGTCCTCATCATCCAGATGAAAAAATCCTGCGGCAGCGAGTTTCTCCGGTTGAATGACGTGTGAGTAACGCCAATTGTGAAAACTCTGAAGTCTGTCGCGTTCGAGACGATAATCGGGTGGTGGTGTTGCGTGATCGGTTGTTGTTGATGTTGTCTCGACGGTTCCCTCGGATTTCGTAATCATTGTGATACTCTGTGAAAAAATCAAACGTAAAAAAGAGGAGTCGTTTTTGTGGTTTTGACGGGGAAAATTCAAAGATGTAGACGCGTTCCTTATAACTGATACTTTACGTGTTTTTATAATTGTTAACCCATGCTCGAAATGTTTGCACTTCGCGTAGACAGCAATGATATGGTTTCGTTTTGACGTTTTTTGCCGGTTGCCAACAGTGAAGTCGACAAGGTTCGCCGTCGACAATTTCATATACGGGATCCTGAACTAGTACGTCGTATTTCGGGCAGTTAAAATCTTCCAAATTTATCGAGTTTATTTGCATTTTTCGTAGGATGTCTCTCTCGAAACATCCACCTTTGTAGGCTACGACAGGATTCGCGTAATCGCTCACAAAATTTCGTATAACTTCGAATATATCGCGCTGTTGATAGTTTTCATAGCCGAAATCTTTAAATGGAATCCCGTGGACGAAATTGCTGACATATCGTGCAGACTTTTTGTCAGCGTCGGATAAACAACGAAAGTTCTTTCCCAAACGAAATTCAGAGAGTTCGAACGAGCCATCATGACAAATATCGATTATGGCTAATTCTTTACATATAAATTTTTTTTCCACAATGAATCCGTCCATGTCAATGATTTGAGTGATTCGATCCATCTGAATAGAGAAAGTTTTCACTAGATTTTTACATAGTTTTTAAATTTTTTATCATACTTACCGTTGAAGAAAAGGGGGAATGTGTGAAGTTGACCGGTTGGATTATATGATCATACACGCGATATAACGTCGTATAGCGACTGTGATTGACAACGTTTTTATGATATAACTTCATACAGCGACTGTGGCGAGCAATTTATAATGAATACCCCTACCACCATATCTCGCTCTACGGTGGAGGGAGGTGAATTATTACTGTAATTTTTTTCATAAATACGAGTTTAATTGTATGAGGAGGAGGAGGAGGAGGAGGATTGTTTTTAAATTAAAAAAAATAAGATCATTCACATAATTTTGTTTTATTTGATAAAGTATATATTTTTTGTTAACATAAGAGCGGTTTAAGTAATTCGTCGTACAATGTTCATTAATGGACTGTCCTCCGCGATACGGTCGTGTATCATCATGCAGTAGGCTGTTGTCGATGGGGGAACGTCGGTTCGACATTCTCATTCAATTCGCACGTCGATCATAGCATTTTTTAACGCTTAGTTTTGTCGCGAACAATCGAGAACGACGAGCGGACCATATCGCAGGAAATCCATGTTCAAATACAGTGGACGAAATTTCTATAAAAACACTACTATTTTTTAACAAAATGTTGAAGTATTTCGATAATACGATTAAAGGAAGGCTAAAAAATAATTAAAGAATATAAGAAAGCAGAAATCAATATTCTGAATCCAAAAGAACTGCTTCATGTTTGTTATAAACAAAATATTACAACTGTTACGAAATTTTTATAAGAACAGTCTCATAAATTCGAACGAGAAACTAAGTTTATAATATCAGTATTTAGTACTTCCACCGTTACATTTAATCACTTCAAATATTATATTTTCCATACCACAAACTAATTTTTCTAACGTTGTTTTATGGATTTGATTCCACTCGTGTCTTACTGCGTTTTCTAACTCTTTAATGTTGTTATACTGCTTCCCATTTTTATACATATATTGCTCGTGATAGGATTCCCCGTAAATTTTCTATTGGGTTTAGACCAGGCAACGTGACGGTCAGTTAATTAGTTTAAATTCTTTTGTTTAAACTACTCCGGAACTTCTTAACATTGTGTATCACCGCGTTATCTTGTTAAAAAATAACGTTGTAGTTATGATTTTTTTCTACGAAGCAAAGTTAAGTGTCTTCTAATAGGGTGATGTATTTTTCTACGCTCATTCACGTACAAATTTTCCATATTAGTGTCTTTGAATTATAGCTAAACGCAACCCATAGCATTAAACTTCCACCGTCGAAATTCCTACTCATTGCTACGACTTTATTCTTACGTAAATCATGCCAATCGTATTGAAATCCATCAGGACAGTCTAGATTGAATTTTTTCATCGGAAAATATATTTTTCAACTCTTGACGCTAGGTCATGTGATCTCTTGAGAATTTCAATTTTGCTGTTTTGTGCCCACTGGCTAAGAAGTGGATTCATTATTTTTACTAATTTTTTTTTAAATTTTAATTATTTTTACTAATTCTTTTAAAATATGAGAACGACCACGCTTTGCGAGTTTCGTATTTCCACCTATATATTGGTTTGTGCCATATTTTTCACGGAATTTTAGAAAATGAAGTACGCAAGTACTAGATCTATTAATTCTTTTGTTTCGGCTATCTCTCGAATAGAGAAACTTGTATCGTGCTATCCACCTAGTTTTTCTTTATTCGGAATTTAAATTTTTTCCACGTCGCATTCTAATAAATGAAGAATTGTTTGACAGTTACATTTCCCTCCCCCATTTTTTCTAACGCTTCTCTGAAGGTCGGTCATTTTTTTCTCTTTCACGATTACTCAATGAATACTACTTAATATCGATAATGCGTGACAGCACAGTACAGGTACAGGTACATGTGCACGTATAGTGCATGTACAGGTACAGGTATAGGTATAGCGCATGTACAGTACGGAGTATGACTGTTGTACATCATATCAACGGATCTCCCCCCCCCTCTCTCTCAAGATCGGTCCACACGATTCTTTTGCACGTTCACGATTGATATCTTAATATTGTCCTGATCACTTATTCCCAAGTTCTCCAGCCGATCGTCGTCGACGATGTTGTCCATATCGTCTTTTTACCTTTTCCTTCAAGGCCTCGAGCGTTTTCATTTGCGACTCATCCACAGTACAGGTACAGGTACAGGTACAGGTACAGGTACAGGTACAGGTACAGGTACAGACAGGTACAGGTACAGACAGGAACAGGTACAGGTATAACACATGTACAGTACGGATGTCTGTCTGTTTGTAATTTAAATGGAATCCTGGTGGGGGAAGGGGAGGCTTGGCGATTGGGGTTTGGATAGCACTGGGATAGGGCTAGGATAGGGTTAGGATGGGCGACCGAGATGTCCTTGGTGTTTGGGGTTAGGATAGCATTAGAATAAGGGTAGCATAGGGTCAGGATAGGCGAGGGAGATGTCCTTGGTGTTTAGGGTTAGGATAGCATTAGAATGGGGCTAGCATAGGGTCAGGATAGGCGAGGGAGGTACCGAAAAAGTAGACGAAACGGCTGGTCATCGTATTATTGTGGACCAGTCACATGCGACCGCATGTGACCTGCCGTTTCGTCTACTTTTTCGGCATCTCCCTCGCCTATCCTGACCCTATGCTAGCCCCATTCTAATGCTATCCTAACCCTAAACACCAAGGACATCTCCCTCGCCTATCCTGACCCTATGCTACCCTTATTCTAATGCTATCCTAACCCCAAACACCAAGGACATCTCGGTCGCCCATCCTAACCCTATCCTAGCCCTATCCCAGTGCTATCCAAACCCCAATCGCCAAGCCTCCCCTTCCCCCACCAGGATTCCATTTAAATTACAAACAGACAGACATCCGTACTGTACATGTGTTATACCTGTACCTGTTCCTGTCTGTACCTGTACCTGTCTGTACCTGTACCTGTACCTGTACCTGTACCTGTACCTGTACCTGTACCTGTACCTGTACTGTGGATGAGTCGCAAATGAAAACGCTCGAGGCCTTGAAGGAAAAGGTAAAAAGACGATATGGACAACATCGTCGACGACGATCGGCTGGAGAACTTGGGAATAAGTGATCAGGACAATATTAAGATATCAATCGTGAACGTGCAAAAGAATCGTGTGGACCGATCTTGAGAGAGAGGGGGGGGGAGATCCGTTGATATGATGTACAACAGTCATACTCCGTACTGTACATGCGCTATACCTATACCTGTACCTGTACATGCACTATACGTGCACATGTACCTGTACCTGTACTGTGCTGTCACGCATTATCGATATTAAGTAGTATTCATTGAGTAATCGTGAAAGAGAAAAAAATGACCGACCTTCAGAGAAGCGTTAGAAAAAATGGGGGAGGGAAATGTAACTGTCAAACAATTCTTCATTTATTAGAATGCGACGTGGAAAAAATTTAAATTCCGAATAAAGAAAAACTAGGTGGATAGCACGATACAAGTTTCTCTATTCGAGAGATAGCCGAAACAAAAGAATTAATAGATCTAGTACTTGCGTACTTCATTTTCTAAAATTCCGTGAAAAATATGGCACAAACCAATATATAGGTGGAAATACGAAACTCGCAAAGCGTGGTCGTTCTCATATTTTAAAAGAATTAGTAAAAATAATTAAAATTTAAAAAAAAATTAGTAAAAATAATGAATCCACTTCTTAGCCAGTGGGCACAAAACAGCAAAATTGAAATTCTCAAGAGATCACATGACCTAGCGTCAAGAGTTGAAAAATATATTTTCCGATGAAAAAATTCAATCTAGACTGTCCTGATGGATTTCAATACGATTGGCATGATTTACGTAAGAATAAAGTCGTAGCAATGAGTAGGAATTTCGACGGTGGAAGTTTAATGCTATGGGTTGCGTTTAGCTATAATTCAAAGACACTAATATGGAAAATTTGTACGTGAATGAGCGTAGAAAAATACATCACCCTATTAGAAGACACTTAACTTTGCTTCGTAGAAAAAAATCATAACTACAACGTTATTTTTTAACAAGATAACGCGGTGATACACAATGTTAAGAAGTTCCGGAGTAGTTTAAACAAAAGAATTTAAACTAATTAACTGACCGTCACGTTGCCTGGTCTAAACCCAATAGAAAATTTACGGGGAATCCTATCACGAGCAATATATGTATAAAAATGGGAAGCAGTATAACAACATTAAAGAGTTAGAAAACGCAGTAAGACACGAGTGGAATCAAATCCATAAAACAACGTTAGAAAAATTAGTTTGTGGTATGGAAAATATAATATTTGAAGTGATTAAATGTAACGGTGGAAGTACTAAATACTGATATTATAAACTTAGTTTCTCGTTCGAATTTATGAGACTGTTCTTATAAAAATTTCGTAACAGTTGTAATATTTTGTTTATAACAAACATGAAGCAGTTCTTTTGGATTCAGAATATTGATTTCTGCTTTCTTATATTCTTTAATTATTTTTTAGCCTTCCTTTAATCGTATTATCGAAATACTTCAACATTTTGTTAAAAAATAGTAGTGTTTTTATAGAAATTTCGTCCACTGTATTTGAACATGGATTTCCTGCGATATGGTCCGCTCGTCGTTCTCGATTGTTCGCGACAAAACTAAGCGTTAAAAAATGCTATGATCGACGTGCGAATTGAATGAGAATGTCGAACCGACGTTCCCCCATCGACAACAGCCTACTGCATGATGATACACGACCGTATCGCGGAGGACAGTCCATTAATGAACATTGTACGACGAATTACTTAAACCGCTCTTATGTTAACAAAAAATATATACTTTATCAAATAAAACAAAATTATGTGAATGATCTTATTTTTTTTAATTTAAAAACAATCCTCCTCCTCCTCCTCCTCCTCATACAATTAAACTCGTATTTATGAAAAAAATTACAGTAATAATTCACCTCCCTCCACCGTAGAGCGAGATATGGTGGTAGGGGTATTCATTATAAATTGCTCGCCACAGTCGCTGTATGAAGTTATATCATAAAAACGTTGTCAATCACAGTCGCTATACGACGTTATATCGCGTGTATGATCATATAATCCAACCGGTCAACTTCACACATTCCCCCTTTTCTTCAACGGTAAGTATGATAAAAAATTTAAAAACTATGTAAAAATCTAGTGAAAACTTTCTCTATTCAGATGGATCGAATCACTCAAATCATTGACATGGACGGATTCATTGTGGAAAAAAAATTTATATGTAAAGAATTAGCCATAATCGATATTTGTCATGATGGCTCGTTCGAACTCTCTGAATTTCGTTTGGGAAAGAACTTTCGTTGTTTATCCGACGCTGACAAAAAGTCTGCACGATATGTCAGCAATTTCGTCCACGGGATTCCATTTAAAGATTTCGGCTATGAAAACTATCAACAGCGCGATATATTCGAAGTTATACGAAATTTTGTGAGCGATTACGCGAATCCTGTCGTAGCCTACAAAGGTGGATGTTTCGAGAGAGACATCCTACGAAAAATGCAAATAAACTCGATAAATTTGGAAGATTTTAACTGCCCGAAATACGACGTACTAGTTCAGGATCCCGTATATGAAATTGTCGACGGCGAACCTTGTCGACTTCACTGTTGGCAACCGGCAAAAAACGTCAAAACGAAACCATATCATTGCTGTCTACGCGAAGTGCAAACATTTCGAGCATGGGTTAACAATTATAAAAACACGTAAAGTATCAGTTATAAGGAACGCGTCTACATCTTTGAATTTTCCCCGTCAAAACCACAAAAACGACTCCTCTTTTTTACGTTTGATTTTTTCACAGAGTATCACAATGATTACGAAATCCGAGGGAACCGTCGAGACAACATCAACAACAACCGATCACGCAACACCACCACCCGATTATCGTCTCGAACGCGACAGACTTCAGAGTTTTCACAATTGGCGTTACTCACACGTCATTCAACCGGAGAAACTCGCTGCCGCAGGATTTTTTCATCTGGATGATGAGGACTGCGTCGAATGTTTCGAATGTCGTGCTCGTCTGTGCCGATGGGTAAATAATGATGATCCCATGACGGAGCATCGCTTCTGGTCAAGATTCTGTTGGTACGTCCGTGGGCTGGACTGCGGCAACGTACCGATCGGAGTCGATCCGGATACAATCCCGCCAAACCCTCGCGGTGTGGATGTCTGTGGAATCGCGAAAGAATCGTCGCTCGAACGTGATAAAATAAATTAAAATAATGGAAAAACTAAAGTGTAAAATAATGAATATAAGATTTTTATTAAAAAATAATTGTAATTATAAAAATAATTCTATTGATTATATATTCAATGTTGAGCCTGTAAAAAGAAAAAATGTTATGTGTTATTTTTAATTAACTAATAAATATTTAAAATTATTAATTTTTACTCACAGTATTTAAATATATACTTTTATTAAATAAAAAAGTTATAAAAATTTTTATTTGTATCGTTTGTATCTAATAATAGCTGTTTGCTGCGGAAGTCTGAAATCATTTACTTCGTCATTTTCCTCATTATTGTCAGCATCACTTTCCTCTTGTTCCATTTTTCATGATCTTTTGGTAATTCGTTGCAAACTAAGCGAGACACATATCGTGTAAATCAATATCTCTTCTACCATAATTATCAAATATATTATCCCTATAAATTTCGGTGGAGTCTTCATTTAATTTTTTAAAGCATTGGTAATACTTCGAAATTTTTCTGTAACAGTCTTATTGTTTATTACCACAATCACTAACAGCTTCCCTTAATAATTTTGATAAACTTCCATCAATTTTACTAATGTAATTGGTTACATAACTCACCGCCGAATATTCGTCAAGTACATACTGCAAATCCATATTCGATTCGAATAATTGTAAAATATCTGCATTATAACCATTAATATTTACTTCAAGGCTGGATCGTTTTTAAGAATACCCGTTTTTTCGTTTAAACTACTTCGAATAGCTGATAGCTATTCTTCATCAGTTATATTCAGTTTCTCCAGAATTTCATCATAGCTCATAACTATTTTTTCTTATAAAATTCATTTATTAATTCATCAATAAGTTTATAGGATTTAGGCGTTATTTCATTTTTATTTAATGGTTCCAGAATCATGGTTCTTCTCATTACTGGATAATGGATATGAAATCGACACCGCTTATTTCTTTGTCCTTTGTAACAACTATGATTCTGTTTGTGCATTTGAAATTTAATGTATGCATTATTTTCGTCATATCTACATGTGATAAATTGGTCAATTAAATCAATCAATTCTTTGTTAGCAACATGATCATGTCTTGTACATAGGTGCTCCTTTCAACCACAGAAATATATATGTTCATGTGGACTTCCACGTTGCTGAATTTCCACTCGTTCATAACTATCCACAACCTCATATTCTCCGAAAATACTTTCTTTTTGTCTTAATAACCACATAAGCTTATGTGCTTTATGATCGAAATATCAAGCGCATGTAACGGGATCATTTCTAATTAGATCAGTTTTGGTATTGTAATCCAAATTGAATGCGTCTTGTACAGATAATGTTTTACCACCATCGCGATATTTCATCAATGTTTGCAACAACTCAAGCCAGTAACTTTCTGCAGCCGACATGGTCATAAAGAACGTGGGTTTACTCAATTGACTCAATTTCTTCACTATTGTCAGCATCACCTTCCTCTTGTTCCTTTTTTCACGATCTTTTGGTAATTCGTCGCAAATTCACATATCAACAGAGGCACATATCATGTACACTAATATCTCTTCTACTATAATTATCAAATATGTCATCCATATTAATTTGGGTGGAGTCTTCATTTAATTTTTTAAAGCATTCTCAGATTTTGACATGAATACACGTTCTGATATCGGATTGATATTAATGTATACTGTCTTTCTACTTTGCTTTGATAAAGGTAATGATAAAACACGATAGGCTGCTTCTTGTGTAGACATTAAATTACTATTTAAACAGTATTGGTAATATTTCGAAATTTTTCCCTAACAGTCTTATTGTTTATTATCACAATCAATAGCAGCTTCTCTTAATAATTTTGATAAACCTCCTTCAATTTTACTAATGTAATTGGTTACATAACTCACCGCCGAATATTTGTAAATCCATATTCGATTCGAATAATTGTAAAATATATGCATTTTGACCATTAATATTAATTATTTTTTAATAAAAATCTTATAGTAATTATTTCACATTTTAGTTTTTCATTTTTAAATTTATTTGATCACGATCGAACGATGATTCTTTCGCGATTCCACAGGTATTCATACCACGAGGGGTTTGGCTGGATTGTATCCCCATAGGTAAGAAACACGTTCGGAATAGCATATTCACGAAACACGTTCGGACACGTTCAAGGTCAAGTCTTCCTAAAAAATGCTGTCTCTGCAGTTTTGCACGTGCGATGGGGTATCATATTACATACCACCGAATACCGCGATGGTGAGTCATGACTCATGACTCATCACGCATGACTCATCACACTTTCGAACACGTTCAAGGTTACCCAAAAACCTGACGCTGCAGTTTTGCACGTGCGAGATACTCAAAAAGCTGACGCTGCAGTTTGATACCCCCTCCCCCTCAAAAATATGCTCGCGCTATAAGGTAATTCCCCCTCCCCCTCCCCCGCAAAATTTGGTTCTGTTATAAGCTAATCCCCCCTCCCCCTCCCACACAAAGTCGCGCTGTAAGGTAAAATGCCGAAAAGCTGACGTTCAAGGTTACCCCCAAAAAGCTGACGCTGCAGTTTGATACCCCCTCCCCCTCAAAAATATGCTCGCGCTATAAGGTAATTCCCCCTCCCCCTCCCCCGCAAAATTTGGTTCTGTTATAAGCTAATCCCCCCTCCCCCTCCCACACAAAGTCGCGCTGTAAGGTAAAATGCCGAAAAGCTGACGTTCAAGGTTACCCCCAAAAAGCTGACGCTGCAGTTTGATGCCCCCTCCCCCTTAAAAAATAAAGCTGACGTTCAAGGTTACCCAAAAACCTGACGCTGCAGTTTTGCACGTGCGAGATACCCCCCTCCCCGCAAAAATATCAAAAAGCTGACGTTCAAGGTTACCCCCAAAAAGCTGACGCTGCAGTTTGATACCCCCCTCCCCCTCAAAAATAAAGCTGACGTTCAAGGTTACCCCCAAAAAGCTGACGCTGCAGTTTGATACCCCCTCCCCCTCAAAAATATGCTCGTGCTATAAGGTAATTCCCCCCACCCCTCCCCCCGCAAAATTTGGTTCTGTTATAAGCTAATTCCCCCCTCCCCCCTCCCACACAAAGTCGCGCTATAAGGTAAACTGCCGGTAAGGTAGGAATCTGCCTACAATGATAAGTGGTGTGCTAGAACCCGCCTAGATATACTACTTTCGTGCGAGCAGCCGCGGAAATGCAGGCGCCACTCAACGCAGCTCTGCAGGGAAACGTAAGGGGACGAGCCCCGGTCGAATGGACTCCGGAACGAATCGAGGCCTTCGACAAGTGCAGGGAAAGCCTGGCGCACGCAGCTCTTCCGGCCCATCCCACACCACGTTGCCCCTTGCGATCTTCAGCGACGCGTCGGATTACACGGTAGGCGCTGCGTTGCAGCAGCGGTCGCGCGACGGGTGGCAGCCGTTAGCTTTCTTTACAAAGAAGCTGACGGCGGCCGAGCGGAAATATAGCCCGTACGATCGGGAACTCCTCGCGATCTACAAAGCCGTACGGTATTTTCGGCACATGGTCGAGGGTCGCGCGTTCACAATTTTTACCGACAACAAGCCGATAACGTACGCGTTCGCGCAGCGCCCCGAAAAACATACGCCGCGGCAGTTTCGTTATTTGGACTTGATCGGTCAATTCACGACCGACATCCGCCACGTGGCGGGCCGAGACAACGTGGTCGCCGACGCCTTATCCCGGATCGCGGAAGTATCGAGCGCGATAGATTACGCGGAACTCGCGAAATCCCAGCGAGGGGACGAGGAGCTGCGAACGTTCCTGCGATCACCCGACTCCTCTCTCGAATTGCAGGCGAGAACGGTAGAATTACCGAGCGGCAACATCGAGTTGTACTGCGACGTTTCGACTTCCGCGTTACGACCATTCGTAACGAGGGAGTTCCGAGAACACGTGTTCACGTCGCTACACAATCTTGCGCACCCCGGTGCCAAGGCGACCGCGAAATTGGTCGCACAAAGGTTCGTCTGGCCAGGTATGCAAAAAGATTGCAAAACCTGGGCACGGGCGTGCGTACCATGCCAACGGGCGAAGATAGGCAGACACGTGTCTGCTCCGGTCGGTACTTTCCGGATCCCTTCGGCGCGTTTCGAACACGTCCACGTGGACATCATCGGCCCGTTGCCGATGTCGAAGGGATACAGGTATTGCGTAACTTGCGTCGACCGTTACACGCGCTGGCCGGAGGCATTCCCCGTCGACAATATTACCGCCGAAACGGTAGCGTAAGCGATATTGTCAGGATGGATCGCTCGATTCTGTGCGCCCCGCCGAATCACTACCGATCAAAGGCGACAGTTTGAGTCGGCGCTGTTCAAACAATTGTCGCACCTTGTCGGCACGGAACATCTACGAACGACCGCATACCACCCAGCGGCGAACGGCATGGTGGAACGATTCCACCGCCAGCTGAAAGCGGCAATCGTTTGCCACGCGAACAGCTGGGCCGACGCGCTGCCGGTGGTACTTCTGGGGATTCGAGCCGCCTGGAAGGAAGACATCCGAGCGACCTGCGCCGAAATGGTCTACGGCGAGCCGATTCGTCTACCTGGCGAATTATTAGTAGACCAGCGAACCGCGAACGTCAACGATGAGACGTTCATCGCGAAATTACGCGAACACTTCCGTGAGATGCGTCCGACGCGGGTAGCGCGCCACGGAAGTAAAAAGACGTTCGTATTCAAGGACCTGGGCACGACGACGCAGGTGTTTGTGAGGCACGGCGCGCTTAAACGTGCCTTGCAGCCGGCGTACGACGGTCCGTACGAGGTGGTCGAGCGGCACCCGAAACACTTCAACATTCGTATTAAGAATCGAGTGGTTCCAGTGTCGTTGGATCGCCTCAAACCCGCGTACCTGCTGCACGACGACGAGCGCGGTACACCGAACGGCCCCCCGCCGCGGGGTGGCAACAGCGATGCATCGACCCGCAATACGGGGGGCAACAGCGACGCTCCGATTCCCGAGACGGGCGAGCAGGTCGAACGCACGACCAGATCGGGAAGGCGTGTACATTTTCCCGACCGCTACGTGGCGACCTTTTAGTTATAGGCATAGATTGTAAGTAGTTTGTAAGCGTGTATATATTTGTAAATATAGAATTTTTAGCGATAGGTTTACGGCGAGCGTACCCCTAATTTCATCAAGGGGGGTGATGTGGCGGCCCGTACAACGAGTACGCCGTTGGACCGCCAACATATATCGTATGCGCGGCGACGATCGTCTTCGGAAGCCGTTGAGAAACACTCGAAGATCGGTTCCGAGGGCGATCGTCGTTTGTTAAACAACCAATTGTCGAGAGCGAGGATCGACAGTCGAAAGCGCGCAAAAGGACACTCTGTCCCCGGCAGTCGATCGAGACAGACGCGCGTCCACGAAAGAGAATAAAATCCACGCGAACGAACACGTGTCTATTTAATTCACCCGTGCCCCACAAGACTATTCTTATCAAATTGTTAGTATGTGTGTGTGTGTGTGTGTGTGTGTGTGTGTGTGTGTGTGTGCGCGCGTATGGCCGTTTTATGTTATCAAATTTTTCGTTAACGTTTTCTGAAAAAGTAACAATGCGATCAGAATGATGCATGATGCAATCGATGTGCCCCGTCGTAACTTAGAGCTGATTAGATTTTGGTCCATATTGGTAAAGTAGTTTTTTAGATTTTTTAGTATTTTTAGTTTTTTTCGAAAGAAGTTCATTCAAGAATGCAATTTATAAGAGAGGATGGAAATTTTCCACCGAATAAACAAACGTAATTATATATATTTAATTTTTATTTGAAAAAATTTTTTTTTAATTTAACCCTTTGAACTCGAGCGGCGCCGATACGCCGTCCGGCCGGTGTGAAGTGGCAACTCGAGCGGCGCCGACACGGCGCCCAGCCGATGTGAAGTGGCAGGGATGCATCTTGGCTATTGTTTTACTAAGTATCACACCAAAACTAATTACAGAGTGTAATATTTATCAAAATTTGTTGTTTTCGACATATAAATGAATAAACTGGTGAAATTTTTTTTTAATTTTTGTAAAATTAAATGTTTTTGAAGTACCTGTAAAATGTTCACCAAATTTGGCCGAAATCGTCTCGAGTTGCTGGTTGGCGCAAGCGAAAAAGGCCTCGAGTTCAAAGGGTTAAAAAAAATTTTTTTTTTAACTTCCCGATTCATAGGGAAGTTACTGTAATTTAATTATGCAACTAATGCTAATGTTACCGCTTACAATAATCAAAAAATATCCCAATGCAAGAGTGAGTTATTCATCTCTGCTGCCAAGAATACATCTCGAATTATATAAAATAGTTCTGTCACGCTAAAACGCCGAGCGGGTTGCCTACTGAAGGGGAACCGAAAATTGAGAAGCGAGTTGCCTACTGAGGGGAACTGAAAATTGAGCGCCGTGACAGTGTGTATCTTTCAGAGAGGGAGAGAGAGCGGGGGAGAGAGAGAGAGAGCGAGAGATAGAGAGAGAGAGAGCGGGAGAAAGAGAGAGAGAGAGAGAGACAGAGCGGGAGAGTGAGACCGCGACGCCGCGAGGTTGGGCGAGCGAAGCGAGCAGGGGGTGGAGCCCCCTAGTACGTTTATATAATATATATGTGTGTGTCACGCGCTCGTTTATGGTAGCAGTACTTCTTTCCTTGCCCCTGGACGTCTCACCTTCGTCTTACCTACTGTACCTGGTACATTCTAACCAATTAAAGAAAACAAACGACGAAATATATTTGAGCGTGGATGTAGATGAGTGAGGAATTCACTGTAAATATTTTCATTATCAGTTCTACTGTGACACTCATGGTGATCACTTCGTGTATAAGTGAATATAACTTGAGTTTCTTTTCATATTGGAACAAGTAAGAATTTTGTCTGTTTATATACAAATTATTTTTTTTTTGTTAAACATTACTCCTTATATACATATATATATTTCTTATTCTCCTTATATATATATATATATATATATATATATATATATATATATATATATATATATATATATATATATATATATATACAGGGTGTCCCAAAATAAGTGTAACTCCCTGAAATGGGAGGTTCCTTGGATCATTTGAAGCGACATTTTCCTTTACAAAAATGACGTCCGCGGCTTTGTTTAGGAGTTATTATCCGAAAACACGGACCAATCAGAGCCCGGCTATAGCGAGCGGAGTCCGACTCGGCGACAGATCCCGCTCAACGCGGTGTCGCTATTGGCCGAACCAGACACACTCCGCTGTAGCCGCGCTCTGATTGGTCCGTGTTTTTCGTTAATAACTCCTAAACAAAGCCGCGGAAGCCATTTTTGTAAAGGAAAATGTTGTTTCAAATGATCCAAGGAACCTCCCATTTCCGGGAGTTACACTTATTTTGGGACACCCTGTATATATGTATATATATATAATATACATACATTTATTAACTTCCCGATTCATAGGAAGTTACTGTAATTTTTTATATTATATATTTGTATATAATAAAAATTTTTGAATAACATACAATTGTCAGCCGTAGGCGACACAAAGTACTAAAATAACATACAATTGTCAGCCGTAGGCGACACAAAGTACTGAATAAATATTGTATTGTCAGCCAAGGGCGACACTCATTTTTGAATAAAAAAATACAATTGTCAGCCGTAGGCGACGCAAAGTACTGAATAAATATTGTATTGTCAGCCAAGGGCGACACTCATTTTTGAATAAAAAAATACAATTGTCAGCCGTAGGCGACACAAAGTATTAAATAAAAAAAATATTGTCTTGTCAGCCAAGAGCGACACTCTTTTTTTTTTAAATAAAATTCAATTGTCAGCCATAGGCGACACAAAGTACTAAATAAATAAATAAAATATTGTCTTGTCAGCCAAGGCGACACCAATTTTTGAAAAAATACAATTGTCAGCCAGGGGCGACACTAAATTTTGAATAAATAATATACAACTTTCCGACAATACGAAAATGAAGGCGAAACGTCAATCACGAAAAGCCATCAATAGAAAACGAAAATATGATTATCTCTCCCTTAATAATAATGTTGTCAATGAGAGCGAAAAAGGCGAAAAACGGAATGCACAAATAAGACAGGCCATGCAAAAATTACGGTCTAAACGTACATATAAAAAGATATCGTGATAATATGGATTGTAAGAGAAAAAAAATATACATTGAATTTAACCGCAAACAAATGCAACGGAAACGACTGAATGACGATTTTCGTAAAAAAGAAAATGAAATGAGGCAAAATCGAAAGAAGCGAACAAGAGAAAATGACGATTATCGTAACAAAGACAATGAAACAAATTTAAATCGAATTAAACGTAAACGAGAAATACCAGAATTTAAACAATTGGAAAATAGAAAAACACTAAGCAGGATGAAGATATTGAGACAAAGAATAAATTATATTGCAAAAGAAATTGCCAACAATTCTGCAAGAAATAAAATATTACGGCATAATGATGCATACAAGTCCCGAGAACTTGCCGAAAATATTGCACGAAATAAAATACTACGGCATAATGATGCATACAAGTCCCGAGAACTTGCCGAAAATATTGCACGAAATAAAATACTACTGCATAATGATGCATACAAGTCCCGAGAACTTGCCGAAAATATTGCACGAAATAAGATGTTGCGGAGGAATCTTGTATATAAGAAAAATGAATTACAACAAAATATTAATCACATGAGAATAATGAGGAAACATAAAAAATACAAATGTAAAGAAAGACTTAATAATGTTCAAAGAATACGAAAATTAAGACAAAGCTTGAGATATAAATATCGAGATTCATTAAAAATATCAGTATTTCGACAAGAAATGAGAGACATTGATGTATTAAAGTTTCGAGATAATTTATATATCTATTTGTTGAATCAGAAAGATGATAATACTACAGCCAAATTGAAATGGCAATTTATCAAACTTCGTATGGAGACGCCTTCGTTCATATATTGCTGTTGTGAAGGTCTTTTTTTTAAATCTGCCATCGTAAAATTAAATGAATTGAGAATCGATAAAGCAAATGATGCAATATTATCTCAAATAAATAATTTTCCGTCAGGTTTTATTTGTGGAACTTGTAAAAATTATGCTTATAGAGGCAAAGTATATAAGTTGTCAACAAGCAATGGTCTAAAGTTTCCCACAGTTCCAAAATCAGTGAAAGAATTGACTGATCTTGAGGAAAGAATGGTAGCACCGATTTTGAATTTTATGCAAATTCGCGCATTGAAACCATATGCTTTAAATCCACAATTAGGCCTCAAAGGTAGTGTTGTTAATATTCAAATCGATGTGAATAATGTGTTGGAAGTATTGCCTCGAAAATTTACGGAAATGGAAACAATTCAACTGAAATTAAAACGTCATAAAGATCATAGAAGTGATTATATGTTCGAATCAGTCAGACCAGGAGTAATTTGTAAAGCACTACAATATTTGGTGAAAACACCATTGTATGTGAAATATGCTATTAAAGTAGATGAAAAGTATTTTCAAAATTATGCAAGTCATGGTAGCGAAGAAATTAATTTCATAGTTGACAATAACGATGAGGTAGATGAGAAAGAAATGATTGACAATATGGATTTCGTAAATAAAAATGCAATCTGTATGGATCAAATAAATAATGATGAAGTATTACTTGTTGATAATAATGCTGCAGTAGCAGAAGGGCATTCTTCCGTTGTGAATATTATTGCACCAGGACAGGGAAAATATCCATTACCATGGCATAAAATGGATGATTTGGATGAGTTGTGTTTCCCAAGAATATTTGCTGGATATTCTTTCAATTTGCCGAAATCAGTATCATATTCAGATCGCGTTAGATCTGAAGTTAGACGGTATGATCGACGATACTGCATTCCTTCTAGGATTTTATTTATGGCTAAAAAATGTTTAGAGATATCATGTTTATCTAGTATAAATGTCTGTTTGAGACGAATAAAAATGAATACGAATAAGAAATTACGCGCTTCAGATGTTTTGAATCCGGATTTTATGAATAATTTGATTGAATTTGATGACGGATTCAAGTTACTTAAAAATATTCGTTCATCGCCAGCATATTGGGAACAAAAAAAGAAAGAGTTACTAGCAATGATCCGTCAATTGGGTAAACCCACTTTCTTTATGACAGTGTCGGCTGCAGAAAGTTACTGGCCTGAATTATTGCAAACATTGATGAAATATCGCGATGGTGGTAAAACATTATCTGTACAAGACGCATTCAATTTGGATTACAATACCAAAACTGATCTAATTAGAAATGATCCCGTTACATGCGCTTGATATTTCGATCATAAAGCACATAAGCTTATGTGGTTATTAAGACAATAAGAAAGTATTTTCGGAGAATATGAGGTTGTGGATAGTTATGAACGAGTGGAAATTCAGCAACGTGGAAGTCCACATGAACATATATTTCTGTGGTTGAAAGGAGCACCTATGTACAATAGTGTTAAAGATAGACACGATCATGGTGGTAACAAAGAATTGATTGAATTAATTGACCGATTTATCACATGTAAATATGAAGAAAATAATCCATATATTAAATTTCAAATGCACAAACATAATCATAGTTGTTACAAAGGACAAAAAAATAAGCGGTGTCGATTTCATATCCCGTATCCGGTAATGAGAAGAACGATGATTCTGGAACCATTAAATAAAAATGAAATAGCACCCAAATCCTATAAACTTATTGATGAATTAATGAATGAATTTTATAAGAAAAAAATTGTTATGAGCTATGATGAAATTCTAGATAAACTGAATATGACTGATGAAGAATACCTATTAGCTATTCGAAGTAGTTTAAAACAAAAACGGGTATTCTTAAAACGATCCAGCCTTGAAGTTAATATTAATGGTTATAATGCAGATATTTTACAATTATTTGAATCGAATATGGATTTACAGTTTGTACTTGACGAATATTCGGCGGTGAGTTATGTAACTAATTACATTAGTAAAATTGAAGGAGGTTTATCAAAATTCTTAAGGGAAGCTGCTATCGATTGTGATAATAACAATAAGACTGTTAGAGAAAAATTTCGAAATATTACCAATGTTTTTTTAAATAGTAATTTAATGTCTGCACAAGAAGCAGCCTATCATGTTTTATCATTACCTTTATCAAAGCAAAGTAGAAAGACAGTATACATTAATACCAATCCGATATCAGAACGTGTATCAATGTTGAAATCTGAGAATGCTTTAAAAAAATTAAATGAAGACTCCACCGAAATTTATATGGATGATATATTTGATAATTATAGTAGAAGAGATATTAATTTACATGATATATGCCTCGCTGATTTTGCAGCGAATTACCAAAAGATCACGAAAAAGAAACAAGTGGAAAGTGATGTTGACTATAATGACGAAAATGACGAAGTAAATGATTTCAGATTTCGGCAGCAAACAGCTATTATTAGATACAGACGATATAAATTGAAACAAGATCCATCAAATTATTATACAGAAAGAATATTGTTATTCATGCCTTGGCTTGATGAACGAAGTGAAGTTGAAAATATTGATCATGAAATGGTTTATAAAAATAATATAAATGTTATTGAAACAAATCAAGCAAAATTTTCAATAATTAGTGATACAGCTATGGATGATGCTTTGGAACAAGTGGAAAATGATAATCGTGAAATAGAGAACCAGAAAGCAGAACAATATGTTGCTAAGGAAAATTCGTGTACTCAACATATTGATATATTCAAGCAAGGTGGTGAACAAGATTACGCTAAAGAAAAAAATTTAAAAAAAGATTCTCATAAAAGTAGATACACATGTCCGGCAAGAGTAAACGAAAATGAACTTCATGATATGGTAAAAGAATTAAATTGTAAACAAAAAGAATTTGTAATGCATACATTGAATTGTTTTAAATTGCATAAAGTTCCATTTAAAATTTTTTTAAGTGGTTCAGCTGGTGTTGGAAAAAGTACAGTGATTAACACACTATATCAATTAATAACTAATTATTTTGATAAATTGCCCGGCGGAGATATGGATAAAATAATAGTATTATTATGTGCTCCTTCCGGCAAGGCTGCTTTTTTAATTAATGGAGTAACAATTCATTCTGCTTTCGCTTTACCAATTAATCAATCTGGAGTTAGTTTACCACAATTGTCAAGCGACTTAGCCAACAATATTCGTGAAAAATTATCAAAAGTACAATTACTCATAATTGATGAAATATCGATGGTAAGTAGTACAATACTAGGCTATATTGATACACGTTTAAGGCAAATAAATGGTATAAATGAATCATTTGGTGGTCTTTCTGTATTAGCAGTTGGGTATTTAAATCAATTACCACCTGTACGAGATAAACCTGTTTATCAAGTCTCTAGACGAAACGCAATGGCTCCCTTTATTGATATTAATCCACTATGGAACGAGTTTGAATTTTATGAATTGACGGAAGTTATGCGACAAAAAGATGATTTAGCGTTTATAAATGCTCTGAATAATTTAGCTATGGGAAACATGTCTGAAGATGATATAAAATTAATTAAATCGAGAGAAATTAAAAATCAAAATGATGTTCCAGATATAGCAATACGATTATATGCAACTAATGCTAATGTTACCGCTTACAATAATCGAAAAATATCTCAATGCAAGAGTGAGTTGATCATCTCTACTGCCGAGAATACATTTTCGAAGAATATCGATGAAAGTACAAAAAAATTTATATTACAATCTTTAAAAAAACAATCAGTCCAAAACGAATTATTAACTGAGATTAAATTGAAAATTAAGATAAAATATATGATAATTAGTAACATTGATGTTGAAGACGGATTGGTTAATGGATCATGCGGAATATTAAAATTTATTACTTTTCAAGAGAATACTAAAATTCCGTCTATATTGTGGTTAGATTTTCAATTGCCCAGAGTGGGAGTGAAAGTAAGGACTCGTTACCGTAATTATATGAAAAATGCTAATATTGATCAGAATTTAACACCAATAATAAAAATATCGAATCAAGTAAATATGTCGAGTGAGGAAAAATATCAAATCACACGTTGTTAATTTCCAGTGGTTCCTGCTGAAGCGATTACGATTCATAAAAGTCAGGCACAAACATACGAGAAAGTATGTTTGGATTTTAAAAAATCAGAAAGGCGAACTTTACAAATGTTGTATGTAGCACTGAGCAGAGTTTCAAAATTGAGCGGTTTATATATTTTGGGACAATTTAAATTAACAGTATCGAAAAAAACAAATATCAATACTGCAAACACGGCTAACGATGAATTGTATCGTTTGCGAAATACTAAACAATTAAAATTATCATTCAATAATTTGGTAAATGAAACCGGATTAATAGTTATATATCAAAATATTGGTACTTTGACAAGTAAATTAATTCATATAAATAAAGATTCATGGTTTCATCGAAGCAATATATTAATTTTTAGTGAAACATTAACGAAAACCGATGATGAGTTGAATATTTTAAATTATGATATATTATTCCGATCTGACATTGACAACAACAGCCGCGGATTAATTTGTTATGGAAAAACAGAATTATCAATAGAAAAATTATTTGTTGAACAGGAATTTAGTTCAAATGCGCATGTACAACTGTTCACTATTAAAATCAGAAATTATTATATAATAAGTGGTTATAAATCACCAAAAGCTACTAATTCTATGTTTGGTAGCGTTGTACAACGAATAATGAATAAAATTACAATTGAAAGTGAAAAGATTTTGATAGGTGATTTCAATTACAATATATTAAATTGCAAAGATAATGGTAATAATTATTTGATTAACCTTTTGAACAAGTACCATTTAAAAACTAAATTACCATCAAACAGTACAACGACCAATTTGAATACGCAAATAGTTATCATTTTCTCAAATGTTGATGATATAGATTGCGGTGTTTATGAAACTTATTTCAGCTATCATAAGCCAATTTATGCAATCCTCGATAAGAAGGTTGTCAAATATAAAAAAGAAGAGAATGTAGAGAAAACCATCACAAATCAAAAAATGAATCCTGAAAACAATTTTACAATTTTTGATGAATGTTTAATGATCTCGGACCAGCATATCGAGCAAAATGATCATGAATGTGAAGTGCCTGCAGACTGTGCCCTCAATGATGGTTATAACTATGCTTTAGAAACAGCCGAATGTAAAGAAGTCATAAAACCTGATTGTTATTTACAAGATAAACATATTAATTTATTTCACGAAATTATGAACAGAAATCTAAACGAGCGTGGAATATACAACTTTGCTCAAGATACTGGTTACGTTCGAGCTTTTTTGAGTAATTTACAAGAGATCCCAGAACATGAGACGAATATTCAGATAATATACACTGGTGAAATTGGAAAAAAGGTAGTAGGACATTGGATTTGCACAAGATCAGATGGTAACGGAAATGTACACATTTATGATAGTTTTAATGCTAATCGTTTGAACCATGATGTAATAGATTATTTGAATGCCCTTTATAAATATAATAAGAAGTATATATTCACAGAGTACAATATCAAAACAATGCGTTTGATTGTGGAGCATTTGCGATTTATTTTGCAACATTACTATGCTATAACAGGGAACCAAGCGAGCAACGAGCATACGATGTTGGTTTAATGCGACGCCATATAGCAAACATTTTGATAAGTAGAAAACTATTGAATTTCCCTGAAAATGTAATAATGTAACAATTGTGTAATAATGTAGTATTATATGTAATACTGTATGTATAAATGTATGTAATGTAATAATGATAATAATGTACTGCAACTAACGAATCGGGAAATTCCTTGTGTGGCTCGTGGAGAGTCACACAAAAAATTAAAAAAAAACATTAATAGCTGTATGCCTCACTAGCAATGCGTACCACTAACCCTCTCGCAAGAGCAGTCCTACCCGCGAGCTCGCGAAGCGAGCGAGCAACAACAACCCCATCCGCGAGCTCGCGAAGCGAGCGAGCAACAATAACCAGCTAGTTTACTTCTAAACATTACTAGACTGCTGGAAGTTTCACTTCTGCCGCGCGTGGTTTCCACGCACACGTTTCTTTTTTCATTTTTGAGGATGGGAAACGGAAGGAGTGTTGAAATAACTAAACAAAATACATGAAATAAAACAACTAAATATTTTTATTTAGCAGAAACGATTACAGAATACCAAAATTTGTTAATTGACAAAAGATTATAAAAAAAAGATTACAATTACATGGTTATGTTACGACAGCACATAGAACTACGTTTGTATTAATTAAATAAAATAATAATATAATAATATAATTAAATCTATTACAGAGATATATTGGAGGTATACGTTTTTCCAAACCTACCGTGTGCGGAAGAGAATAAATAATAAATAAAATATATCAGTAAAGAAGAGGTATGTATATAAAATACAAAATTACATTTAAAAATCTAAAATCAATAAAATCAAAAATCTAAAATCAATAAAAATCTAAAATCAAAATGAACATACATATACAGGGATGTGCAAACATAAGTAATTATAAGTAATGATAATGAAAACTTATTTCTTACTCTACGATACAAAGCTCTGCTCTTTGTGCGAGACTCTTTAGTGTCGCCATAAGTAGAGTGTCTTGGTTCATGTTTACTACCGTCGCTTCCCATATTATGTTTGTATTTATCACGTACACTTCAAAATCATACGTTTAGGAACACATGGTCCAATTCGGTGTCCACTGTGTTTTCCAGATCTGTCTCCGTTGGATTTTTATCTTTGGAGATCTGTTCAATCCGTTGTACATGACACAACACTCAATAATGTTCGAGAACTTTGGAATCACATAACAAATGCAGGTAATAGCATCAAAGGAGATGCTCTAATTATGGCAACAACGAGAAATATAATACAAAGAGCGGAGCTCTGTATCGTAGGAAAATGGATCGTAGTTCAAACATCTGTTGTAACTTTATTTATTTTGTAAGAAATAAGTTTTCATTAGAGTTACGTTTCCACATCCCTGTATATGTATTCATTTTGATCTTTTGATTTTATTTTGATTTTATATTTTTAAATGTAATTTTGTAATTTATATACATACCTCTTCTTTACTGATATAGTTTTTTATTTTTTCTTTATTCTCTTCCGCACACGGTAGGTTTGCCTCTCCAACAATATATCTCTGTAATAGATTTAATTATATTATTATTATTTTATTTTAATTAATACAATTTGGAATCACATAACAAATGCAGGTAATAGCATAAAAGGAGATGCTTTACTTATGGCGACAATGAAGAGTCTCGCACAAAGAGCGGAGCTCTATATCGTAGAACAATGGATCGCAGTTCAAACATCTGTTGTAACTTGATTTATTTTGTAAGAAATATCATTAGCTATGTTTGCACATCAAGGCATATATAGATTATATTTAGATTGACTATAGATTTTCAAATGTAATTTTGTAATATGTATACATACCTCTTCATTACTGATATATTTTATTTATTATTTAATATCTTCCGCAAACGGTAGGTTTTGAAATGTGTATATCTCCAATATAAGTCTGTAATAGATTTAATTATATTATTATTTTAATTAATGCAAACGTAGTTGCACGTGCTGTGGTAACATAACCATGTAATTCAACTGTCATTTTGTAATTTATGTACATACCTCTTCTTTTTATTTCTCTTCCGCACAGATTTCGAAAGACGAATATCTCCAAAAAACAAAACAATTTATCAAAGAGTAATATAATAATAATTACATCTATTGAATAGTCTTTCAATTATTCGAAACGTATACACTTGCACGTGCTGTCGAACTGTGACGCACTACAATAATTTCCCTCCCAAACCGCACGAGAGTCTGCGCACTAGCCACTTCGAACTCACATTTTCGTTTTATCGTCGATCGTATTTATTTTACGTTCTGCATTTTTTTAAAATCATTTTATCATTGTTTATTATTATTATTTATTTATGTAAATAAAAAACAAACTGTGACGCACTTTAAAAATGATATAAGGCTTCTGCTTTCATGCTCTCTCTCTTACTCTCTCGTAAACCATACGAGAGTCTGCGCACTAGCCACTTCCGGGCCTCATTTCCGTTACATCAATCGGATTTACCCCCAACGCGCCATAAGAAGTTTCACTTTAAAAAAAAAATGAAATATATATAATTATGTTTGTTTATTCGGTGGAAAATTTCCATCCTCTCGTATAAATTGCATTCTTGAATGAACTTCTTTCGAAAGAAACTAAAAAAACTAAAAAATCTAAAAAACTACTTGACCAATATGGACCAAAATCTAATCAGCTCTAAGTTACGACGGGGCACATCGATTGCATCATTCATCATTCTGATCGCATTGTTACTTTTTCAGAAAACGTTAACGAAAAATTTGATAACTTAAAAGCGGCCATACGCACGCACACACACACACACACACACACACACACACACACACACACACACACATACTAACAATTTGATAAAAATAGTCTAAAATGACTTCAATAACCATGAAACGTGAAGATCTGCTAAAAAATCGATTTTCGATTTTTGGGGTAATTACAGTAACTTCCCTATGAATCGGGAAGTTAAAAAAAAAATTACAGTAACTAACCTATGAATCGGGAAGTTAATTAAGTTGGATACCATCATGATTAATTGAATTATATTGCAATATGAACGTAATTAACAAATTTATAAATACATACAGTATTATTGATAAGGTATTATTGATTAAGATACATACAATCTATATATATAAAATTGGATGTTTGTATGTATATATATATATATATATGTATATGATTAATAAACTTCGAAACTGTTTGACCGATCAACATCAAACTTGGCACATATATGTATTTTTTCATGGAGAAGGTTTATACGCTATTCAATTTGTTGTAACTCGCCACTGTAGATGGCGCTGCAGTACATCAACTTCTATACCGTTGAACCTATCGCTATGAAAATTTGTAGTCACAGGTATTTGAGCACGAGACGGCTCAACGTAGAAAGGTGGGGTTTGGACCATTAGACGCGGCGTTTCTTCGATTAGGTTTTAAAGCAAAGGTCATTCGAAAAAGTCTATTGGTTCAAAAGTTCACGTAAAAAATATCATAGGAAATAACAACATTTTTTTTTTGGTACCATTTTGCATTAAAAAAAAATATGCCACGAATACGTTTTTCAAAGACCCATAAAAACAAGTTATGAATGAAAAATAAAGACGTTAGAAATTCATATTAGTATACCTATGGAGACTTACCTGTCAACCTTACCTCTTCGCCAAGCACAGTCAAACTGATGCTATAAGCACACATGTTTTGTGACTTCCCCACTGAGGTCAACAATTCATACTTCGTTGTATTTATTTTGTTCGACACGACAACCGTGTTGAAAACATCGTTAGCCGCATTCCATTAGCAGATGCGAAATATAAATTACAGTAACTACTCTATGAATCGGGAAGTTAAAAAAAAACATCACAGCACGTGATGTCCGAAATTCCAACGCGCTAGCGTCGTCCAAATTAATTATATTTTTTTCAATATGATATCGATTCATTATATATGTATAAATATTAATTCTGTGGATACAATCAAATTATATAAATATAAGGGGGCTCCGCCCCCTGCTCGCTTTGCTCGCCAACCCCCGCGGCATCACGCTCTCTCTCTCCCGTTCTCTCTCTCTCGCTCTCCCTCTATCTCTCGCTCTCTCTCTCCCGCTCTCTCTCTCTCGCTCTCCCTCTATCTCTCGCTCTCCCTCTCTCTCCCGCTCTCTCTCTCTCCCGCTCTCTCTCTCTCCCGCTCTCTCTTCCTCTCTGAAAGATACACACTGTCACGGCGCTCAATTTTCGGTTCCCCCTCAGTAGGCAACCCGCTTCTCAATTTTCGGTTCCCCCTCAGTAGGCAACCCGCTTCTCAATTTTCGGTTCCCCTTCAGTAGGCAACCCGCTCGGCGTTTTAGCGTGACAGAACTATTTTATATAATTCGAGATGTATTCTTGGCAGCAGAGATGAATAACTCACTCTTGCATTGGGATATTTTTCGATTATTGTAAGCGGTAACATTAGCATTAGTTGCATAATTAAATTACAGTAACTTCTCTATAAATCGGGAAGTTAAAAAAAATTTTTTTTTTAATTAAAAAAAATGTTTTTTTTTAACCCTTTGAACTCGAGGCCTTTTTCGCTTGCGCGAACCAGCAACTCGAGACGATTTCGGCCAAATTAGGTGAACATTTTACAGGTACTTCAAAACATTTAATTTAAAAAAAATAAAAAAAATAAAAAATTTCACCAGTTTATTCATTTATATGTCGAAAACAACAAATTTTGATAAATATTACAATCTGTAATTAGTTTTGGTGTGATACTTAGTAAAACAACAGCCAAGATGCATCCTTGCCACTTCACATCGGCCAGGTGCCGTGTCGGCGCCGCTCGAGTTGCCACATCACATCGGCCGGACGCCGTATCGGCGCCGCTCGAGTTCAAAGGGTTAAATTAAAAAAAAATTTTTTCCAAATAAAAATGAAATATATATAAAATATAATTACGTTTGTTTATTCGGTGCAAAATTTCCATCCTCTCGTATAAATTGCATTCTTGAATGAACTTCTTTCGAAAAAAGCTAAAAAAACTAAAAAATCTAAAAAACTACTTGACCAATATGGACCAAAATCTAATCAGCTCTAAGTTACGATGGGGCACATCGATTGCATCATTCATCATTCTGATCGCATTGTTACTTTTTCAGAAAACGTTAACGAAAAATTTGATAACATAAAAACGGCCATACGCGCACGCACACACACACACACACACACACACACACACACACATACTAACAATTTGATAAAAATAGTCTAAAATGACTTCAATAACCATGAAACGTGAAGATCTGCTAAAAAATCGATTTTCGATTTTCGGGGTAATTACAGTAACTTCCCTATGAATCGGGAAGTTCATAATACTCGTCCTAGTTTACGGCACACCCCGGACGGAAACCATACTTCCCATTACCACATAAAAAAACATAAAAAAAATTTTGTGGATGGGTTCAACATGGGGTTGTTTACACAGTCAATATTCAAATTATTACGATATCAACGCAAGACAGTATCTCAAATGGTTAACACAATTTTAGACACATTTACAATATCTATTTTCCATGAAAAATTCTCGCGCGTGTGCCATTCCGAAAATCAACAAATATATAAAGAAAAATCCACCAATGGTATACAGTATCATACAAATTCAATAATACACATAATTAAAATTATTGCCGTAAATGATTCGGAAATATAGTACTAAGTTCCGACAACTGGTGTATCGTAACCGGCAAGTCGCACTATTTGTGTGACTTTTCCAGTGGTTCCACCAATGTGGACAAATCGTACTCCAACAACAGTATCAATAAAAATTTTTCGCGGTGTCATACGATGTGTAGACGGCAAATATCCTGTAATAGTTCTGAATTATGTTTGCCGTAAGTTGTCGGTACGTATTCCGCTTGCCAGAAAAACCAATTCTCGGAAACGGGATCACGTTGTCGACTCTCCTGCGCGATTGCCGATTATTCGAGAAATATCGGGAAATATTGTTTAATTCTCTCTGCCAAAAATAAATACATAAATAATAACAGGACTCATAAGTAATAACTAAATTAATAAGTAAACAATTACGGTGTAACAACTTGGTTACCCGGGGTGTTTAGCTCGTCGTGCCGGGGTTCGTGTCGATCGTGGAGGGGAAGGAGGTGTAGAGAAATAAAACACTGACTGCGGTCGAAATAGGTTTCGCCGCGGATTGGTTCCCCACGTGTCGCGGTATACGGTTGAGTGGAGGCGCGGCTGAACTGGACGGTCGGTACCACGGTCTCGAGTGGAGGCGCGGCTGGCGCGGTCGGTATCGTTCGGCGTCACGCGGTTTGAGCGGAGGCGCGGCTATCGCGGACGGTCGGTACCACGGTCTCGATTGGAGGCGCGGCTGGCGCGGTCGGTATCGTTCGGCGTCACGCGGTTTGAGCGGAGGCGCGGCTATCGCGGACGGTCGGCGGTGTCGGCGGGGGGCACTGGGGCGAGCCGGTCGCTGGCACGGCGATCGGCGGCAGCAAGGGCGACGTGTCGGCACGACACTTCACCGTGAACTGTATGAGAAAACAGGCGGAGAAAAAGAAGACAGATCGTCGACTCGAGGATCGTCTGTTTAAACGTAGATACGTTCGTCGGCTCGACGATCGTACTTTTGTACCGCGGAATTATAATACTTACTCTCCGGTCTGGCTTTCGGAACTCTTGATACACTTGATCTACGTCGGCTCGACGGTGGATCACTCTCTCATTTGTCGCGTCGTTCGATTCCTATATCCTCGCGACGGTATCATTTTATCAACGAGAATCGGTAATCGCGGCGTTGGCCATCTAGCGGCCGATTCCCGAAGGTGTGCTGTGCGTACTTTCTCTTGCGAGAGTCGTAGCCATCTAGCGGTCGGTTCGCGGTACTTGCGCGGCGCGTTAGTAACAGGCTTGTGGTAGCAAGTCTGTTACACCCCCCTCCTTCGTCGGGGTAGTGGCAGCGAAACCCAGTTTATTTGTATAGTAACATGACAATCTTTATAACACGGTTATATCCATATAACAAAATATAAAACGAAATATATAAAACAAAAATAGGAAGTAAAAATATAACAAAAATATAATACTGTTTTGCCTAGAACCTAAAAACAACATAAACAAAATAATATCATACTTAAAACTACCTTACAAACTACTTCTTATATGCTAATAGGGCTGGGGTGTGGCTGTGGCGGGGCCTCGGTGGATAAACCGCCGTGGCTTCCCTGTTTTATCAAACAGGATGCGCCATCTCTCTCCGTTCGCGTTTACGCAGCATCCCCCCGTGCGTGCGTATTTCCTCGGCACCTCCACCTTTTGCCCGGTGGGCAACGTGTGCCACGTCGTCGTTCCGGATGGGTGGTCTCCGGGGTAAGGTGCGGGGGCCAGGTGGCTGGCGTCGCCGCTCCATATCTGTCCCGGCGTTGGTGGCGGCGGCTGCTCGGGTGACGGGGGTAGTGCTTCTTTTGGAAGCTGCGGTGGGGGTGGGGGGGCGTTTTGGTCCCTGGTTGCCGGTGGCTTCTCTGCGGTAAGGTTGGGGGGTGCGGCCTTGTCCTTGGCCGGTGGTCCGCACGTTATCGTCACCCTTCTTGACGGTGGGAGCCATGATACCGCCCGTATTTTTAGTTTGGTGGTGGCGGTGGTGGGCCGCTGGTTCCTTGCGGTAAGTGGGGGTCGCTTGGTTGTCGGGATCTTGGGTCTCGTGGGCTACCGCGCCGTCTGATCCCCTTCGACCAGCTCCATCAGCTCCCTCACATATTCCGGCTCGGGGTTCATTCCTATTAAATTAGCGGGTGGTATTAATTTTCGGGGTCGTCCTCGGCGACGAGGCGCTGGGTTTTTGGCGGGAGGTGGTACTGGTGTAGGATCGTGGGGAGTGTCAGGATCTTCGGTGGGATCTGAGGTCCGGTTGTCGCGGTCGTTTGCGGGTTTTAGGTCCTGCACGTGTATATGCCGGTACCATTTCTTCCCGTCGTAGAGGTCTACTATTACCGGCGACACAATTTTCTTGACCGTGTATGGTCCCGTGTATTTGGGGGCGAGTTTGGCGGCGATACCCGCTCCTTTGTTGGATAGGGTGTGTTCTCTCTTCCACACTGACTCTCCTATGGCCGGCCTCCATTCCCGGTGTCGTAAGTTATAGTGCCGTTCTTGGCGTCCGAACGCTTGTGCTAGTCGGAGTCGGGCCAGTTCCTGGGCTTCTTTTAGATGCTTCCATCGCTGATTTGGTGGAATGGGGGCCCCTTCGGTGCGTGTTTGTCCTGGTGTACGTAGTTCTCGGCCGTGATTGAGGTAGGCGGGGCTGTACCCAGTCGCTTCGTGCCATGCGGTGTTTATTGCGAATCTGGCCTCGTCGATTTTCTCGTCCCATCGGTCGTGATATTTCCCGGTGTATTGGGCCAGCATTGTCTTCACTACTTTATTTGCCCGTTCCACTGGGTTACAGTGTGGCGAGTATGGAGGTGTTCGGCGATGTGTGATGCCGGTGCTCTGTAGTAGGCTCGTGAATGGGTCCCCTATAAATTGTTTTCCGTTGTCGGAAATGATTATTTCTGGGGTTCCGTGGCGCAGTATAATGTCTTTTTGTATGGCGGCGGCGATGGCGGCGCTGGTGGCTTTTCGTAGGGGTGTGAGTTCGACCCATTTGGTGAACCGGTCTAGTGCGACTAGTAGCCATATGTGCCCTTGTCGGGAGCGCGGAAGCGGTCCTATCAGGTCGACCGAGACGGTGTGCCAGGGCTGTGTTCCGGGGTTGGCGTGTAGTAGTCCGGGGGGTTTGTGTGGTGGCGTTTTATATTGTTGGCAACTCTTGCAGCTGCGGACGTATTGCGCCACTTGTCGGAACATGCCTGGCCAGTAAAATTTCTGGGCAATGCGGATTATTGTCTTCGCAATGCCTAGGTGTCCAGCGAGGGGGTCGTCGTGGTACCGTCGGAGGATCTCTGCTCTCTCGGTGGTGGGTACGCATATTTTCCATGCGGTGTCGGGTTCGGGTTCGTTGTAATCGAGTTGGTGGAGGATATGTCTTTGTAGTTTGCCTTGTTGCACCCGAAACTCGGGAACGGAAGCGGGATCTTGCTGTACGGCTTTTATTTTTCGTTCGTACCATGTGTCGGTGTGTTCCTTTGGTTGTAGCATATTTATTTCCGGGGTCGGTGGTGTTCGGGATAGTGCGTCCGCAACCTGGTTGTTTTTCCCCGGGCGGTATTGGATGTTGAAGTTGTACTGTTGGAGCTCGAGTGCCCATCTTGCCAGTCTTCCCGTCGGGTTGTCGATCTGTTGCAGCCACCGTAGTGCCTGGTGGTCGGTGATAACCGTGAAGTGGTACCCTTCCAGGTACGGTCTCATCTTCCTGATTCCCCATACTACGGCCAGGCACTCTTTTTCGGTCGCACTATAGTTGCGCTCAGTGGCGTTGAGGGTGTGGCTTGCATATGCTATGACCCTTTCGTTCTCCTCGGATCCTTGTGTGAGCACGATTCCGAGGCCGTGATCGCTGGCATCGGTCTGTAGTGTGAATGTTTCACTGAAGTCTGGGCAGGCCAGTATCGGGGCGGTAAACAGTTTTTCTTTCATCGTGCGGAAGGCTTCTTCCTCTGTTTCGGTCCAGTTCCATCTGGCGTTTTTTCTGGTTAATCTCGTTAGTGGCTCCATGATCTCCGCGAAGTTCGGCACGAACCGGCGGTACCAGGAGGCCATTCCGTGGAATCGGCGTACTTCTCGTATCGTTTTGGGTGTGGAGAGTAAGGCGATTGCGCTAGTTTTCTCGGGGTCGGTTCTTATCCCCTGCTGGTCAATAATATGGCCCAGGTATTTGAGACTCTCTACGCAGAATCGGCATTTTTCCGGGTTCAGTCGTAGTCCTGCAGTACGTAGTCGATGGAACACTTCTTTGAGGTGTTTCAGGTGTTCCTCGAATGATCGGCTCACGACGATGATGTCGTCGAGGTAGGCGAATGCATATGGTTCCAGTTTGGGGCCGATGATCTGATCGAGTAGGCGTTGGAAGGTCGCCGGGGCGGAGTGCAAGCCGAATGGCATCACCGTAAATTGAAACAATCCCTTCCCTGGCACAGTGAAGGCGGTGAGCGGTCGGCTGTTATTTTCGAGCGGGATTTGCCAGTACCCGTTTTTGAGATCCAGGGTTGTTAGGAATTTTGCTCCTCGTAGTTTGTCAAGGGTGGCCTGTATGTGTGGCAGCGGGTAGGCGTCCTTTTCTGTCCTGTCGTTTAGTTTGCGAAAGTCAACGCAGAATCGTGGTTTGCCGTCTTTCTTTTTCACGATTACAATGGGTGAGCTCCACGGGCTATTTGAGGGTTCTATGACCCCTTCCCGGAGCATTTTGTCTACTTCCTCATCTATGATCGTGTTGCGTCAATGTGGTTCGCCCTGTGATATCCTCGAAGTGTCGTAACTCGGTCCTGAGAAAGTCCTGGAGGTGTTTCTGGTCGGTATCTTGTGGTTGTCGGAGTCCTATTTGCAGGTAGGGCTCGGCGAGGCAGGTGGCGGGCCAATTGACGATTTGGAGCGGTGGTTGGAAGCTGATTTCTAGTGCGGCGATTGTTTGTATTCCCAGGAGGACTGGTGGTCCCATGCGTGGGAGTATCGTGAATTCTTGGGTCCACGTATAGCCTTCGGTACTGAATGGGATTCGTATCTTCCCTGAGGTTTGTGTTATGGACCCGTCGACGAGGCTGATGTTTTCGGCTGGAGCGGTCGGTTGGATCCCTTGGGCGAGAGCCCACTCGAGTATTTCCCCATTGATACACGAGAGTTGGGCTCCCGTGTCGAGGAGTGCCTTGATTTCCCGGCCGAGCATCTTGATGCTCAATTGTGGGCGTGGGTTGTACTCGATTTTTGTGTATTTCTTTTTTATTGTTGGGGCCGCCGGTCGCTGTATCGCGGCGGTCCCCGTGGTCCGTTTCCCGGGGCAGTCGGGGGGTGGCAGTCGCGTGTTAGGACTCCGTCGCGGCCGCATCGAGAGCAGAACTTTTTGAACTCGTTGCGGCACTCCCATCGTGTGTGTCCGCGTTGCTTGCATCTCCAGCAGTGTGCGTCCGGGTTGTATGGTGCCGGGCTAGAGGGGCGGGGTCTAGAGGCGCGTATCTCGCCTGGATCTGTTCGCGGTATTGCGGAGATGCATGGTGTCTCGTAGGTCCCTTCAATGGTGGCGGTGGCAGGACGGTTGTTTTGCTGTGTGGCCCGTTGGGTCCTCTCCTGTGCTCGTTCGATGCGTTGGACCTGTTTGAGTAGGTCGTCGAGATCGCTGAGATTGTCGGGGTCGATGAGCATGGCGTACTCTGGTGCCATGTTCTCGTAGAGGAGTTCGAGATATTTCTCGGAGGGAATATCTGCACGCCGCATGAGGGTGCACAGTGCGTTCATGAAGAGGTTGAACGGCTCGCCGGGTCGCTGTGTTCGGTCACGGGCTTCACGTTCTCGTTGGGATTGAGTACGATTTGGGGAAAAAAATCCTAAAAATTTTCCCTTAAACCCGGTTTTTGTTAGTATTTGCTGCCGGTTATTGCGGAACCAGAGCTGTGCCTCGCCTCTCAATAGTTCTGGGATGCCCCGTAATACTTCGGCGTCTGTTAGCTGGTAGGTGTCTTGCAGCTCATCGATTCTCTCGATGAATGCGAATGGGTCTTTCCCATCACTGGTACAGCCCCATTTCCGCATGCGGTCGAGATTTTTACGCGGGTCCGGGGTGGCGGGGGCGTTTACGACGAAGGTTGGCGGTGGTGCGAGGGTGTCGTTGCCGGTGCCTGCGGGATGCATAGCTGTACTGACGAACGTTGGCGTTTTTGGTTCGTCCATTGTTGAGGGCTCGGGAGATCGGGTTATAATGCTTGCGGCCCAGCGTTGTCGGAGTTCCTCGGTTGTTCCGGTGACGGGGAGATTCAGTCTCCGTAGTTCGTTTATAATTCTTTCTTTCGTAACCCGTAGGGAGGAGGTTCGATTCATTCCTCGCAGCGATGTTTCAAAAAAAAATCCGCGGTTGCGTTGGTCTATTGATTACGTGTCAGGTCCCTGTTCGGGCGCCATGTAACAACTTGGTTACCCGGGGTGTTTAGCTCGTCGTGCCGGGGTTCGTGTCGATCGCGGAGGGGAAGGAGGTGTAGAGAAATAAAACACTGACTGCGGTCGAAATAGGTTTCGCCGCGGATTGGTTCCCCACGTGTCGCGGTATACGGTTGAGTGGAGGCGCGGCTGAACTGGACGGTCGGTACCACGGTCTCGAGTGGAGGCGCGGCTGGCGCGGTCGGTATCGTTCGGCGTCACGCGGTTTGAGCGGAGGCGCGGCTATCGCGGACGGTCGGTACCACGGTCTCGAGTGGAGGCGCGGCTGGCGCGGTCGGTATCGTTCGGCGTCACGCGGTTTGAGCGGAGGCGCGGCTATCGCGGACGGTCGGCGGTGTCGGCGGGGGGCACTGGGGCGAGCCGGTCGCTGGCACGGCGATCGGCGGCAGCAAGGGCGACGTGTCGGCACGACACTTCACCGTGAACTGTATGAGAAAACAGGCGGAGAAAAAGAAGAGAGATCGTCGGCTCGAGGATCGTCTGTTTAAACGTAGATACGTTCGTCGGCTCGACGATCGTACTTTTGTACCGCGGAATTATAATACTTACTCTTCGGTCTGGCTTTCGGAACTCTTGATACACTTGATCTACGTCGGCTCTCATTTGTCGCGTCGTTCGATTCCTATATCCTCGCGACGGTATCATTTTATCAACGAGAATCGGTAATCGCGGCGTTGGCCATCTAGCGGCCGATTCCCGAAGGTGTGCTGTGCGTACTTTCTCTTGCGAGAGTCGTAGCCATCTAGCGGTCGGTTCGCGGTACTTGCGCGGCGCGTTAGTAACAGGCTTGTGGTAGCAAGTCTGTTACAACGGAATTCAATAAATACTATAAAATAAAAAAAAATTAAACTCTAATGAATAAATAACACAAAACAAAGCACGAAATAATAAGTAATAATAATAAATAACGACGCGACACTAAAAATGAATAAATAAATAACTAACAATTAACTGATATTAACTAAAATGACTAGATATACGTGGCAAAAGAAGAAAAAAAAATCCGGCAAATTGATTATTAATCGCGAGAAATATTTTCTCGACACTAGCCGGAGTAATTATTACTCCGGTATTACAAAAATTATTTAAATTTTCAAACGAATGAAATTACGCGGCAATATTTGGAGTGTTTACTCGTTTGACCGAAGGAATCTCGTCAATAGACGTTCCTTCGATCAAGCGGAACACATATAATCGAGGCTGAAATAAGAATTCAACTCATCGGTATAACATAATACATGTGGAATGGCACACGAAATACACTTTCGAAATAATACACCCGGTAAACATCAATGGGACCCATGCTCGGTTGACATTCCGTTGGTGTTTACGCTAACGTTGGCTCGTAGTATACTTGGCTTGCGAAAAAAAATTTCCGTTCGCGAATGAATCGCTTGTCTCTACGACGCGGCGGCCTTTCTCCCTTTCGCTCGAACTTTCTCGCTTCCTCACTCAGCCGAAAATTTCTACGAGAGCCCCGTAATCTTTCACGTGTCTTTATCGATGAACCCGATATCAAATCGCTTTTCACGGCGAGAAATCCGGGAAAACTGTTCGGGCGCCAATTTGTCACGTCGTTTCTCGTTTCGAAGCCGAAAGAGAACCGAACTCGGGAAATTACGGCTTCAAGACCGGGCCACGCTCGACCGCGCGACACGTGGTCCTCCCGGGACAAACAATCCTCGCAGATTCGAGTCGTAATACTCGAAGAGCTGGACAATAGCGAACTCGGGCGCCAGACACTATAGGGTGTCACGCGAAACTCGCACTTTGACGCAAATTCTATTAAACGATCTCGATTCTGCGAGGACTGCGCGATAACCTGAAATAGCCGCGAACACGGTCAGGGTTCCACGTGAGGAGAAGGAACGGGGCATTCCCCGCGACGGGAACGTTTCTCGTAGGGAGAACAATTCTTTAAAGATTTCGGCAACAATAACAATCGTTTATTAACGGCTGGACGGAATACAGGCCGCCGGCACCCGCCGGCACCCGCCGGCGGCAATGGAAATTTGCCGACGCGATTACGATATTTTGCGACGGTTGTTCGGTCGATCGCGTGTAGATCCTTCCTTTCGCGTTGAGCTCGGCGGTCACAGGACTTCGCGTGAGATACAAGCCTTTCGGCACGAATTCCGCCGAGCTCCGATGTTAGACACGGATTCTATTTCGACTGGGCGATGGCCACGGCAAAGTCGCGAAAGATCGAAATCGGCACGTCACGTCGTCCCACCGCGGAACGTCCCGAGGAAACTCTTTATCAACCGCAAAGGTCGCGCGCCCCGAATATTCCGCGCGCGGACAATCGCGGACGCTACGACTCCACGGCCTCGCGTTCCTCTCGGGAGGGCTACTCCCGGTACGCAGATACGCGAGGACTCGTGGCCCACGACACGAGTTCGGAATCCGCAAATACGCCCCGAGCCAACACGAATTAGTTACACTCAAAGAGAACAGTCGCTAATTAAAGGGCCTGATCGGCACTTACCAATTGATCGGGGTTCATCTCGATCGGCACTTTGCTACGTTTACTTTTTGGAGTTTTGCGGGTTTAGCGGCGGCACAACTTGCGCGTTTGCGGTCCTTCGACCCAGTACCCCAATTCGGCGTGGCTCGGGAACGCGGAAGCGAGGCGTCCCCCTACTTCCTCATCTATCTCCTCCTAGGCAACGCTCGGGCCTATCGCGTGGTTCCTCGCAGCAGGAACGGAATTCGCGTCTCTGGTCCCGGGCTCCGGTCAATCGGTTGATTTCCCGCGGAAATCACAGATTGGACGGGGCCACCGGGAACGCTGCGAAGTCCGTTGGGCTGGATTCGAGCCGTTCCAGGATTGTTCTTCGCGCAATTCCTGGGGGAGAGTTGACGAGGTTGGGCTGTTCGTCGTCGCGTGTTTTCGATATCCTCGTCGGCCTCAACGGTTGATAAATCCGGGCTCGATCCTGATCCAACCGACTAGTTCGGTCATGACTTATACGGAACTAAATTCACGATCGTCACCGATCATAAACCCCTCACATGGTTATTTAACGTTAAAGATCCGGGCTCTAGATTAATTATGTGGACACTGAAGTTAGAAGAATATGACTACGAGATTCGTTACAAGGAAGGAAAGGCAAACCAAAACGCGGACGCCCTTAGTAGAATGTATGTTATCAAACGCGGAAAGTCACCACCACCAGATGATCCAGAGGCAGCATCAGTTAGCTCAGAGAAAAACGAACAAAAATATTCAGAAACAGACGAAGACCACACAACGGCTACGAACAAGGATAAATATACAGAAGAAGAAAAGAAACAAATATTATACGAATACCACGACACTCCATTAGGTGGACACATAGGTATGAAGCGAACTTTAAAACGCATACAATTAAAACACTCATGGCCAGTAATGAGACAAGATGTAGAAAATTACATTTCGAAATGCGAAAAATGTCAGAAAAATAAGTTGCGCAAATCAATCAAAGCCCCTATGATAATTACAGATACACCATCGGCACCGTTTGAAAAATGCGCGCTAGACATAGTAGGACCACTACCCGAGAGTAACAAACGGAACAAATACGTATTAACATTCCAAGACCTACTAACAAAATTTAGTAAAGCGATACCCTTACCCGACCAGGAAGCAAATACCATAGCCAAAGAATTTGTAACCAAAATAGTGTGCGAGTACGGAATACCCAAGAAATTACTTACAGATCAAGGGACTAACTTTCTTAGTCAAATATTTAAAGAAACGTGCAAATTGCTTAGAATAGACAAAATACAGACGACGGCATATCATCCAGAATCAAACGGTGCACTGGAAAGAAGCCATAGGACACTAGCGGAATATCTAAAAAATTTTATCGATGAAGATCAGTCGAACTGGGATGAATGGCTCTCCTATGCAATGTTTACATATAATACAACGCCACACACCGCGACAGGCTACGCTCCTTATGGACTCGTATTTGGGAGACGAGCCGAATTACCGACCTCGCTCAAACTCGCGCCGCAACCCGACTATACCTACGATCATCAAGCTCACGAACTAAAACAACGATTACGCTCAACCAATACAATAGCAAGGGACACCATAAACAACCAAAAAATGCGCTCTAAGCAACACTACGATAAAAGGACGACAGATATCAAATTCAAACCAGGCGATCGAGTACTGTTACGCGACGACACAGTCAGACGAGGGCGTTCGAAAAAATTAACACCGAGTTGGATAGGCCCATACACAGTAATACAAACACACGCAAACGAAAATTATACAATAAAAAAAGGACGCAGACTTCTACGAATCCACACTAACCGTCTAAAACATTTCATAGACTAATATTATTGAAAATCATAGGATACACCATAAGATACACCATAGCAACCAATACCTTGTACTCCACTTTGCAGAGCCTCACTTTTAATCATAAGAGTAACGCACGGAATACCACCGGATGAAGGCATTACCATTCAAAGGTTCACAGATCATCCAGGCATCTATTTCGAAGAACTCGGTAATTTACATATTTATAGAAGTACTTGGAAATTAGTCATTCACATAGATGTAACACCGTTATCTATACGTATTGCCAAAATACAAACTGCGCACAAAGATACGACGAAACAATGTACAGGCACAACTAACTACAGACTAAACAAATTTTGTAACCAATTTTACAACATGTCGAGCAGAGAATTGCAACAGATTTCTGTAAATCTCGAGTATGTACATCAAATAATAGGAACAACGTCACGATCACGCCGAGGACTAATAGACGGAATCGGACATTTAGGGAAAGTATTATTTGGTACAATGGATGCAAATGACAGACAAACAATAAGTAGACCGGTAGCTATACTTAAAAACGAAGGTAGTGCACTAAGAACATCATTATTAAAACAAATACAAATTGTAAATAGAAACATCCAACTGTATAACGAGTCTATCGGGAACATAAATCATAACGAACGTACACTGTTAAACGCCACAAACGCACTTAGACAGTTATTACAAACGGAGACAAACAGCGAAAATCTCCAAGCTGCTATTGACGAACAGGCCATAATTTTCGAAAACATAATCGAGGATCTAGCCGAAGATGTAAAAAACATATTAGATTATACACAAGATATCAGGAAGGGAATCCTAAACCCAATAGTCCTCCCTCCCAAACAGATTATCCTTATACGAATTAATCAATTTAGCAACCTATAGCACATCTCAGTCTATCAATACAATTATCGAAGTGCCATTACTCAATGCGAAACAATATAAGGTAAATAACTATTTTGATCGAATTAAATCAACCAGGAACGTGGATCTATGTTACACCAAAACCAATTCATTTAGTAATATCATGCGATCAGAACCCCATTCAGAACACATTAATACAAGATTCTGGTGTCATAGTGATTAAAGAAAAATGTACCATCTCTACAACCGAATTTACAATAGAAACAAGTAAAAATTATAAGGCGGAAACATACTTGAGTTATTTACCTATGCATAATTTAACCGTACCAAATTTAATAAAGACCATTAATGTAACACAACTAAAACGCATGGAACAATGTAAGCTTAAGAAAATAATTAAGAACCCAGATGAGTTACACGCAATAAGTAAAAGTTTAATAGAAGTAAGGGACGACCTAGGTTTGGAAAACGAGTTAACACCCGTAGTATATCATTATAGCCTTATCTCATCCTTTTCCATAACCGGAATAATTATACTCCTAGCAATTGTAATAATGTCTTACAAGTATATTCCACGGATGAAATGTAAGCGAGGTAACCAACAAAATGGACAACCAAGCGAATAATATGCATGTAAACCTTAGTACTATCATTATTTACGAGTTATTTAGTAAGTTACTTAATAAGTCATTTATAATTATTCGTTGCGATATCATGTCATGCTCTTACATATTTCATGGAAAATTGTAAGAGCACTCTCCCTAAGGGGGTAGGGACGTAGTGTCCGGAATTCGGAATGTAAGCATAACGGCGAGGCAATAACCTCCGATAGGTAAAATCAGCAAAATGATTGTAAGCGCTATCGCGAGGCGTTGACCGCTGTAAAAAAAATAAAAACTCCGGACATCATCCGGGCGGGAACACAAAATTTGAATAAAGCAGAAAGACGCAACATCGTGTTTGGTTACATTGTCGCCACTCCCGATCTAATCCCGATTCCGGTATTAGACGTTAAGAATCCGCCTTAAACAATTGTTGGAACCCGTCTGGGCACAACAGAAGTCAGGTGACAGGGGTCAGATGTCAGAGTTCACAGTTCAGAGTTCACCGTTCAGAATTCATGGTTCAGAGTTCAGAGGTCAGAGGTCAGGGGTCAGAGGTCAGAGGTCAGAGGTCAGAAGTAAGCGACTAGGGTTCAGAATCAACGTTCATAATTCCGAGGTTAGAGGTCAGAGGTTAAAGGTCAGAGGTTAGTAGTCAGAATTCAGATGTCAGAGGTCAGGGGCCAGAGGACAGAGGTCTGAGGTCAGAGGTCAGATTTGAAAGGTCAGAGGTCAGTGGTTAGAGTTCGGTTGTCAGAGGTCAGGGGTCAGAGGACATGGGAAAGAAGGGTGGCCCCGCCAAGGTCAGGGTGGTGGCACCCCCCCGCACGGCGGCGGTCACGTTGACCGCCCCAGAGGGGTGCAAGACCTCCCTGGCCGAGGCCATGTCGCTGGCGAGATATCTTATTTTAGAGATCCCCGGTCAGGAGGGCGCCGCCAAGGCCGACAGATTGGCGGGAAAGATGGCGGACACCCTCCGGGAAACGGGGATGAAGGTCGCCAGGCCCGTGAAGACGGCTGAGTTCCGTCTGAGGGGCCTGGACGACTCTGTCGCCCCCGAGGAGGTGACGGCGGCTGTCGCCGAACTTGGAAAGTGCCCACCCGAGCAAATCAAGGTTGGAGCTATTAAGCCCCAACCTGCCGGGCTGGGCACGATATGGGTGCAGTGCCCCGCGGCGGCGGCGCGCGCACTCATCGAGGCGGGACGACTGAGGGTCGGATGGTCCTCTGTACGAGTGGAAGCACTGGCCGCCAGGCCCCTCCAATGCTTCCGTTGCCTGGCCATAGTCCACGTAAGACAACGATGCACGTCGGAGGTGGACCGAAGCGGCCGCTGTTACAAGTGCGGTGCAGAGGGCCATTGCGCGAGGGAGTGCTCGGCGGCGCCAAACTGCTCCATCTGTGCAGAGATGGGCAGGCCCGCCGGGCACAGGGTGGGGAGCAAAGTATGCTCCCCGCCGTCGAAGAAGGGCCGGAGCAGCGGTGGCAAGGGGGCCACCAAAGCTCCGGCAGAGGCGGGGCCGAGCGGGGCATGCACTGCCACGCCGCCCCCCGCCCCTGAGTCTCCGCCCCAAACGGAAGCTATGATGGAGGTGGAGACATTGCCACCTCCGGCTGACGAGGCGTCAGCGGTGCCGGGAACGTCGACGGCCCCATAATGCCACGCACGTTCCCGGTAACACTGATCAACCTCAACCACTGCCGCCGGGCCCAAGATCTGCTCATCCAAGGCCTGGCGGAGTGGGAGGTTGCAGTGGCCGTAGTCACGGAGCCCTATAATGTCCCCGACACCCCCCCTTGAGTGGGGGATCTGGAGGGCTCCGTGGCAATATGGCGCAATATGCGCCTTGGTTACCCCCCTGGCACCGTAGTCGAACGGGGCCGGGGGATCGTGGCGTTGCAATGGGGAAAATGTCTGGTCGTGAGCTGTTATATTTCGCCCAACTATGGCCTCGCCGAATTTGGAGAATACCTGGACCGGTTGGGGGCGTTGATTGCCATCAACATGAACGGCCAGGTTTTGGTCCTGGGGGACTTCAATGCGAAGTCAACCACTTGGGGAAACCCCGGGACCACTCCGCGTGGCCAGGCTCTAGAAGATTGGGCGGGGGGCTTGGAGTTACGGTTGGTGAACCGGGGCTCCGTACCTACGTGCGTGCGGTGGAACGGGTGGTCCATAGTGGATCTCACTTGGGCCTCCTCGACCGCCGCCGCGCGTGTGTCCGCCTGGCGGGTGGCTGAGGAGAGGGAATCCCTCTCCGACCATCTCTATATAACAATGGAGATGGAGGCCGCCCAGCCCGCGGGCACCGCTCCCCGACGAACGGCCCACGCAGCGCCCGTTCGCTGGGCGCTGAAAAGACTAGACGGCGACGTCCTGAGGGCCGCAGCCCTTGCCTGCGTGTGGCCGAAGGCCACAGAGCGCGGCGCGGAGGAGGGGGTGGGGTGGTTCCGAGGCATCATGAAAAGCGTATGCGATGCTTCGATCCCCCTGATAGGAAACCACCCCCCGAAGAGGAAAGTGTATTGGTGGTCGGGCGAAATCGAGGACGCTAGAAGATTAAGCGTCCGCGCCCGACGCCGGTACACCCGCGCGCGGCGACGTCGTCGGGACCCCGGATTCCCGGCCATATGTGCCATATGGCCCCGGGGGGAGGGGGGTGGGAGTGGGGGAGGAGGCGAACGCGGGCGGGGTGCCTGCCTCCGTCTCCTCCTTGTCGCGCGCGGCGACCTCGTCCCTCGGCCGAGAGTCCTTTTACGGGCTCCTCGAGCGAGGAACGGAGTCTCCGGGGGTCGTTGGGCGGAGCGAGCTGGAGACTCGCGAAGCCCACCGAACGGCCCAGGGAAGGGGGGTGTAAGTGGGCAACCTACTTACACCCTAATAGATTAGGCATTGCTGGGGGGAGCCTCTCCCCCCCCGGGACGAGGCCCCACAAGGGGCCAAGGGCGAGGGGGTGGCTGGTTGTGTTCCATTGGAGATCCCAGCCGCCCCCGAATAGCTTAGGGAAGGTTGTCGTGAGGTTTTTAGTGGGTATTGTGTGCCACTCTGGACACGTAGCCCCACATAACCCCTTGTCTCTCCCAGGGGACTTGGGGTATGCGTAAAAGCATTTCCCTCACGCTAAAAAAACGGGGTCAGAGGACAGAGGTCAGAAGTCAGAGGTCAGAGTTGAGAGGTCAGATGTCGGAGGTCAGAGGTTAGAGGTCAGATGTCAGAGTTCACAGTTCAGAGTTCACCGTACAGAATTCATGGCTCAAAGTTCAGAGGTCAGAGGTCAGTGGTCAGAGGACAGAGGTCAGAGGTCAGGGGTCAGGGGTCAGTGGACAGTGGTCAGAGGTCAGAGGTCAGTGGTCAGAGGTCAGAGGTCAGTGCTCAGAGTTCAGATGTCACAGGTCAGGGGTCTGAGGACAGAGGTCAGAGGTCAGGTATCAGTGGTCAGAGGTCAGAGGTCAGAGGTCAGATTTCAGAGTTCAACGGTCAGAGTTCAGAGGTCAGAGGTCAAAGGTCAGGGTTCACAGTTTAGAGATCGGTGGGCAAGGGTCAGAGGTCAGAATTCACCGTTCAGGAGTCAGAGGTCTATGTTCAGAGTTCAGAGGTCAGATGTCGGAGGTCAGAGGTTAGTGGTCAGAGGTCAGAGTTGAGAGGTCAGAAGTCAGGTGTCAGAGGTCAGAGTTGAGAGTTCTGCGGTTCAGAGGTGAGAGGTCAGAGGTCAGAGGTCAGAGGTCAGAGGTCAGAGGTCAGAGGTCAGGGGTCAGAGGTCAGACGTCAGAGGTCAGGCGTCAGAGATTAGAGGTCAGAGGTCAGTGGTCAGATGTCATAGGCCAGAGTTAAATGGTCAGAAGTCAGTGGCCACACGTCAGAGATCAGAGGTCAGAGGTCAGAGTTCACCGTTCAGAATTCATGGTTCAGAGCTCAGAGGTTAGAGGTCAGGGGTCAGAAGTAAGCGACCAGGGTTCAGAATCAACGTTCACAATTCAGAGATCAGAGGTCAGAGGTTAGAGGTCAGAGGTCAGAGTTGAGAGGTCAGAGGTCAACGTTCAGAATTCAAAGGTCAGAGGTAAGGGTCAGAGGTCAAAGGTCAGAGGTCAGGGGTCAGGGGTCAGAGATCAGAAGTAAGCGACCAGAGTTCAGAACCAACGTTCATAATTGAGAGGTCAGAGGTCAGAGGTCAGAGGTCAGAGGTCAGAGGTCAGAGGTCAGTGGTCAGAGGTCAGTGGTCAGAGGTCAGAGGTCCGAGGTCAAGGTCAATGTCAAGGTCAAGGTCAAAGGTCTAAGGACAGAGGTCAGAGGTCAGTGGTCAGAGGTCAGAGGTCAGAGGTCAGAGGTCAGAGGTCAGAGGTCAGAGGTCAGAGGTCAAGGTCAAGGTCAAGGTCAAGGTCAAGGTCAAGGTCAAGGTCAAGGTCAAGGTCAAGGTCAAGGTCAAGGTCAAGGTCAAGGTCAAGGTCAAGGTCAAGGTCAAGGTCAAGGTCAAGGTCAAGGTCAAGGTCAAGGTCAAGGTCAAGGTCAAGGTCAAGGTCAAGGTCAAGGTCAAGGTCAAGGTCAAGGTCAAGGTCAAGGTCAAGGTCAAGGTCAAGGTCAAGGTCAAGGTCAAGGTCAAAGGTCAAGGTCAGAAGTCAGAGGCCAGAGGTCATAGTGCAGAGGTCAAAGGTCAAGGTCAAGGTCAAGGTCAAGGTCAAGGTCGAGGTCAAGGTCAAAGGTCAGAGGTCAAAGGTCAAAGGACAGAGGTCAAGGTCAAAGGTCAGAGGCCAGAGGTCATAGTGCAGAGGTCAAAGGTCAAGGTCAAGGTCAAGGTCAAGGTCGAGGTCAAGGTCAAAGGTCAAGGTCAGAAGTCAGTGGTCAGAGGTCAAGGTCAAGGTCAAGGTCAAAGGTCAAAGGACAGAGGTCAGGGTCAAAGGTCAGAGGCCAGAGGTCATAGTGCAGAGGTCAAAGGTCAAGGTCAAGGTCGAGGTCGAGGTCGAGGTCGAGGTCAAGGTCAAAGGTCAGAGGTCAAAGGTCAAAGGTCAGAGGTCAGAGGTCAAGGTCAAAGGTCTAAGGACAGAGGTCAGTGGTCAGAGGTCAAGGTCAAGGTCAAGGTCAAAGGTCAAAGGACAGAGGTCAAGGTCAAAGGTCAGAGGCCAGAGGTCATAGTGCAGAGGTCAAAGGTCAAGGTCAAGGTCAAGGTCAAGGTCAAGGTCAAGGTCAAGGTCAAGCTCAAGGTCAAGGTCAAGGTCAAGGTCAAGGTCAAGGTCAAGGTCAAGGTCAAGGTCAAGGTCAAGGTCAAGGTCAAGGTCAAGGTCAAGGTCAAGGTCAAGGTCAAGGTCAAGGTCAAGGTCAAAGGTCAAGGTCAGAAGTCAGAGGCCAGAGGTCATAGTGCAGAGGTCAAAGGTCAAGGTCAAGGTCAAGGTCAAGGTCAAGGTCGAGGTCAAGGTCAAAGGTCAGAGGTCAAAGGTCAAAGGACAGAGGTCAAGGTCAAAGGTCAGAGGCCAGAGGTCATAGTGCAGAGGTCAAAGGTCAAGGTCAAGGTCAAGGTCAAGGTCGAGGTCAAGGTCAAAGGTCAAGGTCAGAAGTCAGTGGTCAGAGGTCAAGGTCAAGGTCAAGGTCAAAGGTCAAAGGACAGAGGTCAGGGTCAAAGGTCAGAGGCCAGAGGTCATAGTGCAGAGGTCAAAGGTCAAGGTCAAGGTCGAGGTCGAGGTCGAGGTCAAGGTCAAAGGTCAGAGGTCAAAGGTCAAAGGTCAGAGGTCAGAGGTCAAGGTCAAAGGTCTAAGGACAGAGGTCAGTGGTCAGAGGTCAAGGTCAAGGTCAAGGTCAAAGGTCAAAGGACAGAGGTCAAGGTCAAAGGTCAGAGGCCAGAGGTCATAGTGCAGAGGTCAAAGGTCAAGGTCAAGGTCAAGGTCAAGGTCAAGGTCAAGGTCAAGGTCAAGGTCAAGGTCAAGGTCAAGGTCAAGGTCAAGGTCAAGGTCAAGGTCAAGGTCAAGGTCAAGGTCAAGGTCAAGGTCAAGGTCAAGGTCAAGGTCAAGGTCAAGGTCAAGGTCAAGGTCAAGGTCAAGGTCAAGGTCAAGGTCAAGGTCAAGGTCAAGGTCAAGGTCAAGGTCAAGGTCAAGGTCAAGGTCAAGGTCAAGGTCAAGGTCAAGGTCAAGGTCAAGGTCAAGGTCAAGGTCAAGGTCAAGGTCAAGGTCAAGGTCTAGGTCTAGGTCTAGGTCTAGGTCTAGGTCAAGGTCAAGGTCAAGGTCAAGGTCAAGTTCAAGGTCAAGGTCAAGGTCAAGGTCAAGGTCAAGGTCAAGGTCAAGGTCAAGGTCAAGGTCAAGGTCAATTTCAAGGTCAAGGTCAAGGTCTAGGTCAAGGTCTAGGTCTGGGGTCTGAAGGCCGGAGAGGATTCGGAGTGGGTGTGGGGACTGAGGTCATGTGGCGCTGACAATGCTGACTCTGAACCATTGTCGGTTTCGTCATCTCTATTTGAGGTGGTCACATGACTAAAATCCTCTCACTCCACCTCCTCGTGGTGGTCCCCGGGCACCCTCTGCGGAGGGTGGCGAACGGAGTGAGGGGTGCAGGGGGGAGGGGGTCGCGCATTTTTGGGGCTTTACTTTCTATTATTTTTCGGGGTTCTATTTTTTCTTCTTCTATTCTCTATTCTATTTTATTAGTTATTTATATTTATTTTTTACTTACCTTTAGTTTACTTGTATTTAGTTTTTCTTTCCTATTATTATTTTCCTAAGTTATTTTATTCCTATTATTTTCACTTACCTTTTTGTTTTACTTACCTTTTGTCTACCTTCCTCTTCCTAGTTTCCTTCTTCTCCTTCTGTTTTTCAGTTTTGTTTGCGGTGAGCCGGTCCTTTTCTTTTTCCTCCCTGGGCTGTCCTTATGGCGGTCCAGTGGAGCCGGGATGGGTCGCGTAATGCGGGTGGGTTTTTTATTTCGATGTTTTTCTTCTTCTCCTTGTGTTTCTTCTGCTTCTTTTGTTCTATTATATATATAATTTATTTAGTTTTGTTTATCTTATACTTACCTTTTTGTTTACCTTTGTTTTGTTTACCTTATTTACCTCTACTTACCTTGTTTGTCCTCATTATTTAGTTTATTTTGGTTTTTACTTACCTTGTTTACTTACCTTTCCTCTTCTGTCCTGTCCTCTTCTTTTACTATTTTGTGGGTGTCCTTTTATGGGTGGGGTGTGCGCGTTGATTCTCTTCCTCTGACGGGTCGGATCCTTATACGGACCAGGATACGCTTTGGTGGAAATCGGTATCGGCCAGCCGCAAATGGTGTGTGTTCTCCGCTCTGTCACAACAATTGGAAAAAACGTTTACTGCGACAGGAGAGGGATACTCCAGCGCCGGCACGGGGGGGGGTGGGCGAGCAGGCCCCCCCGGGTCGTTATCATACGACTGCGAGCTTGAGAGGGGAGACCCCTTGCCCTCTCAAGAAGAAATGGCTACAAGGGAAGACTCTGCAGCCGGAGTACTGGGATCGGACCAGTCAAAAGAAAATGACGATAAGATACCGGGACCGGTTACATTATTGCAAATAATGACAGACAGAGTGAAAGATGAGAAATTAAAGGAAAAGAAGAAAGAAGAAAATAGAAACAAAGAAAAAAAGAATATCGTAGAAGAAGTATTTAAAAGCCCACAAATCATTAAAGATATCATAAATAAGAACATGCAGGTTTCAGATGAAAGCTCTCAAGACGAGAAAATGGATACAGATATAATTTTTGAGATCCCTGGGGTCCAGAATAATAGCAAAAAAGAAAAGGATGCACTGTTGGAAAAGATTGAAATGTCAAATCAGGTAATAGGAAAAATAGAATTAAATATTAAAAATATACAAGAATATGTTAGCATGCATCCAAAAGTCTTTAAACAAGAAATGAAGGAAAGATTACAAAATATTGAAAAAGGAACGATTAAAATAAATAAATGGGGAAAGAAAGCAAGAAATATAAGGACAGAAGAAATTAAAAATAAGAAAACAATAGAAAAAAGGAATGAAGAAATAGAAGAAAAGCTAGAAAATATTGTAAAAGAGATGAAAATACTAAAAGAAGAAAATCAAAACTTAACAAAAAAGGTAGATATCTTAATGCAAGAAAATAAAAATTTATATACAACAATTACAGCAGTAACAGAAGAAAGAAATAACATGAAACAAAAATATAAAAAAATATGGAAAACAATTAAAGAACAAACAAAAAATGAAACAATAAATATAGACATACTTAAAGAAACAATAGATAATGGCTCCGAAACAGATGATACAATGCAGGAAGGATGGAACGAGACATCGGATACGGAAAGAGAGGACACGTCAAGAAGTACCAGTGTTTCGAGTAGAAAAAGAAAAATAACTAATAAAGGAACCCAGGCATCTCCAACATTAGAAAGTAAAAAGAAAAGGAAAGTTAAGGATAATGCAAATGGAAAAAATGAAATTAAAGATAAAAATGTAAAAGATAAAAACGAAAACATAAAACAGATAAATAACAACAATAATAATAAAAGTAACAACAATAATAATAAAAGTAACAATAAAATAATGAATAATAACAGTAACAATAATAATAAAGTAGATACAAAAAAAACAGGAAACATTATGATAGACGCAATAGCCTCGGCAACAGAACAATTGATGGCCGCATTAACCCAACTTAGGGAATCTGAAACAAAAAAACAAAAAGATTATACATATGCAGAAATAACAAAAGAAAATAATATAAATAACGAAGAAAGCGAAATAGGAACACATGATGATGAAGAAAGAGAATGGAAAACAGTAAGGAATAGAAAGAGACAAGTACATACAAATAGAAGAAACTATGAAGAATTTACTAGCGAAAGAGAAACTGAAATAGAAACACAAATGAATAGAACACAAAAAATAAGAAAACCAAGATGGACAATACCAAAAAAAGAAGCAATAGTAATAAAAGCAAAAAATGATGAAGAGTACAGAGATACATATAACAAAATTAATGAAACAGTTGTAAATTCGGATACAATAAAAAGAGTTCGTAAGACCCGAACGGGTCAATTATTAATTGAATTGGTCGAAACGGGCGATACGGAAGACCTGAAAGAAAAGTTAGTAAAATCATTGGAAGGTAGAGAAATAAGAATACTACAAAAACTTTTTGAAGTAGAATTTAAAGATTTAGACCCAATGGTAACTAAAGATAAAATACTAGAAGCATTAACGACAAAAATAAAAATTAAAAGAGAAGATATAAGTTCCAAGTATTAAGAGCAACGAAACAGGGAACACAAGTAGCGGTCATAGAGTTACCAATAAAATACCTAAAAATAATAAACGAAACAGAAAAAATAAAAATAGGACTTACTAATGTTAAAATGACTCCGGCACCAAAAATATTGAAATGTTTTAGGTGCCATAGAATCGGGCACTACAGTACCAGCTGTAAGGAAGAAATACAGGACAATCTAAGATGTCGTAAATGCGGAATTAACGGACACTCGATGTTAGAAAAGAAAGATGGTAAAATAGAAGAATGTAAAAATGAATTCTGTTGTCAGGAGTGTAAATATGCAAGACTACCGATGAAACACTTAATGTGTACAATGACATGTCCGCTTTTCCGGAAAACATTAAAAGACCTAAAGGAACAATTTACAAATTATTATAATGCGAATCCTACAAATTAACGCTAATCATAATGAAACTGCACACCAACTTATGGAACATGCAATAATAAAAAATAAAATCGATATAGCATGCGTTCAGGAGCCATATATAAAATTATGTAAAGAATGGATAAACTCAAAAGATAAAAAAGCTAATATAAAAATAATAAATAATAATATTAAAATAACTAAAGACATGCAAATAATAGGTGAATTTTACGTAGGAATTAAAACAAACTACATGACGTTGGTAAATATGTATATATCTCCTAACCGTAGCATGCAAGAATTCAAAGATAATCTAGAGGAAATAGAAAATAAAAAAAGAAACTGGAAAGAACCAATAATCATAATAGGCGACCTGAACGCAAGATCGACAGAATTCGGCGATACAAAAAACACAAACAGAGGTTTAGTACTTTCAACATATGTACAAGACATGCATATGACTCCGATAATTATACAGGGTGGTAACTACACCTTCCATCGCGGAAGAGCAAAATCCAAGGTTGACGTGATATTTTCAAGTAGTAACTTTATAAACAAAATAAACAGTAAAATAGATCACGAGGAAAACTCTTCAGATCACAAAACAATTATACACGATATAGATCTATCAAAAAATATGGAATACAAAATAAGTATGCGACATAACGTAGATTGGAAGTGGAATCTAAAAAACTTTGATGGAAAAAAATTCTTAAACCTATTCAATGAACTAAATAAAAACTTAAAACTAGATAACATAAATATAGATAAAAATACAATAAATAAATACTTTAAAAATATAACAACAACATGCAAGAAAACACTTGAAAAGAAAAAGAATACTTACCGTCATCCGGAAAATACATGGTGGAACAGTGAGATAGCAGATATAAGAAGCCAGGTGGTCAAAGCGAGAAGAAAAATGCTAAAAGCGAAGGCTCGGAACAACAACTATGAACAGAAAAAAGAAGAATATAAAACAATTAAAAAGAAACTGCAGTATAAAATTAATGATGCTAAAAGAGAAACTTGGAAGGATTTCGTCAATCTATTGGAAAATGATATCTGGGGCCGCCCCTTTCAGGTGATACGAAATAAATTCAAAAGTAAAATGTCACCCCCCTGTATTAGGGATGTAGACGCGAGACGTATTTTAGAAGAACTCTTTCCTAAAGAAACAAATAAAGCGAAATACGACTACTTTGATAAAAACGAAAACAATATAATAATAAGTAAAAACGAAATGTTAAATATAGGAGAAAAAATAGAAGTTAAAAAGGCAATAGGCCTGGATAAAATACCGCCACAACTGATTAAATATATAATTCAAAACGATATAAAAAATTTCACAGAAGTTATAAATGGATGCATTAAATTACATTACATTCCAGATAAATGGAAAACGACTAGGACGATTCTACTAAGAAAAACAGACGAAGACACACTATTGGCGACAAATTTTAGACCGATATGCATAAGTGACGGTTTATATAAAATTATGGAAAGAGTTCTCGAAATAAAAATAAAAGAACATTTGGGATATGATCCGTATCACCACAACCAATTTGGCTTCTGTAAGGGGAAGGGTACATTAGATGCTCTTAAAGTTATAACAACGCATATGGAGGAAAGCAACAGTAGGGGTTACTTTGGTTTTCTGGTGAGCCTGGACGTACGCAACGCGTTTAACAGCGTATCATGGAACACAATTTTTGAAATGCTAAAGAAAAAAGAATTTCCAGAACAAGTACAGAGCTTAATACAGCAGTGTTTTACGCATAGGTACATTAAATACAAAGCTGCTAACAGATGGATACAAGTACCGACAGAAAAAGGCGTACCACAGGGTTCCATACTATCGCCGATACTATGGAACCTTGTATACGATGAATTGCTGAACCTAAACTACGATGAAAAAGTTAAAGTAGTAGCCTATGCGGACGACATTGCTGTGTTCAGCTCTGGAACAAGATTATACAAAGTGAAAAGAGATATAGAGATTACCATAAAAGAAAAAATAGCACCATGGCTAGAAAAGAAAGGATTACAAATGGCTCCCCAGAAGACCAAGGTGATGAGCTATAATAAAAAATGGTTGCCACCAGATTTCGAGATGGAAGTATTAAACAATAATATTAAACCGGTTGATTCATTAAAATATCTAGGTGTAACGTTAAGTAAGAATAATAACTTCTTTGCTCATGTAGATAAAGTAGTTAGACACGCAGCGTTTGTGATGACGGAATTATCTCGCCTAATGCTGAATATAGGCGGTCCTAAAAGCTCAGACAGACGTCTACACTACAATATTATTATCTCGATTATAGGTTATGCTAGCCCGATTTGGGCCCCTCGTGCGCTGAAATTTAATAGAAATAAAAAATTATTAGCTCAAATACAAAGGACGGGGCTCAGTAAAGTAGCGAGGAGCTACAAATCGGCAGGAAGGTATGCGTTATGCGCAATTACAGGTTGCTTACCAATAGAATTCCATCTTGAAGAGAGATCCAGACTGTATGCGGTTGCCGTAAGATATAGACCCCTGGAGACTGATGACGATGACGCAAAAAATTGGAAACAAGAAAATCTAGAAAGAGAAAAACAGAATATTGATAGGAGAATATGGTCTAGCTGGCAACGTCAGTGGCAAGAAAAAACAAAAGTATCTGAATGGACACGGAAATTAATTCCACGTCCAGATCAATGGAGAAAGAGAAAATTTGGTCAGCTAAATTTCAGACTTACTCAGATGTTGTCTGGTCACGGCGTATTCGGGTCCTTCCTGAAAAAAATTCAAAAGGCGACGTCAGACGAATGTTGGTGGTGTCCTACTAGTCATGATGATCCGGAGCACACACTTCTGCATTGTGCTCGGTGGGATGCTGAACGGCTGCACCTAGAACAAAAAATAGAAGAAAGATTAGATATAGACAACTTTATGGAAATTATGATTAGAAGTGAAAAAGATTGGAAAGCAATAGACGAATTTGTAAATAAAATAATGACAGGAAAAGAAGAAATGGAGAGAAAGAAAGAAAGAGAAAGAGAAGAAGAGGATTGAAAGAGGAAACAGAAAACAGAAAACACAAAAAAAAGGAGAAAAAAATGTAGAAAAAAAATATAAAAACGAATACAAATAGATGAAGAAAACAAAAGAAAAACGAGAATGAAAGACAAGAACAGGAGTGGGGAAGGCCCAATTAAGGGGGGAGAAATGCGAAGAGCGGAGCCCCCCCTTCAGAACATAATTGGGATAAAGATGAGGAAAAAGGGGCATATACAACAGCTTATGTCCCGGGGCGTGGGAGTTGTAAACCTCCCACGCCACAAAAAAAAAAAAAAAAAGGTCAAGGTCAAGGTCAAGGTCAAGGTCAAGGTCAAAGGTCAAGGTCAAGGTCAAAGGTCAAAGGTCAAAGGTCAAGGTCAAGGTCAAGGTCAAGGTCAAAGGTAAACGTCAAGGTCAAGGTCATGGTCAAGGTCAAGGTCAAGGTCAAGGTCAAAGGTCAAAGGTCAAACGTCAAGGTCAAGGTCAAGGTCAAAGGTCAAGTTCAAGGTCAAAGGTCAAGGTCAAGGTCAAGGTCAAAGGTCAAGGTCAAGGTCAAGGTCAAGGTCAAGGTCAAGGTCAAAGGTCAAGGTCAAAGGTCAAGGTCAAGGTCAAGGTCAAGGTCAAGGTCAAGGTCAAGGTCATGGTCAAGGTCATGGTCAAAGGTCAAAGGTCAAAGGTCAAAGGTCAAGTTCAAGGTCAAAGGTCAAGGTCAAGGTCAAGGTGTAGGTCAAGGTCAAGGTCAAAGGTCAGAGGTCAAGGTCAGAAGTCAGTGGTCAGAGGTCAAGGTCAAGGTCAAGGTCAAGGTCAAAGGTCAAATGACAGAGGTCAAGGTCAAAGGTCAGAGGCCAGAGGTCATAGTGCAGAGGTCAAAGGTCAAGGTCAAGGTCAAGGTCAAGGTCGAGGTCAAGGTCAAAGGTCAGAGGTCAAAGGTCAAAGGTCAGAGGTCAAGGTCAAAGGTCAAAGGACAGAGGTCAAGGTCAAAGGTCAGAGGCCAGAGGTCATAGTGCAGAGGTCAAAGGTCAAGGTCAAGGTCAAGGTCAAGGTCAAGGTCAAGGTCAAGGTCAAGGTCAAGGTCAAGGTCAAAGGTCAGAGGTCAAAGGTCAAAGGTCAGAGGTCAAGGTCAAAGGTCAAGGCCAAGGTCAAGGTCAAGGTCAAAGGTCAAGGTCAAGGTCAAGGTCAAGGTCAAGGTCAAGGTCAAGGTCAAGGTCAAGGTCAAGGTCAAAGGTAAAGGTCAAGGTCAAGGTCATGGTCAAGGTCAAGATCAAGGTCAAACGTCAAGGTCAAGGTCAAAGGTCAAGTTCAAGGTCAAAGGTCAAGGTCAAGGTCAAGGTCAAGGTCAAGGTCAAGGTCAAGGTCAAGGTCAAGGTCAAGGTCAAAGGTCAAGGTCAAGGTCAAGGTCAAAGGTCAAGGTCAAGGTCAAAGGACAAGGTCAAGGTCAAGGTCAAGGTCAAGGTCAAGGTCAAGGTCAAGGTCAAGGTCAAGGTCAAGGTCAAGGTCAAGGTCAAGGTCAAGGTCAAGGTCAAGGTCAAGGTCAAGGTCAAGGTCAAGGTCTAGGTCTAGGTCAAGGTCAAGGTCAAGGTCAAGGTCAAGGTCAAGGTCAAAGGTCAAGGTCAAGGTCAAGGTCAAGGTCAAGGTCAAAGGTCAAGGTCAAAGGTCAAGGTCAAGGTCAAGGTCAAAGGTCAAGGTCAAGGTCAAGGTCAAGGTCAAGGTCAAAGGTCAAGGTCAAGGCCAAGGTCAAGGTCAAAGGTCAAGGTCAAGGTCAAGGTCAAAGGTCAAGGTCAAGGTCAAGGTCAAGGTGTAGGTCAAGGTCAAGGTCAAAGGTCAGAGGTCAAGGTCAGAAGTCAGTGGTCAGAGGTCAAGGTCAAGGTCAAGGTCAAGGTCAAAGGTCAAATGACAGAGGTCAAGGTCAAAGGTCAGAGGCCAGAGGTCATAGTGCAGAGGTCAAAGGTCAAGGTCAAGGTCAAGGTCAAGGTCGAGGTCAAGGTCAAAGGTCAGAGGTCAAAGGTCAAAGGTCAGAGGTCAAGGTCAAAGGTCAAAGGACAGAGGTCAAGGTCAAAGGTCAGAGGCCAGAGGTCATAGTGCAGAGGTCAAAGGTCAAGGTCAAGGTCAAGGTCAAGGTCAAGGTCAAGGTCAAGGTCAAGGTCAAGGTCAAAGGTCAGAGGTCAAAGGTCAAAGGTCAGAGGTCAAGGTCAAAGGTCAAGGCCAAGGTCAAGGTCAAGGTCAAAGGTCAAGGTCAAGGTCAAGGTCAAGGTCAAGGTCAAGGTCAAGGTCAAGGTCAAGGTCAAGGTCAAAGGTAAAGGTCAAGGTCAAGGTCATGGTCAAGGTCAAGATCAAGGTCAAAGGTCAAAGGTCAAACGTCAAGGTCAAGGTCAAAGGTCAAGTTCAAGGTCAAAGGTCAAGGTCAAGGTCAAGGTCAAGGTCAAGGTCAAGGTCAAGGTCAAGGTCAAGGTCAAAGGTCAAGGTCAAGGTCAAGGTCAAAGGTCAAGGTCAAGGTCAAAGGACAAGGTCAAGGTCAAGGTCAAGGTCAAGGTCAAGGTCAAGGTCAAGGTCAAGGTCAAGGTCAAGGTCAAGGTCAAGGTCAAGGTCAAGGTCAAGGTCAAGGTCAAGGTCAAGGTCAAGGTCAAGGTCAAGGTCAAGGTCAAGGTCAAGCTCTAGGTCTAGGTCAAGGTCAAGGTCAAGGTCAAGGTCAAGGTCAAGGTCAAGGTCAAGGTCAAGGTCAAGGTCAAGGTCAAGGTCTAGGTCTAGGTCTAGGTCTAGGTCTAGGTCAAGGTCTAGGTCAAGGTCAAGGTCAAGGTCAAGGTCAAGGTCAAGGTCAAGGTCAAGGTCAAGGTCAAGGTCAAGGTCAAGGTCAAGGTCAAGGTCAAGGTCAAGGTCAAGGTCAAGGTCAAGGTCAAGGTCAAGGTCAAGGTCTAGGTCTAGGTCTAGGTCTAGGTCTAGGTCAAGGTCAAGGTCTAGGTCAAGGTCAAGGTCAAGGTCAAGGTCAAGGTCAAGGTCAAGGTCAAGGTCAAGGTCAAGGTCAAGGTCAAGGTCAAGGTCAAGGTCAAGGTCAAGGTCAAGGTCAAGGTCAAGGTCAAGGTCAAGGTCAAGGTCAAGGTCAAGGTCAAGGTCAAGGTCAAGGTCAAGGTCAAGGTCAAGGTCAAGGTCAAGGTCAAAGGTCAAGGTCAGAAGTCAGTGGTCAGAGGTCAAGGTCAAGGTCAAGGTCAAAGGTCAAAGGACAGAGGTCAAGGTCAAAGGTCAGAGGCCAGAGGTCATAGTGCAGAGGTCAAAGGTCAAGGTCAAGGTCAAGGTCAAGGTCGAGGTCAAGGTCAAAGGTCAGAGGTCAAAGGTCAAAGGTCAGAGGTCAAGGTCAAAGGTCAAGGCCAAGGTCAAGGTCAAGGTCAAAGGTCAAAGGTCAAGGTCAAGGTCACGGTCAAGGTCAAGGTCAAGGTCAAAGGTAAAGGTCAAGGTCAAGGTCATGGTCAAGGTCAAGATCAAGGTCAAAGGTCAAAGGTCAAACGTCAAGGTCAAGGTCAAAGGTCAAGTTCAAGGTCAAAGGTCAAGGTCAAGGTCAAGGTCAAGGTCAAGGTCAAGGTCAAGGTCAAGGTCAAGGTCAAGGTCAAGGTCAAGGTCAAGGTCAAAGGTCAAGGTCAAGGTCAAGGTCAAAGGTCAAGGTCAAGGTCAAGGTCAAGGTCAAGGTCAAGGTCATGGTCATGGTCAAGGTCAAGGTCAAGGTCAAGGTCAAAGGTCAAGGTCAAGGTCAAGGTCAAGGTCAAAGGTCAAGGTCAAAGGTCAAGGTCAAGGTCAAGGTCAAAGGTCAAGGTCAAGGTCAAAGGTCAAGGTCAAGGTCAAGGTCAAAGGTCAAGGTCAAGGCCAAGGTCAAGGTCAAGGTCAAAGGTCAAAGGACAGAGGTCAAGGTCAAAGGTCAGAGGCCAGAGGTCATAGTGCAGAGGTCAAAGGTCAAGGTCAAGGTCAAGGTCAAGGTCAAGGTCATGGTCATGGTCAAGGTCAAGGTCAAGGTCAAGGTCAAGGTCAAGGTCAAGGTCAAGTTCAAGGTCAAAGGTCAAGGTCAAGGTCAAGGTCAAAGGTCAAGATCAAGGTCAAGGTCAAGGTCAAAGGTCAAAGGTCAAACGTCAAGGTCAAGGTCAAAGGTCAAGTTCAAGGTCAAAGGTCAAGGTCAAGGTCAAGGTCAAAGGTCAAGATCAAGGTCAAGGTCAAGGTCAAGGTCAAGGTCAAGGTCAAAGGTCAAGGTCAAAGGTCAAGGTCAAGGTCAAGGTCAAGGTCAAGGTCAAGGTCAAGGTCAAGGTCAAGGTCATGGTCAAGGTCAAAGGTCAAAGGACAGAGGTCAAGGTCAAAGGTCAGAGGCCAGAGGTCATAGTGCAGAGGTCAAAGGTCAAGGTCAAGGTCAAGGTCAAGGTCAAGGTCAAGGTCGAGGTCAAGGTCAAAGGTCAGAGGTCAAAGGTCAAAGGTCAGAGGTCAAGGTCAAAGGTCAAAGGACAGAGGTCAAGGTCAAAGGTCAGAGGCCAGAGGTCATAGTGCAGAGGTCAAAGGTCAAGGTCAAGGTCAAGGTCAAGGTCAAGGTCAAGGTCAAAGGTAAAGGTCAAGGTCAAGGTCATGGTCAAGGTCAAGATCAAGGTCAAAGGTCAAAGGTCAAACGTCAAGGTCAAGGTCAAAGGTCAGGTTCAAGGTCAAAGGTCAAGGTCAAGGTCAAGGTCAAGGTCAAGGTCAAGGTCAAGGTCAAGGTCAAGGTCAAGGTCAAGGTCAAAGGTCAAGGTCAAGGTCAAGGTCAAAGGTCAAGGTCAAGGTCAAAGGTCAAGGTCAAGGTCAAGGTCAAGGTCAAGGTCAAGGTCATGGTCATGGTCAAGGTCAAGGTCAAGGTCAAGGTCAAGGTCAAGGTCAAGGTCAAGGTCAAGGTCAAGGTCAAAGGTCAAGGTCAAGGTCAAGGTCAAGGTCAAAGGTCAAGGTCAAGGTCAAGGTCAAGGTCAAGGTCAAGGTCAAGGTCAAGGTCAAGGTCAAGGTCAAGGTCAAGGTCAAGGTCAAGGTCAAGGTCAAGGTCAAGGTCAAGGTCAAGGTCAAGGTCAAGATCAAGGTCATGGTCAAGGTCAAGGTCAAAGGTCAAAGGTCAAAGGTCAAAGGTCAAAGGTCAAAGGTCAAGGTCAAAGGTCAAGGTCAAGGTCAAGGTCAAGGTCAAGGTCAAGGTCAAAGGTCAAGATCAAGGTCATGGTCAAGGTCAAGGTCAAAGGTCAAAGGTCAAAGGTCAAAGGTCAAAGGTCAAGGTCAAGGTCAAGGTCAAAGGTCAAGGTCAAGGTCAAGGTCAAGGTCAAAGGTCAAGGTCAAGGTCAAGGTCAAGGTCAAGGTCAAGGTCAAAGGTCAAGGTCAAGGCCAAGGTCAAGGTCAAAGGTCAAGGTCAAGGTCAAGGTCAAGGTCAAAGGTCAAGGTCAAGGTCAAGGTGTAGGTCAAGGTCAAAGGTCAAAGGTCAAAGGTCAAAGGTCAAGGTCAAGGTCAAGGTCAAGGTCAAGGTCAAGGTCAAAGGTCAAGGTCAAGGTCAAGGTCAAGGTCAAGGTCAAGGTCAAGGTCAAGGTCAAGGTCAAGGTCAAAGGTCAAGGTCAAAGGTCAAGGTCAAAGGTCAAAGGTCAAGGTCAAGGTCAAAGGTCAAAGGTCAAGGTCAAGGTCAAGGTCAAGGTCAAAGGTCAAAGTCAAGGTCATGGTCAAGGTCATAGGTCAAGTTCAAGGTCAAAGGTCAAGGTCAAGGTCAAGGTCAAGGTCAAGGTCAAGGTCAAGGTCAAAGGTCAAAGGTCAAACGTCAAAGGTCAAAGGTCAAGGTCAAGGTCAAAGGTCAAGGTCAAGGCCAAGGTCAAGATCAAGGTCAAGGTCAAGGTCAAGGTCAAAGGTCAAGGTCAAGGCCAAGGTCAAGGTCAAAGGTCAAGGTCAAGGTCAAAGGTCAAGGTCAAGGTCAAGGTGAAGGTGTAGGTCAAGGTCAAGGTCAAGGTCAAGGTCAAGGTCAAGGTCAAGGTCAAGGTCAAGGTCAAGGTCAAGGTCAAGGTCAAGGTCAAGGTCAAGGTCAAGGTCAAGGTCAAGGTCTAGGTCTAGGTCTAGGTCTAGGTCTAGGTCAAGGTCAAGGTCAAAGGTCAAGGTCAAAGGTCAAGGTCAAGGTCAAGGTCAAAGGTCAAGGTCAAGGTCAAGGTCAAGGTCAAAGGTCAAGGTCAAGGCCAAGGTCAAGGTCAAAGGTCAAGGTCAAGGTCAAGGTCAAGGTCAAAGGTCAAGGTCAAGGTCAAGGTCAAGGTGTAGGTCAAGGTCAAGGTCAAAGGTCAGAGGTCAAGGTCAGAAGTCAGTGGTCAGAGGTCAAGGTCAAGGTCAAGGTCAAGGTCAAAGGTCAAATGACAGAGGTCAAGGTCAAAGGTCAGAGGCCAGAGGTCATAGTGCAGAGGTCAAAGGTCAAGGTCAAGGTCAAGGTCAAGGTCGAGGTCAAGGTCAAAGGTCAGAGGTCAAAGGTCAAAGGTCAGAGGTCAAGGTCAAAGGTCAAAGGACAGAGGTCAAGGTCAAAGGTCAGAGGCCAGAGGTCATAGTGCAGAGGTCAAAGGTCAAGGTCAAGGTCAAGGTCAAGGTCAAGGTCAAGGTCAAGGTCAAGGTCAAGGTCAAAGGTCAGAGGTCAAAGGTCAAAGGTCAGAGGTCAAGGTCAAAGGTCAAGGCCAAGGTCAAGGTCAAGGTCAAAGGTCAAGGTCAAGGTCAAGGTCAAGGTCAAGGTCAAGGTCAAGGTCAAAGGTAAAGGTCAAGGTCAAGGTCATGGTCAAGGTCAAGATCAAGGTCAAAGGTCAAAGGTCAAACGTCAAGGTCAAGGTCAAAGGTCAAGTTCAAGGTCAAAGGTCAAGGTCAAGGTCAAGGTCAAGGTCAAGGTCAAGGTCAAGGTCAAGGTCAAGGTCAAGGTCAAAGGTCAAGGTCAAGGTCAAGGTCAAAGGTCAAGGTCAAGGTCAAAGGACAAGGTCAAGGTCAAGGTCAAGGTCAAGGTCAAGGTCAAGGTCAAGGTCAAGGTCAAGGTCAAGGTCAAGGTCAAGGTCAAGGTCAAGGTCAAGGTCAAGGTCTAGGTCTAGGTCTAGGTCAAGGTCAAGGTCAAGGTCAAGGTCAAGGTCAAGGTCAAGGTCAAGGTCAAGGTCAAGGTCAAGGTCAAGGTCTAGGTCTAGGTCTAGGTCTAGGTCAAGGTCTAGGTCAAGGTCAAGGTCAAGGTCAAGGTCAAGGTCAAGGTCAAGGTCAAGGTCAAGGTCAAGGTCAAGGTCAAGGTCAAGGTCAAGGTCAAGGTCAAGGTCAAGGTCAAGGTCAAGGTCAAGGTCAAGGTCAAGGTCTAGGTCTAGGTCTAGGTCAAGGTCTAGGTCAAGGTCAAGGTCAAGGTCAAGGTCAAGGTCAAGGTCAAGGTCAAGGTCAAGGTCAAGGTCAAGGTCAAGGTCAAGGTCAAGGTCAAGGTCAAGGTCAAGGTCAAGGTCAAGGTCAAGGTCAAGGTCAAGGTCAAGGTCAAGGTCAAGGTCAAGGTCAAGGTCAAGGTCAAGGTCAAGGTCAAGGTCAAAGGTCAAGGTCAGAAGTCAGTGGTCAGAGGTCAAGGTCAAGGTCAAGGTCAAAGGTCAAAGGACAGAGGTCAAGGTCAAAGGTCAGAGGCCAGAGGTCATAGTGCAGAGGTCAAAGGTCAAGGTCAAGGTCAAGGTCAAGGTCAAGGTCAAGGTCGAGGTCAAGGTCAAAGGTCAGAGGTCAAAGGTCAAAGGTCAGAGGTCAAGGTCAAAGGTCAAGGCCAAGGTCAAGGTCAAGGTCAAAGGTCAAAGGTCAAGGTCAAGGTCACGGTCAAGGTCAAGGTCAAGGTCAAAGGTAAAGGTCAAGGTCAAGGTCATGGTCAAGGTCAAGATCAAGGTCAAAGGTCAAAGGTCAAACGTCAAGGTCAAGGTCAAAGGTCAAGTTCAAGGTCAAAGGTCAAGGTCAAGGTCAAGGTCAAGGTCAAGGTCAAGGTCAAGGTCAAGGTCAAGGTCAAGGTCAAAGGTCAAGGTCAAGGTCAAGGTCAAAGGTCAAGGTCAAGGTCAAAGGTCAAGGTCAAGGTCAAGGTCAAGGTCAAGGTCATGGTCATGGTCAAGGTCAAGGTCAAGGTCAAGGTCAAGGTCAAAGGTCAAGGTCAAGGTCAAGGTCAAGGTCAAAGGTCAAGGTCAAAGGTCAAGGTCAAGGTCAAGGTCAAAGGTCAAGGTCAAGGTCAAAGGTCAAGGTCAAGGTCAAGGTCAAAGGTCAAGGTCAAGGCCAAGGTCAAGGTCAAGGTCAAAGGTCAAAGGACAGAGGTCAAGGTCAAAGGTCAGAGGCCAGAGGTCATAGTGCAGAGGTCAAAGGTCAAGGTCAAGGTCAAGGTCAAGGTCAAGGTCATGGTCATGGTCAAGGTCAAGGTCAAGGTCAAGGTCAAGGTCAAGGTCAAGGTCAAGGTCAAGTTCAAGGTCAAAGGTCAAGGTCAAGGTCAAGGTCAAAGGTCAAGATCAAGGTCAAGGTCAAGGTCAAAGGTCAAAGGTCAAACGTCAAGGTCAAGGTCAAAGGTCAAGTTCAAGGTCAAAGGTCAAGGTCAAGGTCAAGGTCAAAGGTCAAGATCAAGGTCAAGGTCAAGGTCAAGGTCAAGGTCAAAGGTCAAGGTCAAAGGTCAAGGTCAAGGTCAAGGTCAAGGTCAAGGTCAAGGTCAAGGTCAAGGTCAAGGTCAAGGTCATGGTCAAGGTCAAAGGTCAAAGGACAGAGGTCAAGGTCAAAGGTCAGAGGCCAGAGGTCATAGTGCAGAGGTCAAAGGTCAAGGTCAAGGTCAAGGTCAAGGTCAAGGTCAAGGTCGAGGTCAAGGTCAAAGGTCAGAGGTCAAAGGTCAAAGGTCAGAGGTCAAGGTCAAAGGTCAAAGGACAGAGGTCAAGGTCAAAGGTCAGAGGCCAGAGGTCATAGTGCAGAGGTCAAAGGTCAAGGTCAAGGTCAAGGTCAAGGTCAAGGTCAAGGTCAAGGTCAAGGTCAAGGTCAAAGGTAAAGGTCAAGGTCAAGGTCATGGTCAAGGTCAAGATCAAGGTCAAAGGTCAAAGGTCAAACGTCAAGGTCAAGGTCAAAGGTCAGGTTCAAGGTCAAAGGTCAAGGTCAAGGTCAAGGTCAAGGTCAAGGTCAAGGTCAAGGTCAAGGTCAAGGTCAAGGTCAAGGTCAAGGTCAAAGGTCAAGGTCAAGGTCAAGGTCAAAGGTCAAGGTCAAGGTCAAAGGTCAAGGTCAAGGTCAAGGTCAAGGTCAAGGTCAAGGTCATGGTCATGGTCAAGGTCAAGGTCAAGGTCAAGGTCAAGGTCAAGGTCAAGGTCAAGGTCAAGGTCAAGGTCAAGGTCAAAGGTCAAGGTCAAGGTCAAGGTCAAGGTCAAAGGTCAAGGTCAAGGTCAAGGTCAAGGTCAAGGTCAAGGTCAAGGTCAAGGTCAAGGTCAAGGTCAAGGTCAAGGTCAAGGTCAAGGTCAAGATCAAGGTCATGGTCAAGGTCAAGGTCAAAGGTCAAAGGTCAAAGGTCAAAGGTCAAAGGTCAAAGGTCAAGGTCAAGGTCAAGGTCAAAGGTCAAGGTCAAGGTCAAGGTCAAGGTCAAAGGTCAAGGTCAAGGTCAAGGTCAAGGTCAAGGTCAAGGTCAAAGGTCAAGATCAAGGTCATGGTCAAGGTCAAGGTCAAAGGTCAAAGGTCAAAGGTCAAAGGTCAAAGGTCAAAGGTCAAGGTCAAGGTCAAGGTCAAAGGTCAAGGTCAAGGTCAAGGTCAAGGTCAAAGGTCAAGGTCAAGGTCAAGGTCAAGGTCAAGGTCAAAGGTCAAGGTCAAGGCCAAGGTCAAGGTCAAAGGTCAAGGTCAAGGTCAAGGTCAAAGGTCAAGGTCAAGGTCAAGGTGTAGGTCAAGGTCAAAGGTCAAAGGTCAAAGGTCAAAGGTCAAGGTCAAGGTCAAGGTCAAGGTCAAGGTCAAGGTCAAAAGGTCAAGGTCAAGGTCAAGGTCAAGGTCAAGGTCAAGGTCAAGGTCAAGGTCAAGGTCAAGGTCAAGGTCAAGGTCAAAGGTCAAGGTCAAAGGTCAAGGTCAAAGGTCAAAGGTCAAGGTCAAGGTCAAAGGTCAAAGGTCAAGGTCAAGGTCAAGGTCAAGGTCAAAGGTCAAAGTCAAGGTCATGGTCAAGGTCATAGGTCAAGTTCAAGGTCAAAGGTCAAGGTCAAGGTCAAGGTCAAGGTCAAGGTCAAGGTCAAAGGTCAAAGGTCAAAGGTCAAGGTCAAGGTCAAAGGTCAAGGTCAAGGCCAAGGTCAAGATCAAGGTCAAGGTCAAGGTCAAGGTCAAAGGTCAAGGTCAAGGCCAAGGTCAAGGTCAAGGTCAAAGGTCAAGGTCAAGGTCAAAGGTCAAGGTCAAGGTCAAGGTGAAGGTGTAGGTCAAGGTCAAGGTCAAGGTCAAGGTCAAGGTCAAGGTCAAGGTCAAGGTCAAGGTCAAGGTCAAGGTCAAGGTCAAGGTCAAGGTCAAGGTCAAGGTCAAGGTCAAGGTCTAGGTCTAGGTCTAGGTCTAGGTCTAGGTCTAGGTCAAGGTCTGGGGACTGAGGTCATGTGGCGTCTACAGTGGTGACTCTGATCCACTGTCGATTTCGGTCTCTCGATGTGAGAGAGTCACATGGCTAAAATTCCTCTCACTCCACCTCCTCGTGGTGGTCCCCGGGCACCCTCTGCGGAGGGTGGCTAACGGAGTGAGGGGTGCAGGGGGGAGGGGGTCGCGTGCTTTTGGGGCTTTTTTTTCTATTATTTTTGGGGTTCTATTCTCTTTCTCTATCTCTCTATTCTATTTATTAGTTATTTATATTTATTTTACTTACCTTTCGTTACTTACCTTTCCTCTTATTATTTTCCTAAGTTTATTATTACCTTATTTCTATTTTTTTACTTACCTGTTTATTTTACTTACCTGTTTAATTTTGCTTACTTTCTGTTTACCCTCTTCTTTTTCCTAGTTTCTCCTTCTTCTCCTTCTGTTTTTCTGTTTTGTTGTGCGGTGAGCCGGTCCTTTTCTTTTTCCTCCCTGGGCCGTTCTTTGCGGCGGTCTGGTGGAGCCGGGATGGGTCGCGTGATGCGGGTGGGATTTTATTTTGATGTTTTACTTCTTCTTTCTGTGTTTCTTTTTCTTCTTTTCTGTATACTTACCTTTTGTTACCTTTTTGTTTATCTTTTTGTTTACCTTTTGTTTATATTTTGTTTACTTACCTGATAATTGTATACCTTATTTAATTTATTTCTGTTTTTACTTACCTTGTTTTTACCTACCTTTCCTCTTCTGTCCTGTCTTCTTCTTTCTCCTTTGTGGGTGTCGTCTTTTCTGGGTGGGTTGTACGCATCTTTTCTCTTCTCTGCCGAATGGACTTATATGGTTTTGGACCCGGGCAAGTTTGGTGTTTTTTCGGTATCGGCCAGCCGCAAGTGGTGGGATTTTCTCTCTGGCACAACAAATGAATATAACGTTTACTGAGACAGGAGGTGGATCCTCCAGCTCCGGCACGGGGGTGGTGGGCGAGCGGGCCACCCCCGGGTCGTCATCATACGACCGCGAGCTTGTGAAGGTGGAAAACTGGGCCACACAAGAAGTAATTACTACCAGTATTATAACGAACCCGGCTATTGATAAGGACAATACTGTGGAAATGGATATAGATAGAGTGATTCCAGGAGATACGGATAATAAAATTCAAAATTTAGAAACACCTACATCAAGCTCTTTTGTTAATTTAGCAACGATATTTAACATAAAAAACATGCAAGAAGATAAGAGTTTAAGTAAATTAGAACAAAAAATGAATCAATTACAAAATGAAATTAGACAAAAAAACATGCAAAAAATAACAGATAAAAATAACATGCAAAAAATAACAGATAAAAAAACAGAAAGAAAAAATACAATAAATCCACAAGAAAAACATAAATTTTTAAAAGAAAAAACAAACAGTAAAAACCCTATGATTGGATTAATAAATAGTTTTGAAAAAATATCCGAAGACTTTTCAGATCTATCGGACTATTTAGTAACAAAAAATAAAAATATAAATAATTCAGCGAAGGTACTGGTAAAGAGCTTGGATCAGGAAATCACCAATGCGAAAAAGCTAATTTGTAAGGATCTGCAAATATTTATAAAAGAAGAAGTAAAAAGATTAGTTAAAAAGGAAATGGAAGAAGAGATAGGTAAAATAAAGGAAATGATGGTAGACATACAAATTGAACAAGAAAATTTAGAAAGGAGAGAAAAAGAGTTAGAACAAAGGGAAGATAAAGAAAAGGAAAGACAAAAAGAAAGAGAACGAGTAGAAAAAGAAAGAACAGAAAAGGAAAGAAGAGAAAGAGAAAGATATGAGAAGGAAAAAAGAATCATAGAATCAGATAAAAGATTAGGAATTGCAGAATCAGATACATCCAGCAGGCTTTCGCAAACTGATACAGGTGATTTGGGAAGTTATTCGAATGCGGTTAAAAATAATAGAAAAAGAAATAGAACAATAAGTAAATTATCACCACCTATTACACCTACAATAAATAATATAATCATGCAAAAAAAGACTAAACTTACCCATGCAATGAACAAAGAATCCGGAAATCCTCTGATAGAGATGGAATCCAGACGGGACTACAGACACACGATGTCTTCGGAGACGGAGGAATCGGATGACTCCCTGCTACGGTCCTTGGAGGCCCTGAAAAAGAAAATAAAATTAAAAAAGATAAGGAAAAACAAAAAGAATTCTGAAAAGGAAAGGAAAGAATTAGAAAGAGCGAGCGAAGAAGAAGATTGGACAGTAGTTGAGAGAAGAAAAGATAGATTAGCGAAAGAAAGAGACAGATCAGCAAAAGAAAGAGAAGAAGAATCGACAACAGATAATAGAGCGAAGAAAATAAATTCTAGAAGAATAACGAGGCCTAAATGGACAATTCCGAGACCTGACGCAATTGTCATTAAAATGAAAAGTAACGAGGATTATGCTAATGCATATAAAGATATACATAAGAATTTAGGTGATTCGGAGGCTGTTCGCAGAGTCAGAAGGACGCGAACCGGTCAACTTTTGATTGAACTTGAAGAAAATAGTAACGTTGAAGACCTAAAAATAAAAATAAATGATTCATTAAAAAATAGCACACAGGAAATAAAAATTCTACAAAAAGTTTTTGATGTGGAACTAAGGGATATTGATCCCTGGGTTGATAAAAATGAAATTGCGTTGGCGTTGAATGAATGCCTTCAAATACAAAAGGAAGATATAAAAGTTAAAATTCTTCGCGCTACTAAAATGGGCTTACAACTAGCGGTTGCAGAACTACCGCTTAAATATTTAAATAAAATAGTTGAGAAAGAAAAAATTAAAATAGGAATGTCGAGAGTTAGAATGACTCCAACTCCGAAGCTCATTAAGTGCTTCCGGTGTCATAGGTTAGGCCATTTCAGCACTAGCTGCAGAGAACAAATTAAAGATGATCTACGCTGCAGGAAATGTGGCGTAGATGGTCATAAATTCGAAAAACAAGAAGACTGTAGCAATAAAATGAGATGTCTGGATTGTTTCGAGAAAAAATTAGAAAACGAACACATGATGTGCTCGATGGCATGCCCAGGCTTTAGGAAAACTATAAGAGAATTAAAAAGTCAATTTATAAAATATCAACATGCAAATATTACAAGTAAACAATAATAATAGTAGATTGGCACACGAGTTGATGGAAAGAATGGCCGAAAAAGAAAATATTGATATCATATGTATCCAAGAACCGAACTTAAAATATAAAGCCAGTGTAAAATCTAAAGATAAAAAAACATGCATAATAATAAGAAATAAAAACATAAAAATAACAAACAAGAGTAAAATAATCGGAGAATTCTATACAGGTATAGACCTTAAATATATGACGATAGTAAACGTGTACATATCACCTAACTGTGGGCTAAAAGAATATAAAACATACTTACAAGAAATTAAAGAAGAAAAGCTCAAATGGAGTAATCCAGTTATATTACTAGGTGATTTCAACGCTAGATCCAGGCAATATGGAGACCTTATAGATAATAAAAGAGGATTCCTATTAACAGAATTAATCGAAGAAATGAAAATGATCCCCATTGATATGGAAGGAGGAAATTACACATTTCACAGGAAAAAAAGAAAATCTAAAATAGATGTTATTAATGTTAGTAGAAATTTTATAGACAATATTAGAAGTAAAATTAAACAAGAATTTAACGGTTCGGACCATAAATCATGCGTTCATACTTTAAACCTAAAAGACAATCATACATATAATAAAATAATGAAACATAACAAAGACTGGAATTGGAACCTTAAAACCTTCGATGCAAATAAATTTAAAACAGAATTTAACAACCTAAACAAAAATTTAAAATGGGACAACATAAACAAAAAAACAATAGACTTATACTATAACAACATTAAAAAAGCATGCAAAACTATGAAAAAAAGGTATAGAAACTATATACATAAAGAAAACTCATGGTGGAACGAAGAAATTTCGGAACTAAGAACAAATATGATAAAAGCGAGAAGGAGATGGCAAAAGGCCAAATCCCGCGATCATGCATCGTCAAATATTAAAAAAGAAGAATATAAAGACTTAAAAAAGAGATTAATGTATAAAATAAATGATAGCAAAAAGGAATCCTGGAAGGACTTTGTTAATTTACTAAATAATGATTTATGGGGCCGACCATATCATGCAATAAGAAATAGGTATAAAAGTAAACTTCCTCCGCCAATAATCGAGTCAAAAGAAGCAGAAAAAATTCTGACTACATTATTCCCTAGAGAAACGAATAAAATTGAATATGACAACAATCTAAAAAACAATAACAATAATATAATAAGTAACAATAATAACAACAATAAAATAAATAGCAATAACAATATAATAAATAACGATAACAATATAATAAATAACGATAACAATATAAATAACAATAACATATACAACGGAAAAATTAATAAAGAAGAAATACTAGAAATAGCACAGGAAATCGAAACTAAAAAGGCCATTGGCATGGATAAGATTCCCCATGTTATTATTAAATTTATAATTGAAAATGATTTGGAAAACTTCACTAAAATTATGAATGGATGCTTAGATCTGCATTATATCCCACGTATTTGGAAGAAATCAAGAGTTATATTACTTAGGAAAACGAATGACGACTCTATGGAACCAGCAAATTTCAGGCCCATATGCATTGGAAATAGTATTAATAAAATCTTAGAAAAAATTATTGAAAAAAGGATCTATACTCACCTCGGAAATCCGACTTTCCATAATAGTCAGTTTGGCTTCACCAAGGGCAGGTCTACGTTGGACGCACTGGAAGTTATAATAGAACATAAAGAGTGTAGTAACAGAAAAGGTAATTTTGGATTTCTTATCAGTCTCGATGTGAAAAACGCGTTCAATAGTATAGCGTGGAGCAATATTTTTGAAATGTTGAAAAAAAGAAATTTTGATAATAATTTACAAGGTATATTACAGGAATTTTTTAGAGATAGAACTATAGAATACAAAGCTAATGATAAATGGGTCAAAATTAAAACAAAAAAAGGTGTACCACAGGGATCTGTGTTATCGCCTACAATTTGGAATTTGATTTATGACGAGCTGCTAAATATGGACTTCGGAAAAAACATCAGCGTAATTGCTTACGCTGATGATATAGCGGTTTTTTCGTCTAATAAAAAATTATATAATATTAAAAAAGAATTAGAACATGCAATAAATAAAAAGATTGCTCCCTGGCTAACTAATAAAGGACTAGAACTGGCTCCAAAAAAGACTAAAATAATCAGTTATAATAAAAAGGTTCTACCACCTGACCTAAAATTTGAAATACTTGGCGAAAGACTAGAATTGAACGATGATGTTAAGTACTTAGGAGTACTATTAAATAAAACAAACAATTACTTCTCACACGTCGATAAAGTTACGGGTTTTGCCAATGTAGTGATAGGAGAGTTGTCGAGGCTGATGAGAAACAGTGGAGGTCCAAAATACTCGGATAGGAGACTTTACTATAATATAATTAATTCAATAATTGGATATGCAAGCCCCATCTGGGCTCCAATCGCGTTAAAATTTAAAAGAAATATTAATAAGTTAGCGAAACTACAACGTACCTGTTTAATGAGAGTTGCTTGTAGTTATAGAACAGCGGGTAGACTTGCCCTGTGTGCAATCACAGGTTTTCTGCCCACGGAGTACGCCCTGGAAGAAAGAAATGAATTATATAAAATCAACAAAAAATACAAATTACTGGATACAGATGATGAAGATATAAAAAATTGGAAAACCGAAAATGCTAAAATCGAAATAAAAAATAGTAAAAATAGAATTTGGAATTTATGGCATAATAAATGGAACTATAAAATAAAATCATCTGAATGGACGAGAAAGTTAATACCATCTCCGGAAAGATGGCAAGACAGAAAAGATAAGGATAAAAGATTTTTTGGACAACTGAATTTTAGATTGACCCAATTACTTACCGGGCATGGGGTGTTTAAATCCTACTTATTACGGATCGGCAAGGCCGAATCCGATGAATGCTGGTGGTGCCCTGGAAAAAGGGATGACCCAGAACACACCCTAATTGACTGCGATAGATGGGCTGTAAAAAGAAATGAATTAGAGATGAAATTAGGAGTTAACCTAAGAATTACAGAATTTATGGAGATTATGATTGAAAATAAAGATAACTGGAAATTAATAGATGATTTTATAAACTATATAATAACCGAAAAAGAAAAATATGAAAGACAAAAAGAAAAAGAAGAAAAGGAAGCGGCGGCCAGTCAATCTACTAGGTAAATATGCAAATTGTATATAAAAATGTAAAACATGCCAAATTGTATATAATTAGGTATAGGTAAATAGATAGTGAATATATATATATATATGTAAATTCAAATAAAACAAATAAAAGCATAAATAAAAATGTATAAAAAAAGTATAAATAAATAAATAAAATAAAAATGTATATAAAATTTGTATATATATTGTAAATAGACTAGAAAAGAAAAAATTAGCCAAGAATTTTTAGCCAAGAACAGGCGTGGCGCGACTTTGGGAAGTGCGGGGGGAGAAATGCGAAAAGCGGGGCCCCCCCGCCTCCTAATCCCAAAGAAAGTTGCGGAAGTAGAGGGGCAGTCCATTGACTGTCCCGGGTGTGGTCAGGTTTTTCAAACTTTTCCCCCACATCCTTAAAAAAAAAAAAAAAAAAAAAAAAAAAAAAAAAAGGGCTAGGTCAAGGTCTAGGTCAAGGTCAAGGTCAAGGTCAAGGTCAAGGTCAAGGTCAAGGTCAAGGTCAAGGTCAAGGTCAAGGTCAAGGTCAAGGTCAAGGTCAAGGTCAAGGTCAAGGTCAAGGTCAAGGTCAAGGTCAAGGTCAAGGTCAAGGTCAAGGTCAAGGTCAAGGTCAAGGTCAAGGTCTAGGTCTAGGTCTAGGTCAAGGTCAAGGTCAAGGTCAAGGTCTAGGTCTAGGTCTAGGTCAAGGTCAAGGTCAAGGTCAAGGTCAAGGTCAAGGTCAAGGTCAAGGTCATTGTCAAGGTCAAGGTCAAGGTCAAGGTCAAGGTCAAGGTCAAGGTCATGGTCAAGGTCAAGGTCAAGGTCAAGGTCAAGGTCAAGGTCAAGGTCAAGGTCAAGGTCAAGGTCAAGGTCAAGGTCAAGGTCAAGGTCAAGGTCAAGGTCAAGGTCAAGGTCAAGGTCAAGGTCAAGGTCAAGGTCAAGGTCAAGGTCAAGGTCAAGGTCAAGGTCAAGGTCAAGGTCAAGGTCTAGGTCAAGGTCTAGGTCTAGGTCTAGGTCTAGGTCTAGGTCAAGGTCAAGGTCAAGGTCAAGGTCAAGGTCAAGGTCAAGGTCAAGGTCAAGGTCAAGGTCTAGGTCAAGGTCTAGGTCTAGGTCTAGGTCTAGGTCAAGGTCAAGGTCTAGGTCAAGGTCAAGGTCAAGGTCAAGGTCAAGGTCAAGGTCAAGGTCAAGGTCAAGGTCAAGGTCAAGGTCAAGGTCAAGGTCAAGGTCAAGGTCAAGGTCAAGGTCAAGGTCAAGGTCAAGGTCAAGGTCAAGGTCAAGGTCAAGGTCAAGGTCAAGGTCAAGGTCAAGGTCAAGGTCAAGGTCAAGGTCAAGGTCAAGGTCAAGGTCAAGGTCAAGGTCAAGGTCAAGGTCAAGGTCAAGGTCAGAGGTCAAGGTCAAGGTCAAGGTCAAGGTCAAAGGTCAAAGGACAGAGGTCAAGGTCAAAGGTCAGAGGCCAGAGGTCATAGTGCAGAGGTCAAAGGTCAAGGTCAAGGTCAAGGTCGAGGTCAAGGTCAAAGGTCAGAGGTCAAAGGTCAAAGGTCAGAGGTCAAGGTCAAAGGTCAAGGCCAAGGTCAAGGTCAAGGTCAAGGTCAAGGTCAAGGTCAAGGTCAAGGTCAAGGTCAAGGTCAAGGTCAAGGTCAAGGTCAAGGTCAAGGTCAAGGTCAAGGTCAAGGTCAAGGTCAAGGTCAAGGTCAAGGTCAAGGTCAAGGTCAGAGGTCAAGGTCAAGGTCAAGGTCAAGGTCAAAGGTCAAAGGACAGAGGTCAAGGTCAAAGGTCAGAGGCCAGAGGTCATAGTGCAGAGGTCAAAGGTCAAGGTCAAGGTCAAGGTCAAGGTCAAGGTCAAGGTCAAGGTCAAGGTCAAGGTCAAGGTCAAGGTCAAGGTCTAGGTCAAGGTCTAGGTCTAGGTCTAGGTCAAGGTCAAGGTCTAGGTCAAGGTCAAGGTCAAGGTCAAGGTCAAGGTCAAGGTCAAGGTCAAGGTCAAGGTCAAGGTCAAGGTCAAGGTCAAGGTCAAGGTCAAGGTCAAGGTCAAGGTCAAGGTCAAGGTCAAGGTCAAGGTCAAGGTCAAGGTCAAGGTCAAGGTCAAGGTCAAGGTCAAGGTCAAGGTCAAGGTCAAGGTCAAGGTCAAAGGTCAAGGTCAAGGTCAAGGTCAAGGTCAAAGGTCAAGGTCAAAGGTCAAGGTCAAGGTCAAGGTCAAAGGTCAAGGTCAAGGTCAAGGTCAAAGGTCAAGGTCAAGGTCAAAGGTCAAAGGTCAAAGGTCAAGGTCAAGGTCAAGGTCAAGGTCAAAGGTCAAGTTCAAGGTCAAAGGTCAAAGGTCAAGGTCAAGGTCAAGGTCAAGGTCAAGGTCAAGGTCAAAGGTCAAAGGTCAAACGTCAAGGTCAAGGTCAAAGGTCAAGTTCAAGGTCAAAGGTCAAGGTCAAGGTCAAGGTCAAAGGTCAAGGTCAAGGTCAAGGTCAAGGTCAAGGTCAAAGGTCAAGGTCAAAGGTCAAGGTCAAGGTCAAGGTCAAGGTCAAGGTCAAGGTCAAAGGTCAAAGGTCAAAGGTCAAAGGTCAAGGTCAAGGTCAAAGGTCAAGGTCAAGGTCAAAGGTCAAGGTCAAGGCCAAGGTCAAGGTCAAGGTCAAGGTCAAGGTCAAGGTCAAGGTCAAAGGTCAAGGTCAAGGCCAAGGTCAAGGTCAAAGGTCAAGGTCAAGGTCAAGGTCAAAGGTCAAGGTCAAGGTCAAGGTCAAGGTGTAGGTCAAGGTCAAGGTCAAGGTCAAGGTCAAGGTCAAGGTCAAGGTCAAGGTCAAGGTCAAGGTCAAGGTCAAGGTCAAGGTCAAGGTCAAGGTCAAGGTCAAGGTCAAGGTCAAGGTCAAGGTCAAGGTCAAGGTCAAGGTCAAGGTCAAGGTCAAGGTCAAAGGTCAAGGTCAAGGTCAAGGTCAAGGTCAAGGTCAAGGTCAAGGTCAAGGTCAAGGTCAAGGTCAAGGTCAAGGTCAAGGTCAAAGGTCAAGTTCAAGGTCAAAGGTCAAGGTCAAGGTCAAGGTCAAGGTCAAGGTCAAAGGTCAAAGGTCAAGGTCAAGGTCAAGGTCAAGGTCAAGGTCAAGGTCAAGGTCAAGGTCAAGGTCAAGGTCAAGGTCAAGGTCAAGGTCAAGGTCAAGGTCAAGGTCAAGGTCAAGGTCAAGGTCAAGGTCAAGGTCTAGGTCAAGGTCTAGGTCTAGGTCTAGGTCAAGGTCAAGGTCAAGGTCAAGGTCTAGGTCAAGGTCAAGGTCAAGGTCAAGGTCAAGGTCAAGGTCAAGGTCAAGGTCAAGGTCAAGGTCAAGGTCAAGGTCAAGGTCAAGGTCAAGGTCAAGGTCAAGGTCAAGGTCAAGGTCAAGGTCAAGGTCAAGGTCAAGGTCAAGGTCAAGGTCAAGGTCAAGGTCAAGGTCAAGGTCAAGGTCAAGGTCAAGGTCAAGGTCAAGGTCAAGGTCAAGGTCAAAGGTCAAGGTCAAGGTCAAGGTCAAGGTCAAGGTCAAAGGTCAAGGTCAAAGGTCAAGGTCAAGGTCAAGGTCAAAGGTCAAGGTCAAGGTCAAGGTCAAAGGTCAAGGTCAAGGTCAAAGGTCAAAGGTCAAAGGTCAAGGTCAAGGTCAAGGTCAAGGTCAAGGTCAAGGTCAAAGGTCAAGTTCAAGGTCAAAGGTCAAAGGTCAAGGTCAAGGTCAAGGTCAAGGTCAAGGTCAAGGTCAAAGGTCAAAGGTCAAACGTCAAGGTCAAGGTCAAAGGTCAAGTTCAAGGTCAAAGGTCAAGGTCAAGGTCAAGGTCAAAGGTCAAGGTCAAGGTCAAGGTCAAGGTCAAAGGTCAAGGTCAAAGGTCAAGGTCAAGGTCAAGGTCAAGGTCAAGGTCAAGGTCAAAGGTCAAAGGTCAAAGGTCAAAGGTCAAGGTCAAGGTCAAAGGTCAAGGTCAAGGTCAAAGGTCAAGGTCAAGGCTAAGGTCAAGGTCAAGGTCAAGGTCAAGGTCAAGGTCAAAGGTCAAGGTCAAGGCCAAGGTCAAGGTCAAAGGTCAAGGTCAAGGTCAAGGTCAAAGGTCAAGGTCAAGGTCAAGGTCAAGGTGTAGGTCAAGGTCAAGGTCAAGGTCAAGGTCAAGGTCAAGGTCAAGGTCAAAGGTCAAGGTCAAGGTCAAGGTCAAGGTCAAGGTCAAGGTCAAGGTCAAGGTCAAGGTCAAGGTCAAGGTCAAGGTCAAGGTCAAGGTCAAGGTCAAGGTCAAGGTCAAAGGTCAAGTTCAAGGTCAAAGGTCAAAGGTCAAGGTCAAGGTCAAGGTCAAGGTCAAGGTCAAAGGTCAAAGGTCAAACGTCAAGGTCAAGGTCAAAGGTCAAGTTCAAGGTCAAAGGTCAAGGTCAAGGTCAAGGTCAAAGGTCAAGGTCAAGGTCAAGGTCAAGGTCAAGGTCAAGGTCAAAGGTCAAAGGTCAAACGTCAAGGTCAAGGTCAAAGGTCAAGTTCAAGGTCAAAGGTCAAGGTCAAGGTCAAGGTCAAAGGTCAAGGTCAAGGTCAACGTCAAGGTCAAAGGTCAAGGTCAAAGGTCAAGGTCAAAGGTCAAGTTCAAGGTCAAAGGTCAAGGTCAAGGTCAAGGTCAAAGGTCAAGGTCAAGGTCAAGGTCAAGGTCAAGGTCAAGGTCAAGGTCAAGGTCAAAGGTCAAGGTCAAGGTCAAGGTCAAAGGTCAAGGTCAAGGTCAAGGTCAAGGTCAAAGGTCAAGGTCAAAGGTCAAGGTCAAGGTCAAGGTCAAGGTCAAGGTCAAGGTCAAAGGTCAAAGGTCAAAGGTCAAAGGTCAAGGTCAAGGTCAAAGGTCAAGGTCAAGGTCAAAGGTCAAGGTCAAAGGTCAAGGTCAAGGTCAAGGTCAAGGTCAAGGTCAAGGTCAAAGGTCAAAGGTCAAAGGTCAAAGGTCAAGGTCAAGGTCAAAGGTCAAGGTCAAGGTCAAAGGTCAAGGTCAAGGCCAAGGTCAAGGTCAAGGTCAAGGTCAAGGTCAAGGTCAAAGGTCAAGGTCAAGGCCAAGGTCAAGGTCAAAGGTCAAGGTCAAGGTCAAGGTCAAAGGTCAAGGTCAAGGTCAAGGTCAAGGTGTAGGTCAAGGTCAAGGTCAAGGTCAAGGTCAAGGTCAAGGTCAAGGTCAAGGTCAAGGTCAAGGTCAAGGTCAAGGTCAAGGTCAAGGTCAAGGTCAAGGTCAAGGTCAAGGTCAAGGTCAAAGGTCAAGGTCAAGGTCAAGGTCAAGGTCAAGGTCAAGGTCAAGGTCAAGGTCAAGGTCAAGGTCAAGGTCTAGGTCTAGGTCTAGGTCAAGGTCAAGGTCAAGGTCAAGGTCTAGGTCTAGGTCTAGGTCAAGGTCAAGGTCAAGGTCAAGGTCAAGGTCAAGGTCAAGGTCAAGGTCATTGTCAAGGTCAAGGTCAAGGTCAAGGTCAAGGTCAAGGTCAAGGTCATGGTCAAGGTCAAGGTCAAGGTCAAGGTCAAGGTCAAGGTCAAGGTCAAGGTCAAGGTCAAGGTCAAGGTCAAGGTCAAGGTCAAGGTCAAGGTCAAGGTCAAGGTCAAGGTCAAGGTCAAGGTCAAGGTCTAGGTCAAGGTCTAGGTCTAGGTCTAGGTCTAGGTCAAGGTCAAGGTCAAGGTCAAGGTCAAGGTCAAGGTCAAGGTCAAGGTCAAGGTCAAGGTCTAGGTCAAGGTCTAGGTCTAGGTCTAGGTCTAGGTCAAGGTCAAGGTCTAGGTCAAGGTCAAGGTCAAGGTCAAGGTCAAGGTCAAGGTCAAGGTCAAGGTCAAGGTCAAGGTCAAGGTCAAGGTCAAGGTCAAGGTCAAGGTCAAGGTCAAGGTCAAGGTCAAGGTCAAGGTCAAGGTCAAGGTCAAGGTCAAGGTCAAGGTCAAGGTCAAGGTCAAGGTCAAGGTCAAGGTCAAGGTCAAGGTCAAGGTCAAGGTCAAGGTCAAGGTCAAGGTCAGAGGTCAAGGTCAAGGTCAAGGTCAAAGGTCAAAGGACAGAGGTCAAGGTCAAAGGTCAGAGGCCAGAGGTCATAGTGCAGAGGTCAAAGGTCAAGGTCAAGGTCAAGGTCGAGGTCAAGGTCAAAGGTCAGAGGTCAAAGGTCAAAGGTCAGAGGTCAAGGTCAAAGGTCAAGGCCAAGGTCAAGGTCAAGGTCAAAGGTCAAAGGTCAAGGTCAAGGTCAAGGTCAAGGTCAAGGTCAAGGTCAAGGTCAAGGTCAAGGTCAAGGTCAAGGTCAAGGTCAAGGTCAAGGTCAAGGTCAAGGTCAAGGTCAAGGTCAAGGTCAAGGTCAAGGTCAAGGTCAAGGTCTAGGTCAAGGTCTAGGTCTAGGTCTAGGTCAAGGTCAAGGTCAAGGTCTAGGTCAAGGTCAAGGTCAAGGTCAAGGTCAAGGTCAAGGTCAAGGTCAAGGTCAAGGTCAAGGTCAAGGTCAAGGTCAAGGTCAAGGTCAAGGTCAAGGTCAAGGTCAAGGTCAAGGTCAAGGTCAAGGTCAAGGTCAAGGTCAAGGTCAAGGTCAAGGTCAAGGTCAAGGTCAAGGTCAAGGTCAAGGTCAAGGTCAAGGTCAAGGTCAAGGTCAAGGTCAAGGTCAAAGGTCAAGGTCAAGGTCAAGGTCAAGGTCAAAGGTCAAGGTCAAAGGTCAAGGTCAAGGTCAAGGTCAAAGGTCAAGGTCAAGGTCAAGGTCAAAGGTCAAGGTCAAGGTCAAAGGTCAAAGGTCAAAGGTCAAGGTCAAGGTCAAGGTCAAGGTCAAGGTCAAGGTCAAAGGTCAAGTTCAAGGTCAAAGGTCAAAGGTCAAGGTCAAGGTCAAGGTCAAGGTCAAGGTCAAGGTCAAAGGTCAAAGGTCAAACGTCAAGGTCAAGGTCAAAGGTCAAGTTCAAGGTCAAAGGTCAAGGTCAAGGTCAAGGTCAAAGGTCAAGGTCAAGGTCAAGGTCAAGGTCAAAGGTCAAGGTCAAAGGTCAAGGTCAAGGTCAAGGTCAAGGTCAAGGTCAAGGTCAAAGGTCAAAGGTCAAAGGTCAAAGGTCAAGGTCAAGGTCAAAGGTCAAGGTCAAGGTCAAAGGTCAAGGTCAAGGCCAAGGTCAAGGTCAAGGTCAAGGTCAAGGTCAAGGTCAAGGTCAAAGGTCAAGGTCAAGGCCAAGGTCAAGGTCAAAGGTCAAGGTCAAGGTCAAGGTCAAAGGTCAAGGTCAAGGTCAAGGTCAAGGTGTAGGTCAAGGTCAAGGTCAAGGTCAAGGTCAAGGTCAAGGTCAAGGTCAAGGTCAAGGTCAAGGTCAAGGTCAAGGTCAAGGTCAAGGTCAAGGTCAAGGTCAAGGTCAAGGTCAAGGTCAAGGTCAAGGTCAAGGTCAAGGTCAAGGTCAAGGTCAAGGTCAAGGTCAAGGTCAAGGTCAAGGTCAAGGTCAAGGTCAAGGTCAAGGTCAAAGGTCAAGTTCAAGGTCAAAGGTCAAAGGTCAAGGTCAAGGTCAAGGTCAAGGTCAAGGTCAAAGGTCAAGGTCAAGGTCAAGGTCAAGGTCAAGGTCAAGGTCAAGGTCAAGGTCAAGGTCAAGGTCAAGGTCAAGGTCAAGGTCAAGGTCAAGGTCAAGGTCAAGGTCAAGGTCAAGGTCAAGGTCAAGGTCAAGGTCAAGGTCAAGGTCAAGGTCTAGGTCAAGGTCTAGGTCTAGGTCTAGGTCAAGGTCAAGGTCAAGGTCTAGGTCAAGGTCAAGGTCAAGGTCAAGGTCAAGGTCAAGGTCAAGGTCAAGGTCAAGGTCAAGGTCAAGGTCAAGGTCAAGGTCAAGGTCAAGGTCAAGGTCAAGGTCAAGGTCAAGGTCAAGGTCAAGGTCAAGGTCAAGGTCAAGGTCAAGGTCAAGGTCAAGGTCAAGGTCAAGGTCAAGGTCAAGGTCAAGGTCAAGGTCAAGGTCAAGGTCAAAGGTCAAGGTCAAGGTCAAGGTCAAGGTCAAAGGTCAAGGTCAAGGTCAAAGGTCAAGGTCAAGGTCAAAGGTCAAGGTCAAGGTCAAGGTCAAAGGTCAAGGTCAAGGTCAAAGGTCAAAGGTCAAAGGTCAAGGTCAAGGTCAAGGTCAAGGTCAAGGTCAAGGTCAAAGGTCAAAGGTCAAGTTCAAGGTCAAAGGTCAAAGGTCAAGGTCAAGGTCAAGGTCAAGGTCAAGGTCAAGGTCAAAGGTCAAAGGTCAAACGTCAAGGTCAAGGTCAAAGGTCAAGTTCAAGGTCAAAGGTCAAGGTCAAGGTCAAGGTCAAAGGTCAAGGTCAAGGTCAAGGTCAAGGTCAAAAGTCAAGGTCAAAGGTCAAGGTCAAGGTCAAGGTCAAGGTCAAGGTCAAGGTCAAGGTCAAAGGTCAAAGGTCAAAGGTCAAAGGTCAAGGTCAAGGTCAAAGGTCAAGGTCAAGGTCAAAGGTCAAGGTCAAGGCCAAGGTCAAGGTCAAGGTCAAGGTCAAGGTCAAGGTCAAGGTCAAAGGTCAAGGTCAAGGCCAAGGTCAAGGTCAAAGGTCAAGGTCAAGGTCAAGGTCAAAGGTCAAGGTCAAGGTCAAGGTCAAGGTCAAAGGTCAAGGTCAAGGTCAAGGTCAAGGTCAAGGTCAAGGTCAAGGTCAAGGTCAAGGTCAAGGTCAAGGTCAAGGTCAAGGTCAAGGTCAAGGTCAAGGTCAAGGTCAAGGTCAAGGTCAAGGTCAAGGTCAAGGTCAAGGTCAAGGTCAAGGTCAAGGTCAAGGTCAAGGTCAAGGTCAAGGTCAAGGTCAAGGTCAAGGTCAAAGGTCAAGGTCAAGGTCAAGGTCAAGGTCAAGGTCAAGGTCAAGGTCAAGGTCAAGGTCAAAGGTCAAAGGTCAAACGTCAAGGTCAAGGTCAAAGGTCAAGTTCAAGGTCAAAGGTCAAGGTCAAGGTCAAGGTCAAAGGTCAAGGTCAAGGTCAAGGTCAAGGTCAAAGGTCAAGGTCAAAGGTCAAGGTCAAGGTCAAGGTCAAGGTCAAGGTCAAGGTCAAAGGTCAAAGGTCAAAGGTCAAAGGTCAAGGTCAAGGTCAAAGGTCAAGGTCAAGGTCAAAGGTCAAGGTCAAGGCCAAGGTCAAGGTCAAGGTCAAGGTCAAGGTCAAGGTCAAAGGTCAAGGTCAAGGCCAAGGTCAAGGTCAAAGGTCAAGGTCAAGGTCAAGGTCAAAGGTCATAGTGCAGAGGTCAAAGGTCAAGGTCAAGGTCAAGGTCAAGGTCAACGTCAAGGTCAAGGTCAAGGTCAAGGTCAAGGTCAAGGTCAAGGTCAAGGTCAAGGTTGTTACGAGCCAGGGCCGCGAGCAGCACGAGTGGCCGGCGAAGGGTTATTACCCTGGGAGTATGGTTAAAAACTGTTAGTTAAAGCGGACGATCCTTGATACGATTGTCAGGTTGCCGCTAGTATGAGTGAAGTTTCAGGGATGAACCTACGTGTGAATGGGGAACTCTGACTTGAAAGATTATTAAGGAGGTTATAGAGTTTAGCGGACGCACCTTGATACGATTGTCAGGGAGCCGCTAGTATGTTGGATTCAAAGGAAAAACGGACGATCCTTGATACGATTGTCAGGTTGCCGTTTAATTTGTGTGTGGACGTATAGGTAATGTGGATGATCCCAATATGAAATCGGGTAGGTACTAGGTTGGAAAATATCCCGATTAGGCGATTGGAATGTCGTCTAAGAGTTTGATAGGTGATGGGGTTGTTAGTGAGCCTCGTAACAAGTATAATTTAATTGATACAATCCGAGCGGTAAGATTGTATCATGTGGGAACGTTCAACTATTAAATTAGGATTGGTATAACAATAATTAAGGGTTGAAAGAATTTAGAAGTGATTAGGTAAAATTCAGATATATTCAAATCGTTATAGTTTACATTGAAATATATGTGTATGTGTCGCGAGATAGTGTGTGCGAGAATAAAAGAATATTACCTATGTTGCTCGATGTTGACGCACTGGCAAGATGCGGGGGTTTCGAAGCGATTTTACGTAATGCCTTAATAGTTTTGTTACCGGACTACGGAATCTATACGGTTCAAAGGTTGGTCCGAAGGGGAACTTTAGCCCGATCTTACTGGAAATCGACTTACGAAAATACAGCACGACGCGACACGATTCGTGACTATGGAAGTACTGCCCACTGAGAGTAAAAATGTACGGGTTTATATACCCCAAAATTGAAGGGGGTGGACTGTTCATAACCTAATCGCCGCTTAGGACCAGACTCTAGTTTTTTGTCGATTTCCATTAAGTCGAGCCAGAAGTCGGTCTTCGTTAAAAGGGATCAACTAAGATATGAAAAGGTTATCTAGAACGTTTCCTGCCAGAGACGACTTTTGAAGAGATTCCTGTGGGAAAGTCAACGGAATCTGTTCGCTAACCGTCACATCTCCCCACCAAGAGGAAACATCGCGGTTCGCGTGATGCTTTCTCATCAGGAAGGAAACGTCCTAGGTACCACAGATTTGAAGGGAAAAATAAAAATAGGAAAAAAAAAATTTTTTGAACAAACAAACGACTTACAGAAAAAGGAGAAAGAAGAATTGTATCGGTGTAGTGTGTTGTGTGTATACTTATAGGCTAGGTGTGTTGTTTAGGTCGGGACTGCGTAACCCAGTTGGGCCCAACCCTGGGTGACATCGTGTGGCGGCTGGCCCGAATGTTTGTTGAATCATTTTCCTTCTGGGGTTGGTAGTGTTGTCAGCGGCAGCCGTAGTAGATAAAAAGGATTGTTATGGAGGGCTTCCGTCTACTGCTATATTACGGATTCTGACTATATTTGTTATTAGTTCTGATAAATAATCTCCATATTTCTTCAAATTTGTACCAGTTGGAAATGAATTTGGTTCTCGAGCCTGTTTGCCAAAAACCAGTTCATACGGTGTAAAGTTGGTAGCTTCATGAACTGACGTATTGTAAGAGAACATTGCAAAAGGGATTAATAAATCCCAGTCTTCGTAATTTTCCATGTAATGCTTCAGATATTCAGTGAGGACAATATGACTTCGTTCCAGCGATCTATTAGTTTGAGGTCGGTATCCTGAGGTGGTGATTTGTTTGATTTTGAATATTTCTGACAGGTTTGTCATAAGATTTCCAATAAAGCTGGTTCCCTTATCCGTGAGTATTGCGCGTGGTGTTCCGTAAATTGCGATAAAATGCCGTGCAAAGGCATCTGCGATGGTGGCGGCTCGGATATTTGGTATCGCTACCGCAATGCAATATTTAGTTAGATTATCCTGTATGGTGAGGATGTGTCGATTTCCGCCAGGTGTGATTGGTAATGGTCCAACTGTATCCAAGGAAATTTTGTCAAATGCGTCTAACGGTGTGTCGGTGATCAGCATAGGCTGACGAGTCTTTATTCTGGTTAGTTTCTGTTCCTGGCAACTTCTGCATTTTCGGATATATTCTTGAATTTCGTTGCGCATCTGAGGCCAATGAAATCTTGAACGGATGTGATTATAAGTTTTTGTAACTCCCTTATGTCCTCCTATTAAGCTATCATGTGCTTCATAAATGATTTCTTGTCTGTCTTCTACGGAAGGCGTTGTAATGATACAATTACATATTGTAATTTGATAAGATGAGTGTGTAAAGACTTCTTTTAATATTTTGAAAAATTCGTTGAATGATGTTTTATGATGGTCTCCGTATGCTGATATTCGAAAAGATTTGATCCTGTTTTGTTCTAACGCTGATTGAAGGGTTTTCAGTCCATTAACTATGTCTTCTCTTTTTGGTTTATCATGGAAGTTGTTAGATATTACTACGCTAAATGTTTTAAATAACCCATTACTTGAAATTATGACCTGTCCCTTCTCTGGTCGTGCAGCTAAAAGTTCCTGCTTATTTATTAATCCAATGTCGGATAAAAGTTTTCCCACGGGTGTTATTAAATTGCAATCGGCAGAGACAAAATGTACATAGTGATCCTCTTTTGCGGTGAGGGTGTTTGAAGAAATGCTAAATTTTTGTTTCGGTTCCGGCGGCGCCTCCAGGTCAGTTTCGGTAGACGAACCATCGGTGGTGGCGTCAAAGAATGGGTAAGGGTCGGCTGTGCGGTCAAAAAATTGCTGTACCCTTGCTTCGCCTATGGTATTGTTTGATGATTGGATTACGGTAGGTTGTAAAATTCCACCTGTTTCAGGGAATACCTCTAGAGGTATATTAGATATATCACCCTGTATATTGTTCGTATTCTCTATGACAGTGTTTTCCGTCGGCTCCTCAAACGAAATTAAATCACCGGACGAACTCGTATTCTTATCCGTAGAAAAAATTTCTGTGGAGTTTGCCACGGGTAGAAGGTGTTGAATGATGTCCTGGTTTTCATCTGGCATTGTCACCTCTCGAGACAAACTTGGGAAAGATCTGTTCCTGTACATTATTGGTGAATGCTGAACCTTACCAAGAGCGGGTTCTTCTGTCTCATCTGAACTGCTATTTGGTTGTTGATGTTTTGGTCGGTTTTCTCGATCCCGACGTAATTGCCTGATTCGTTGTCCAATTGAACTAGCGTTAGCATCCGTTTTCGGTATTTGCATTTTAAACTCGGGGTCTTTGAGTTCCCTCGGGATGAGTGGCAAACAAATGGAAGTGGGATTACGTGATAATGCATCCGCATTCTTATTTGTTTTTCCAGATTTATGAACAACCTGATAGTCATACTCCAAAAGACGAAGTTTCCACTTCATGAGTCTTGACGTTGGATCTTTTACAGAATGTAGCCAAACCAACGGGCGATGGTCGGTAACCAGTGTGAATTTTGTTCCATAAACATACGGTCGAAAATAAATAACGGCGTATACCATTGCTAAACATTCCTTCTCAGTGGCAGAATAATTTCTTTCGGCCTTATTGAGACTACGCGATGCGTAAGCAATTGGTAAATCATTGCCTATTTCGCCTTGACTAAGCACGGCTCCAATGGCATATTCAGAAGCGTCTGTTGTGATGATGAATGGCTTGTTGAAATCTGGGTACTGCAAGATTGGTTCTCGACAGAGTTCTTCACGTAACATTTTAAAACTGTTTTCTTGTTCTTCAGCCCATTTGAATTTCTTGCCCTTTCCTAAAAGATCAATTAATGATTTTGCTTTTATGGTAAAATCTTGTATGAAACGACGGTAATATCCCACTAGACCCAAAAATTGTTGGATATTCTTCTGTGAGGTAGGCGTTGGAAAATTCTGAACAGCTTTTAGTTTCCTAGGGTCTGGTTTTACTCCTTTTCTTGAAATAATATGTCCAAGATATGTGACTTCTTTCCGTAAGAATTCGCATTTATTGGTCTGAAGCGTCAAGCCATGTTCTCGCAGACGATTCAGCAATTTCCTGACTTTAATGTTATGTTCCTGTAATGATGAAGCGTAAACCACGATGTCGTCCAAATAAACGAAAACATCTGTTCCCTGAAGTCCAGTTAGTACCTGGTCCATCAAGCGTTGAAAAGTAGGTGGTGCATTTTTCAAACCAAACGGCATTCGTGAAAATTCATAATGCCCATTAGGGGTGGTAAAAGCTGTTTTCTGCCTATCTTTTGGATCCATTTCTATTTGGTGAAATCCGCTGGCAAGATCGAAGACGGAGAAGTATTTAGCTCCACCGAGACGATCCAATATTTCTGTGATCTGAGGAAGCGGATATTTATCGGAAATGGTTTTTTCATTTAGCGCACGAAAATCTATTACCATGCGCCAACGCTTGTTTCCTTGCGCATCTGGCTTTTTGGGTACAATCCACAAAGGCGAATTGTACGGAGATTTAGATGGGGTTATAATACCTTCGGATAATAAGCCATTAATCTGCTTTTTAATTTCTTCTTGATGTATGGGAGGATAGCGATATTGCCTTGTGTTAATCGGAATCTCATCAGTTGTATGTAGAGAATGTTTGAAATCGGAAGCCTTCCCTAATTTATCTCCAGGAAGATAAAATCGATCGGGAAATTCTTTTATCAATGCTGTAATGCTGCATCGTTCTTCTTTGTTCAGGTGGCTTAGATTTAGCGTTTCGAAGATTCCCTGTATCCTATCTTCTTTAGTTTTGAAATTGGAATGGTGTCGTATTTCTGAATAATTATCTTCGTCTGAGGTACTCAAAATATCATAAGGTTCCAAAATTTGTGGTTCAATTTCTATGTCCAGTGCTTCTTCACTTGTGTTAGTTGCCATAACATGACATTTTCCTCTGTCATTTATGACTGCAGCTTCTCCTATGTACAGTTTATCATGAGTTTTTATGCGTGGTAAATATCCTTCCTTAACTTTCGGATTAGCTATTGTAATTGCAATCTGCTGAGACGTTCGGGCATCTATACGATGTTTGGTGGGTGTTTCCGATTCCTGCTGGTAGTTGGAGAATCGAATAGGTCTGGTAGGTTTACTTCTTAATACCACTGTCCTATGGTAATAAGAAATTTCTGCTTGTTCCTGTTTCAAAAATGGGCTTCCTATAAGTCCATCTGCTTCAATTGTAAGTTGCTTCACTACGTAGAAAAACGCAGGAGCTTCGTGAATGTGTAAAATCGTAGTTCCTAAGGTACGAATTGGAATACTCGTGAGTCCCGTTATCTCGATTTCTTCACGTGAGATAATTTCTGCTCCTGTACCCAAAGCGTTGAGAACTACTAGATTGACTGAGGCTCCGCCATCAATTAAAAATTCTCCCTTTCCTGATTCCAGTTCCGGGATTTTGATGTTGATTCGCGGGGCTGGTGCTTCCTTGAGAAGGGTTTTTCCTCGAAGCGGACAGTTCTTGGGCGAACTTCTTTGGTTTCGCTCATCGTGTCGCCGGTACGGTGAGCGCGATCGAAGTTTAAAGATTTGTTTGATTCGACCGATGAATCTCGCGAATCTCGTCGGAATTTCGGGTTATGTGGACGATTCTTACAGAATTTTCCATCATGTCCCGATGTTCCGCAATGCCAACAATACGATTTTGAAAAACGTTCTTTGTCGGTATTTTTTAATATGGTGTACCGTTTTTCATCATCTCTTACACTTGAAGTGTCGGTACGATTGGAGGGGGAATTTGAAGGGCTCCTGTGACGCAAGGTCCAGGCAGAAGCTCGTCCTCCTTTTTCCTCCAAATAACCAGATGGCCTCGCGTGTCGATCTCTGTTTCGGTCATATCTACTCGGAGATAGAGGATACGACACTTGTCGATCGTGATATTGAGAGTCCTGGTCGTAAGAGTCTCGGCGGGACCACCTTGATGGTGATTCATTTCGTGGCGACTGTCGCCGATTCCTTAATTTTTTGTCTATCTGTAGCACGATGTCGTAAGCTTCTTCCAGATTCTTGATATCTTTAGAGAGAGCCGACACCTTGAAGGAAACTCGATCCGGCAAACCGTCGATGAAATTTTCCTTGACATCGTTTTCCATCAATTTAATGAATTCTTCGGCATGGACCTCGTATTTTTCCCTCATGGCTCCGCGCGTACAGTAAACCAAATGGCTTGTCCTATCGATATATTGTCGTAGGCTTTCTCCTTCGCGAATATGCAACTTCGCGATTTCCACTTGATAATATGACAAGCTCTTACCGGGAGCGAACCGTTTTTTCAAATGTTGAACCAATGATTTTACGGTTGTAAACTTGTGTTCTAACGTACTTCTACGCGCCGGTCCAACGAGTTTCGTAAGAACAATTGCCAGATACTCGGCCTCCGTACCCTCCGGAATCAAAGTTAACCCGTCCTCTAAAGTTTGCGCGAAACGAATCAAAGGGGGGTCTTCCCCGTTAAAGGTAGGAATTGTCGAAGTAATATTCTGTAAGCATGTCTTTTGCGTCAACAGCGACATAGAAGTTGCAAGTGAAACCGTCAAGTTCATCATGTCAACAGAAGATGTATTTGCAGCTGAATTCTGCATTTTTATTTAAAAATGTAACTAGAGAAAACTAGTATATTATATTTAAAAATGTAACTAGAGGAAACTAGTATATTGAAGTCTTTTAACTAGGAAAACTAGTATATTAAAACTTTAATTAATTTTGATATAAAAGCGTGATTAGAGAAAACTAGTATATAGCCAGTAATATCGAGACGTAAACTAGGAAAACTAGTATATCATCAGTACTCAGTTACGAGTAATTTAATATAGTAAACCCAAAATTAAAGTAATCCTAAAATAATTGAACAAATCCCACCGCTGTCACCAGTTCTGTTACGAGCCAGGGCCGCGAGCAGCACGAGTGGCCGGCGAAGGGTTATTACCCTGGGAGTATGGTTAAAAACTGTTAGTTAAAGCGGACGATCCTTGATACGATTGTCAGGTTGCCGCTAGTATGAGTGAAGTTTCAGGGATGAACCTACGTGTGAATGGGGAACTCTGACTTGAAAGATTATTAAGGAGGTTATAGAGTTTAGCGGACGCACCTTGATACGATTGTCAGGGAGCCGCTAGTATGTTGGATTCAAAGGAAAAACGGACGATCCTTGATACGATTGTCAGGTTGCCGTTTAATTTGTGTGTGGACGTATAGGTAATGTGGATGATCCCAATATGAAATCGGGTAGGTACTAGGTTGGAAAATATCCCGATTAGGCGATTGGAATGTCGTCTAAGAGTTTGATAGGTGATGGGGTTGTTAGTGAGCCTCGTAACAAGTATAATTTAATTGATACAATCCGAGCGGTAAGATTGTATCATGTGGGAACGTTCAACTATTAAATTAGGATTGGTATAACAATAATTAAGGGTTGAAAGAATTTAGAAGTGATTAGGTAAAATTCAGATATATTCAAATCGTTATAGTTTACATTGAAATATATGTGTATGTGTCGCGAGATAGTGTGTGCGAGAATAAAAGAATATTACCTATGTTGCTCGATGTTGACGCACTGGCAAGATGCGGGGGTTTCGAAGCGATTTTACGTAATGCCTTAATAGTTTTGTTACCGGACTACGGAATCTATACGGTTCAAAGGTTGGTCCGAAGGGGAACTTTAGCCCGATCTTACTGGAAATCGACTTACGAAAATACAGCACGACGCGACACGATTCGTGACTATGGAAGTACTGCCCACTGAGAGTAAAAATGTACGGGTTTATATACCCCAAAATTGAAGGGGGTGGACTGTTCATAACCTAATCGCCGCTTAGGACCAGACTCTAGTTTTTTGTCGATTTCCATTAAGTCGAGCCAGAAGTCGGTCTTCGTTAAAAGGGATCAACTAAGATATGAAAAGGTTATCTAGAACGTTTCCTGCCAGAGACGACTTTTGAAGAGATTCCTGTGGGAAAGTCAACGGAATCTGTTCGCTAACCGTCACAAGGTCAAGGTCAAGGTCAAAGGTCAAGGTCAAGGTCAAGGTCAAGGTCAAGGTCAAGGTCAAGGTCAAGGTCAAGGTCAAGGTCAAGGTCAAGGTCAAGGTCAAGGTCAAGGTCAAAGGTCAAGTTCAAGGTCAAAGGTCAAAGGTCAAGGTCAAGGTCAAGGTCAAGGTCAAGGTCAAAGGTCAAAGGTCAAACGTCAAGGTCAAGGTCAAAGGTCAAGTTCAAGGTCAAAGGTCAAGGTCAAGGTCAAGGTCAAAGGTCAAGGTCAAGGTCAAGGTCAAGGTCAAAGGTCAAGGTCAAAGGTCAAGGTCAAGGTCAAGGTCAAGGTCAAGGTCAAGGTCAAGGTCAAGGTCAAGGTCAAAGGTCAAAGGTCAAAGGTCAAGGTCAAGGTCAAAGGTCAAGGTCAAGGTCAAAGGTCAAGGTCAAGGCCAAGGTCAAGGTCAAGGTCAAGGTCAAGGTCAAGGTCAAGGTCAAGGTCAAAGGTCAAGGTCAAGGCCAAGGTCAAGGTCAAGGTCAAGGTCAAGGTCAAGGTCATAGGTCAAGGTCAAGGTCAAGGTCAAGGTGTAGGTCAAGGTCAAGGTCAAGGTCAAGGTCAAGGTCAAGGTCAAGGTCAAGGTCAAGGTCAAGGTCAAGGTCAAGGTCAAGGTCAAGGTCAAGGTCAAGGTCAAGGTCAAGGTCAAGGTCAAAGGTCAAGGTCAAGGTCAAGGTCAAGGTCAAGGTCAAGGTCAAGGTCAAGGTCAAGGTCAAGGTCTAGGTCTAGGTCTAGGTCAAGGTCAAGGTCAAGGTCAAGGTCTAGGTCTAGGTCTAGGTCAAGGTCAAGGTCAAGGTCAAGGTCAAGGTCAAGGTCAAGGTCAAGGTCAAGGTCAAGGTCATTGTCAAGGTCAAGGTCAAGGTCAAGGTCAAGGTCAAGGTCAAGGTCATGGTCAAGGTCAAGGTCAAGGTCAAGGTCAAGGTCAAGGTCAAGGTCAAGGTCAAGGTCAAGGTCAAGGTCAAGGTCAAGGTCAAGGTCAAGGTCAAGGTCAAGGTCAAGGTCAAGGTCAAGGTCAAGGTCAAGGTCAAGGTCAAGGTCAAGGTCAAGGTCAAGGTCAAGGTCAAGGTCAAGGTCAAGGTCAAGGTCAAGGTCAAGGTCAAGGTCAAGGTCAAGGTCAAGGTCAAGGTCAAGGTCTAGGTCTAGGTCTAGGTCTAGGTCAAGGTCAAGGTCAAGGTCAAGGTCAAGGTCAAGGTCAAGGTCAAGGTCAAGGTCAAGGTCTAGGTCTAGGTCTAGGTCTAGGTCAAGGTCAAGGTCAAGGTCTAGGTCAAGGTCAAGGTCAAGGTCAAGGTCAAGGTCAAGGTCAAGGTCAAGGTCAAGGTCAAGGTCAAGGTCAAGGTCAAGGTCAAGGTCAAGGTCAAGGTCAAGGTCAAGGTCAAGGTCAAGGTCAAGGTCAAGGTCAAGGTCAAGGTCAAGGTCAAGGTCAAGGTCAAGGTCAAGGTCAAGGTCAAGGTCAAGGTCAAGATCAAGGTCAAGGTCAAGGTCAAGGTCAAGGTCAGAGGTCAAGGTCAAGGTCAAGGTCAAAGGTCAAAGGACAGAGGTCAAGGTCAAAGGTCAGAGGCCAGAGGTCATAGTGCAGAGGTCAAAGGTCAAGGTCAAGGTCAAGGTCGAGGTCAAGGTCAAAGGTCAGAGGTCAAAGGTCAAAGGTCAGAGGTCAAGGTCAAAGGTCAAGGCCAAGGTCAAGGTCAAGGTCAAAGGTCAAAGGTCAAGGTCAAGGTCAAGGTCAAGGTCAAGGTCAAGGTCAAAGGTCAAGGTCAAGGTCAAGGTCATGGTCAAGGTCAAGATCAAGGTCAAAGGTCAAAGGTCAAACGTCAAGGTCAAGGTCAAAGGTCAAGTTCAAGGTCAAATGTCAGGGTCAAGGTCAAGGTCAAGGTCAAGGTCAAGGTCAAGGTCAAGGTCAAAGGACAAGGTCAAGGTCAAGGTCAAAGGTCAAGGTCAAGGTCAAAGGTCAAGGTCAAGGTCAAGGTCAAAGGTCAAGGTCAAGGTCAAGGTCAAGGTCAAAGGTCAAGGTCAAGGTCAAGGTCAAGGTCAAAGGTCAAGGTCAAGGTCAAAGGTCAAAGGTCAAAGGTCAAGGTCAAGGTCAAAGGTCAAAGGTCAAAGGTCAAAGGTCAAGGTCAAGGTCAAGGTCAAGGTCAAAGGTCAAGGTCAAAGGTCAAGGTCAAGGTCAAGGTCAAAGGTCAAGGTCAAGGTCAAGGTCAAAGGTCAAGGTCAAGGTCAAAGGTCAAAGGTCAAAGGTCAAAGGTCAAGGTCAAGGTCAAGGTCAAGGTCAAGGTCAAAGGTCAAGTTCAAGGTCAAAGGTCAAAGGTCAAGGTCAAGGTCAAGGTCAAGGTCAAGGTCAAAGGTCAAAGGTCAAACGTCAAGGTCAAGGTCAAAGGTCAAGTTCAAGGTCAAAGGTCAAGGTCAAGGTCAAGGTCAAAGGTCAAGGTCAAGGTCAAGGTCAAGGTCAAGGTCAAGGTCAAGGTCAAGGTCAAGGTCAAGGTCATGGTCAAGGTCAAGGTCAAAGGTCAAAGGTCAAAGGTCAAAGGTCAAGGTCAAGGTCAAAGGTCAAGGTCAAGGTCAAAGGTCAAGGTCAAGGCCAAGGTCAAGGTCAAGGTCAAGGTCAAGGTCAAGGTCAAGGTCAAGGTCAAAGGTCAAGGCCAAGGTCAAGGTCAAAGGTCAAGGTCAAGGTCAAGGTCAAGGTCAAGGTCAAGGTCAAGGTCAAGGTCAAGGTCAAGGTCAAGGTCAAGGTCAAGGTCAAGGTCAAGGTCAAGGTCAAGGTCAAGGTCAAGGTCAAGGTCAAGGTCAAGGTCAAAGGTCAAGGTCAAAGGTCAAAGGTCAAGGTCAAAGGTCAAGGTCAAGGTCAAAGGTCAAGGTCAAGGTCAAGGTCAAGGTCAAGGTCAAAGGTCAAAGGTCAAGGTCAAGGTCAAGGTGTAGGTCAAGGTCAAGGTCAAGGTCAAGGTCAAGGTCAAGGTCAAGGTCAAAGGTCAAGGTCAAGGTCAAGGTCAAGGTCAAAGGTCAAGGTCAAAGGTCAAGGTCAAGGTCAAGGTCAAGGTCAAGGTCAAGGTCAAGGTCATGGTCAAGGTCAAGGTCAAAGGTCAAAGGTCAAATGTCAAAGGTCAAGGTCAAGGTCAAAGGTCAAGGTCAAGGTCAAAGGTCAAGGTCAAGGCCAAGGTCAAGGTCAAGGTCAAAGGTCAAAGGACAGAGGTCAAGGTCAAAGGTCAGAGGCCAGAGGTCATAGTGCAGAGGTCAAAGGTCAAGGCCAAGGTCAAGGTCAAGGTCGAGGTCAAGGTCAAAGGTCAGAGGTCAAAGGTCAAAGGTCAGAGGTCAAGGTCAAAGGTCAGAGGTCAAGGTCAAAGGTCAAAGGACAGAGGTCAAGGTCAAAGGTCAGAGGCCAGAGTTCATAGTGCAGAGGTCAAAGGTCAAGGTCAAGGTCAAGGTCAAGGTCAAGGTCAAGGTCAAGGTCAAAGGTCAGAGGTCAAAGGTCAAAGGTCAGAGGTCAAGGTCAAAGGTCAAGGCCAAGGTCAAGGTCAAGGTCAAAGGTCAAAGGTCAAGGTCAAGGTCAAGGTCAAGGTCAAGGTCAAGGTCAAGGTCAAGGTCAAGGTCAAGGTCAAGGTCAAAGGTAAAGGTCAAGGTCAAGGTCATGGTCAAGGTCAAGATCAAGGTCAAAGGTCAAAGGTCAAAGGTCAAACGTCAAGGTCAAGGTCAAAGGTCAAGTTCAAGGTCAAAGGTCAAGGTCAAGGTCAAGGTCAAGGTCAAGGTCAAGGTCAAGGTCAAGGTCAAAGGTCAAGGTCAAGGTCAAGGTCAAGGTCAAAGGTCAAGGTCAAGGTCAAAGGTCAAGGTCAAGGTCAAGGTCAAGGTCAAGGTCATGGTCATGGTCAAGGTCAAGGTCAAGGTCAAGGTCAAGGTCAAGGTCAAGGTCAAGGTCAAGGTCAAGGTCAAGGTCAAGGTCAAAGGTCAAGGTCAAGGTCAAGGTCAAGGTCAAGGTCAAGGTCAAGGTCAAGGTCAAGGTCAAGGTCAAGGTCAAAGGTCAAGGTCAAAGGTCAAGGTCAAGGTCAAGGTCAAGGTCAAGGTCAAGGTCATGGTCAAGGTCAAAGGTCAAAGGTCAAAGGTCAAAGGTCAAAGGTCAAGTTCAAGGTCAAAGGTCAAGGTCAAGGTCAAAGGTCAAGGTCAAGGCCAAGGTCAAGGTCAAGGTCAAGGTCAAGGTCAAAGGTCAAGGTCAAGGCCAAGGTCAAGGTCAAAGGTCAAGGTCAAGGTCAAGGTCAAAGGTCAAGGTCAAGGTCAAGGTGTAGTTCAAGGTCAAAGGTCAAAGGTCAAAGGTCAAAGGTCAAGGTCAAGGTCAAGGTCAAGGTCAAGGTCAAGGTCAAGGTCAAGGTCAAGGTCAAGGTCAAGGTCAAGGTCAAGGTCAAGGTCAAGGTCAAGGTCAAGGTCAAGGTCAAGGTCAAGGTCAAGGTCAAGGTCAAAGGTCAAGGTCAAGGTCAAAGGTCAAGGTCAAGGTCAAGGTCAAGGTCAAGGTCAAGGTCATGGTCATGGTCAAGGTCAAGGTCAAGGTCAAGGTCAAGGTCAAGGTCAAGGTCAAGGTCAAGGTCAAGGTCAAGGTCAAAGGTCAAGGTCAAGGTCAAGGTCAAGGTCAAGGTCAAGGTCAAGGTCAAGGTCAAGGTCAAGGTCAAGGTCAAAGGTCAAGGTCAAAGGTCAAGGTCAAGGTCAAGGTCAAGGTCAAGGTCAAGGTCAAGGTCAAGGTCAAGGTCATGGTCAAGGTCAAAGGTCAAAGGTCAAAGGTCAAAGGTCAAGTTCAAGGTCAAAGGTCAAGGTCAAGGTCAAAGGTCAAAGGTCAAGGTCAAGGCCAAGGTCAAGGTCAAGGTCAAGGTCAAGGTCAAAGGTCAAGGCCAAGGTCAAGGTCAAAGGTCAAGGTCAAGGTCAAGGTCAAAGGTCAAGGTCAAGGTCAAGGTGTAGGTCAAGGTCAAAGGTCAAAGGTCAAAGGTCAAAGGTCAAGGTCAAGGTCAAGGTCAAGGTCAAGGTCAAGGTCAAGGTCAAGGTCAAGGTCAAGGTCAAGGTCAAGGTCAAGGTCAAGGTCAAGGTCAAGGTCAAGGTCAAGGTCTAGGTCTAGGTCTAGGTCTAGGTCTAGGTCAAGGTCAAGGTCAAGGTCAAGGTCAAGGTCAAGGTCAAGGTCAAGGTCAAGGTCAAGGTCAAGGTCAAGGTCAAGGTCAAGGTCAAGGTCAAGGTCAAGGTCAAGGTCAAAGGTCAAGGTCAGAAGTCAGTGGCCGGAGGTCAAGGTCAAGGTCAAGGTCAAGGTCAAGGTCAAAGTCAAGGTCAAGGTCAAAGGTCAAAGGACAGAGGTCAAGGTCAAAGGCCAGAGGTCATAGTGCAGAGGTCAAAGATCAAGGTCAAGGTCAAGGTCAAGGTCAAGGTCAAGGTCGAGGTCAAGGTCAAAGGTCAGAGGTCAAAGGTCAAAGGTCAGAGGTCAAGGTCAAAGGTCAAAGGACAGAGGTCAAGGTCAAAGGTCAGAGGCCAGAGGTCATAGTGCAGAGGTCAAAGGTCAAGGTCAAGGTCAAGGTCAAGGTCAAGGTCAAGGTCAAGGTCAAAGGTCAGAGGTCAAAGGTCAGAGGTCAAGGTCAAAGGTCAAGGCCAAGGTCAAGGTCAAGGTCAAAGGTCAAAGGTCAAAGGTCAAGGTCAAGGTCAAGGTCAAGGTCAAGGTCAAGGTCAAGGTCAAGGTCAAGGTCAAAGGTAAAGGTCAAGGTCAAGGTCATGGTCAAGGTCAAGATCAAGGTCAAAGGTCAAAGGTCAAACGTCAAGGTCAAGGTCAAAGGTCAAGTTCAAGGTCAAAGGTCAAGGTCAAGGTCAAAGGTCAAGGTCAAGGTCAAGGTCGAGGTCAAGGTCAAAGGTCAGAGGTCAAAGGTCAAAGGTCAGAGGTCAAGGTCAAAGGTCAAGGCCAAGGTCAAGGTCAAGGTCAAAGGTCAAGGTCAAGGTCAAGGTCAAGGTCAAGGTCAAGGTCAAAGGTAAAGGTCAAGGTCAAGGTCATGGTCAAGGTCAAGATCAAGGTCAAAGGTCAAAGGTCAAACGTCAAGGTCAAGGTCAAAGGTCAAGTTCAAGGTCAAATGTCAAGGTCAAGGTCAAGGTCAAGGTCAAGGTCAAGGTCAAAGGTCAAGGTCAAGGTCAAGGTCAAAGGTCAAGGTCAAGGTCAAAGGTCAAGGTCAAGGTCAAGGTCAAGGTCATGGTCATGGTCAAGGTCAAGGTCAAGGTCAAGGTCAAGGTCAAGGTCTAGGTCAAGGTCTAGGTCTAGGTCTAGGTCTAGGTCGGGGTCTGAAGGCCGGAGAGGATTCGGAGTGGGTGTGGGAATGACCTCGAGGACCTCGTGTGCCTCCTGGGATTTCCCCACATCCATGATGAAACTTCGATGGAACTGATGTTCTCCTGAACTGGATACTTACCTGTTTACTTACCTTCGGTGAGTTCTCGGGAGAGAGGTCCAGGGTGGAGAATTTCGGTGAAGTTGAGGGTCCTCTCTGGTCAAAATCCTCCTACTCCACCTCCTCGTGGTGGCCCCGGGACTCTGTGGAAGCTTCGGCTGAAACAGAGTGCGAACGGAGTAGGCAGGTGCGTGGGATATGGGAGTTCTGATCCGCGTTTGGCAGAACGGGGAGATTTACCTATGTCTCCAGGGACAGGAATGCGATGATGACCGGGCAAGTGAGACGTTAGCTGAAGAGCTTTATACTTTAAAAATCCTGGAGTACGACTTAGATAAATTGGTTTACGGCGCAGGGGGGGAGCCCCCAGTGCCGGTGATGGGGAGGTGGTCGCGCAGGCCCCCCCACCACCGTCATCAAGCAACTGCGAGCCTATGGAGGTAGCCCCCTTGCCTCCACAGGATGAATTGGCTACAAGGGAAGGCTCTAGAATAAGAGCGCCCGGGGCGGATCAATTGGCTGCCAACGTTGGTCCGAGTCCGGGAAATAGTGTAAGAAATATTGAAGACAAGGTGGGGGAAACAGAGGTGGAGCGGAGAGGCTTCACAATGTTCCCTTATTTTGCTGAACCCGGTAATTCAAAAAATCCTACAACAACTTTTTCTTTCTTCCTAAAACCTGGTGTTACTGGAGATGGTCATGCTGATACTTCTGAATCTGACTCGAGCGTGGTACAATTAAAAGAATTATTTAAAAAAGATAAATTATTAAAACTTGTTGAAGAACTATCAAAAAATATGAAAGAATTTATAAATTATTTAAAAGATCAAAATGAATACATGCAAAATAATAAAAATGTAAAAATAGACTCTAAAACATTATCGGAATCACTAGTAATAGATTTTGAGAAGTTAATTAAAATGAAAAATAAAATTAAAATACTAAGAAAAGAAGAACTAGTAAAGGAAGATCAAAAACAAAAATTAAAAGAAAAACAAGAAGAAATTCAAAGACTTAAAGCTATGAAAGAGAAATTAATACAAGGAACAAAAAAAGATAATATAGAAAAAACTCAAAATACTCAAATGGTAACGAACAAACAAATAATAATTAATAATAAGGAAGATACAACACGATCTGAGTCAGAAACAACAAGTATAGATCTTAGAACACAAGTGATTAATACTAATAGAACATATGCGAAGGCCACTAAAAGGAAACTAGAGAGCCCTGCACAGATTGTAAATAAAACTAAAACTAAAAAACTTTCATCTCCACGAAACAGTGGAGAAGAAATGAAGAAAAATAAATTTAGACGAGATCATGCAAAATCACCCTCATCCTCGACATCGGAGAACGAGAGTGATCAGGAAATGGATTTATGTAATAATTTGGTAAATTTCTTGAATGAGTATAAAAAGAAAAAACAAAAACATAACAATAAAAAACAACATGCAAGAAATATAACAAAATATAAAAACAATGAAGAAAGCGATAACAATATATACAATAAAAACAAATATAAAGATAAAAACGATCAAGTCATGCAAAGAGAAGAACATGCGTGGCAAATAGTTGAAACTAGGAAACATAAGACTAAAAAACAAACAGAAATTGAGGAACCAGGTACAAGTGGTATGGAATACCGACAAATGAAAAGTAAAATCATTAAGCGTCCGAAGTGGACATTACCAAAAAAAGACGCTATGATAATTAAGATTAAAACCAATGAAGAATTTTATAAAATATGTGAAAATATAAAGAAAAACTTAGGAAAAATAGAACCGATAAATAAAATGAGAAAAACCCGTTTGGGACATTTACTCTTAGAATTAGATGAAAATACAAATTATACGGTTCTAAAAGAACAAATCGAGATGATTCTAGGAAAAGAAACTGAAATTCAGATGCTCCAAAAGTCTTTTGACTTAGAAATTCGGGATTTGGACCCTATAATCCAAAAAGAAGAACTTGTAGAAGAATTAAATAATTTAGTAAAAGCCGATTACGGTGAAATAAAAACTAAAATACTAAGACCGACAAAAATTGGCATGCAAATGGCAGTGGTAGAACTACCTCTTAAATATTTGCCTGTTATCCAAAATATTAAAAAGCCAATTATAGGCAATATGATCGTCAAAGTTAGTCCAATGCCGAGAATGATTTTATGCTACCGATGTCACTCAATCGGACACTACAGCACGAATTGTAGGGAAAATATCCCTGATAATAAGCGCTGTAGACAGTGTGGTACAAACGGTCACGAACAGAAGGATTGCAAAGAAGGCTTGCGATGTCTATGTTGTTATAAGTTAAAGATGCCATATGACCATCTTATGCGTACGATGGCATGCCCTCAGTTTAGGTCGAAAGTACTGGAGCTCAAACAGAATTTTAGACTATACAATGAAGCTTTTACAAATTAATACTAATCATGGGAAAGAAGCACATTGGCTGCTTAATCAAGCCATCGCAGAATTTAAAATTGATATTGTGTGCGTGCAAGAGGTCTATAAAATAGAAGATACGTGGATTGCATCGTTAGATAAGAAAACAGCTATTAATATAGTAAATCCGAATATAAAAATTGCTAAAAGTGATCAAATTATAGGTACATTTTATGTTGGAATAAAAACTAAATATTTCATATTAATAAATATATATATTTCACCAAACATTACAAAATCTGAATATGATCGATGTTTTGAGGATTTAAAAATTGCTCGGAAAAGTTGGAAAGGACCAATAATAATATTAGGAGACCCAAACGCCAGGTCGCGTCAGTTTGGTGATAAAGTTCTAAATCGGCGAGGAAGAATAATTGATCATTATTTAAATGAGATGGACCTTGTCCCGATAATCACTAAAGGAAGTGATTACACTTTTTGTAGTCAAGATGGTACGCGAACCTCAAAAATAGACATTATTTGTTCATCGGCAAATTTAACATCTAAAATAAACAGTAAAACTAGCTCTAAATATAGCGCATCGGATCATTTGTACTGCATACATAATATAAACCTAAAAAACGATAAAAAATTTAAAAATGATATGATTAATACAATAGAATGGTCCTATAATACAAAAACATTAGATGAAAACAGCTTCCTAGAAACATTAAATAGATTAAATAACGAAATTGATTGGCAAAATACAAATAATAAAATAATAATAAATAAATATATAAAAAATATTATACTTACCTGTGAACAAAAATTGAAAAAGAAAAGTAATAGATTTAGTAAAAAAGAAAATCACTGGTGGAACGACGAATTAGAAGATTTACGTACCCAAGTCTTGAAGGCTAGGAGATCCATGCAGCGTAAAAACAAAAAGAAGCTTCCTGCTGAAACTGAAAAAGAAGAATTTTTAATATTAAAGAAAAAATTTAAAAATAAAATTATAGAACAAAAACAAAAATCGTGGAAACAATTTTTAGATTTATTAGCGACAGATATTTGGGGCAAGCCCTTCCAGGTAATCCGAAATAAACTTAAAAGTAAAACCCCACCACCGGTTTTAAAATCAACAGAAGCACTGGAAGTTCTCTCTGAACTGTTTCCACGAGATTTAGAAGAAATAAATTATGATGTACCTATAAAATTAAATTCGAACAATAGTTTATTAACAAATCCAACGGAAATAGAACAAATAGCTAAAGAAATAAACATTAAAAAAGCAACGGGCTTAGATAAAGTACCACCATGCATAATTAAAATGATAATGTTAAAAGATAAAGATAGATTTTCAAAAATAATAAATAGTTGTATAGATATAAATTACATTCCATCTCGATGGAAAAAGACGCGTGTAATATTGTTACAAAAAAACAAAGATGATAATATAATTCCTTCAAATTATCGGCCAATATGTATTGGTGATGGTTTAAATAAGGTATTTGAAAAAATTGTAGAACGTAGAATTAAGGATTGTTTAGGTGATGTTCCATTCCATGCAAATCAATACGGTTTCCGTAAAGGTGTCAGTACAGTAGATGCTATGCTAAAAATTCAAAACTACTTTAAAGAAAATGAAAAACAAAATAAATATGGTATTATAATAAGCCTAGACGTTAAAAACGCATTTAATAATGTAAAATGGAACAATATTTTTGAATTGTTAAAACAAAGAAACTTTCCAAAAGAATTACAGTTAATATTACAAAATTACTTTTATAATAGAAATATAATATATACAGCTGCAGATAAAAAAGTTACATTACAGGTACAAAAGGGAGTACCACAAGGATCTGTACTGTCACCTACAATATGGAACATTCTTTACGATCAAATGTTAAGTATGAATTTTCCTGAAGGAATTAATGTAGTAGCTTACGCTGACGACATTATAATATACGCGTGTGATCTGAACTTATATAACCTAAAAAAGAATATTGAAAAAACAATTAATGAAAACATATCACCGTGGCTCGAAGAAAAAGGTTTATCTATGGCGCCCCAAAAAACTAAATTTATATTTATAAATAAAAAACATATTCCAGAAAATTTTAAAATTAATATACAAGGAACTATGATCGAAGCAAGTCCACATATAAAATACCTCGGAGTTTATTTAACCAAAAATAATAATTTTTCATATCACGTAGATACTCTCGAAGAACGTGCGAGTAAAGTTGTTGGTGAACTATCCAGAATAATGGCTAATTTAGGCGGAGCAACAGAGGGCGGCAGAAGGCTTTATTATAATATAATAGAAGCGATAGTGTGCTATGCCAGCCCTATATGGGCAGAAAAGGCATTACAATATAAAAGAAACTGTAAAAAAATAGCTAGAATTCAAAGGTTAGGCTTAAATAGGGTCGCAAGAGCCTATAAATCTGTCGGAAGATACGCATTATGTGCCATCACTGGCTACTTACCACTTGAATATACTCTTTTAGACCGTAAACCATTATATGAAGCTTCAAAGAAATATAGCATTATTCCTGAGGATGATGATGACAGAAGACAGTGGAAAGCTGATCACCTAAAAAGCATAAAAGAAAACTTAATTAATAATTCTTGGTTAAAATGGCACTCTTTATGGCACCGTCAAACAACTGGTGACTGGACAAAAAGATTAATTCCTGATCCAAGGATTTGGAAAAATCGGAAATTTGGCTTTTTAAATTATAGACTAACCCAAGTTCTTACCGGACATGGAGTATTCAAAGCATACTTATTTAGAATACAAAGAGCATCAAACGATAAATGTTGGTGGTGTCCAGATATTAAGGATGATGTGGAGCACACTGTTTTTACCTGTGAAAGATGGGAAGAAAAAAGATTAAAACTCGAATTTGAATTAAATAATAGTAGATTTACAGTGGATTCCTTCACTGAATTAATGCTACATTCGCCCGAATATTGGAAAAAAATAAATGAGTTTATAAATTATATAATATTAGAAAAAGAAGATTTCGAAAGAAATTTGGAAAAGGAAAATAAAGATAAATAAAGAAATTCATAAAAATGGAAGAAAGAAAGTTAATTATGGTTTTGTTCTATAATATTCACCTTTACTCAATAATCATCTATTATAAAATATTATATTATTAATCTAATTATTATACTATTAATCTAACTACATAAATAATAATGTATATTTACCTATATTTTTCGTTAAAATCCTTAGTAGATCCGGAACTAGTGGTTTGACCTGAAAAGAAAAAATTATTAAATTAAAATTAAAGAAATTTAGTTAAACTTACCTGGCATCCATGCTGGGGATTGGACTGGATCGGAAAACAGAAGCTGAAAAGAAAAAAATTAACTGTTAAAAAAAAATTTTAGTTTATCTGAAAGAAATTAATTATTAAGTTAAAGAACCTGAAAGAAGACTATGTTAATTTACCTGAAAAGAAGAGATTTTTAAGTTATATGAATCAATCAATATATTGGAAAGATGATTTAAAAGAAAAAATTATAAGTTATTATTATTTTTTATTGTCTAATAAAGAAATGTTTATCTTAGTACATAAATATAATATCTAAAATAATATATATATATTCATGGAAATATCAAATAAATCTCTTATTAAATAAATATGACAAGAACATGTTTGAGGATATACCGGAAAATGTCTGACAGGTGAATGGATGAACGGGCCCCTGTCAGCATTCCGGTAGATAAATGGGAGGAAGAAAAATCCTTAGGGAGAGAAAAAAAAAAAAAAAAAAAAAAGGTCTAGGTCTAGGTCAAGGTCAAGGTCAAGGTCAAGGTCAAAGGTCAAGGTCAAGGTCAAGGTCAAGGTCTAGGTCAAGGTCTAGGTCTAGGTCTAGGTCTAGGTCAAGGTCAAGGTCTAGGTCAAGGTCAAGGTCAAGGTCAAGGTCAAGGTCAAGGTCAAGGTCAAGGTCAAGGTCAAGGTCAAGGTCAAGGTCAAGGTCAAGGTCAAGGTCAAGGTCAAGGTCAAGGTCAAGGTCAAGGTCAAGGTCAAGGTCAAGGTCAAGGTCAAGGTCAAGGTCAAGGTCAAGGTCAAGGTCAAGGTCAAGGTCAAGGTCAAGGTCAAGGTCAAGGTCAAGGTCAAGGTCAAGGTCAAGGTCAAGGTCAGAGGTCAAGGTCAAGGTCAAGGTCAAAGGTCAAAGGACAGAGGTCAAGGTCAAAGGTCAGAGGCCAGAGGTCATAGTGCAGAGGTCAAAGGTCAAGGTCAAGGTCAAGGTCGAGGTCAAGGTCAAAGGTCAAAGGTCAAAGGTCAAAGGTCAGAGGTCAAGGTCAAAGGTCAAGGCCAAGGTCAAGGTCAAGGTCAAGGTCAAAGGTCAAAGGTCAAGGTCAAGGTCAAGGTCAAGGTCAAGGTCAAGGTCAAGGTCAAGGTCAAGGTCAAAGGTCAAGGTCAAGGTCAAGGTCATGGTCAAGGTCAAGATCAAGGTCAAAGGTCAAAGGTCAAACGTCAAGGTCAAGGTCAAAGGTCAAATGTCAAGGTCAAGGTCAAGGTCAAGGTCAAGGTCAAGGTCAAAGGTCAAGGTCAAGGTCAAGGTCAAGGTCAAAGGTCAAGGTCAAGGTCAAAGGTCAAGGTCAAGGTCAAGGTCAAGGTCATGGTCATGGTCAAGGTCAAGGTCAAGGTCAAGGTCAAGGTCAAGGTCAAAGGTCAAGGTCAAGGTCAAGGTCAAGGTCAAAGGTCAAGGTCAAAGGTCAAGGTCAAGGTCAAGGTCAAAGGTCAAGGTCAAGGTCAAGGTCAAAGGTCAAGGTCAAGGTCAAAGGTCAAAGGTCAAAGGTCAAGGTCAAGGTCAAGGTCAAGGTCAAGGTCAAGGTCAAAGGTCAAGTTCAAGGTCAAAGGTCAAAGGTCAAGGTCAAGGTCAAGGTCAAGGTCAAGGTCAAGGTCAAGGTCAAGGTCAAAGGTCAAGGTCAAGGTCAAGGTCAAGGTCAAGGTGTAGGTCAAGGTCAAGGTCAAGGTCAAGGTCAAGGTCAAGGTCAAGGTCAAGGTCAAGGTCAAGGTCAAGGTCAAGGTCAAGGTCAAGGTCAAGGTCAAGGTCAAGGTCAAGGTCAAGGTCAAGGTCAAAGGTCAAGGTCAAGGTCAAAGGTCAGAGGTCAAAGGTCAAGGTCAAGGTCAAGGTCATGGTCATGGTCAAGGTCAAGGTCAAGGTCAAGGTCAAGGTCAAAGGTCAAGGTCAAGGTCAAGGTCAAGGTCAAAGGTCAAGGTCAAAGGTCAAGGTCAAGGTCAAGGTCAAAGGTCAAGGTCAAGGTCAAGGTCAAAGGTCAAGGTCAAGGTCAAAGGTCAAAGGTCAAAGGTCAAGGTCAAGGTCAAGGTCAAGTCAAGGTCAAGGTCAAAGGTCAAGTTCAAGGTCAAAGGTCAAAGGTCAAGGTCAAGGTCAAGGTCAAGGTCAAGGTCAAAGGTCAAAGGTCAAACGTCAAGGTCAAGGTCAAAGGTCAAGTTCAAGGTCAAAGGTCAAGGTCAAGGTCAAGGTCAAAGGTCAAGGTCAAGGTCAAGGTCAAGGTCAAGGTCAAAGGTCAAGGTCAAGGTCAAGGTCAAGGTCAAGGTCAAGGTCAAGGTCAAGGTCATGGTCAAGGTCAAGGTCAAAGGTCAAAGGTCAAAGGTCAAAGGTCAAGGTCAAGGTCAAAGGTCAAGGTCAAGGTCAAAGGTCAAGGTCAAGGCCAAGGTCAAGGTCAAGGTCAAGGTCAAGGTCAAGGTCAAGGTCAAGGTCAAAGGTCAAGGCCAAGGTCAAGGTCAAAGGTCAAGGTCAAGGTCAAGGTCAAAGGTCAAGGTCAAGGTCAAGGTCAAGGTCAAGGTGTAGGTCAAGGTCAAGGTCAAGGTCAAGGTCAAGGTCAAGGTCAAGGTCAAGGTCAAGGTCAAGGTCAAGGTCAAGGTCAAGGTCAAGGTCAAAGGTCAGAGGTCAAAGGTCAAAGGTCAGAGGTCAAGGTCAAAGGTCAAGGCCAAGGTCAAGGTCAAGGTCAAAGGTCAAGGTCAAGGTCAAGGTCAAGGTCAAGGTCAAGGTCAAGGTGTAGGTCAAGGTCAAAGGTCAAAGGTCAAAGGTCAAAGGTCAAGGTCAAGGTCAAGGTCAAGGTCAAGGTCAAGGTCAAGGTCAAGGTCAAGGTCAAGGTCAAGGTCAAAGGTCAAGGTCAAGGTCAAGGTCAAGGTCAAGGTCAAGGTCAAGGTCAAGGTCAAGGTCAAGGTCAAGGTCAAGGTCAAGGTCTAGGTCTAGGTCTAGGTCTAGGTCAAGGTCAAGGTCAAGGTCAAGGTCAAGGTCAAGGTCAAGGTCAAGGTCAAGGTCAAGGTCAAGGTCAAGGTCAAGGTCAAGGTCAAAGGTCAAGGTCAAGGTCAAAGGTCAAGTTCAAGGTCAAAGGTCAAGGTCAAGGTCAAGGTCAAAGGTCAAGGTCAAGGTCAAGGTCAAAGGTCAAGGTCAAGGTCAAGGTCAAGGTCAAGGTCAAGGTCAAGATCAAGGTCATGGTCAAGGTCAAGGTCAAAGGTCAAAGGTCAAAGGTCAAAGGTCAAAGGTCAAAGGTCAAAGGTCAAGGTCAAGGTCAAGGTCAAAGGTCAAGGTCAAGGCCAAGGTCAAGGTCAAGGTCAAGGTCAAGGTCAAAGGTCAAGGTCAAGGCCAAGGTCAAGGTCAAAGGTCAAGGTCAAGGTCAAGGTCAAAGGTCAAGGTCAAGGTCAAGGTCAAGGTGTAGGTCAAGGTCAAAGGTCAAAGGTCAAAGGTCAAGGTCAAGGTCAAGGTCAAGGTCAAGGTCAAGGTCAAGGTCAAGGTCAAGGTCAAGGTCAAGGTCAAGGTCAAGGTCAAGTTCAAGGTCAAGGTCAAGGTCAAGGTCAAGGTCAAGGTCAAGGTCAAGGTCAAGGTCAAGGTCAAGGTCAAGGTCAAAGGTCAAGGTCAAAGGTCAAAGGTCAAGGTCAAAGGTCAAGGTCAAGGTCAAAGGTCAAGGTCAAGGTCAAGGTCAAGGTCAAGGTCAAAGGTCAAAGGTCAAGGTCAAGGTCAAAGGTCAAGGTCAAAGGTCAAGGTCAAGGTCAAGGTCAAGGTCAAGGTCAAGGTCAAGGTCAAGGTCAAGGTCAAGGTCAAGGTCAAAGGTCAAGGTCAAGGTCAAGGTCAAAGGTCAAGGTCAAAGGTCAAGGTCAAGGTCAAGGTCAAGGTCAAGGTCAAGGTCAAGGTCAAGGTCAAGGTCAAGGTCAAGGTCAAGGTCAAGGTCAAGGTCAAGGTCAAGGTCAAGGTCAAGGTCAAGGTCAAGGTCAAGGTCAAGGTCAAGGTCAAGGTCAAGGTCAAGGTCAAGGTCAAGGTCAAGGTCAAGGTCAAGGTCAAGGTCAAGGTCAAGGTCAAGGTCAAGGTCAGAAGTCAGTGGTCAGAGGTCAAGGTCAAGGTCAAGGTCAAAGGTCAAAGGACAGAGGTCAAGGTCAAAGGTCAGAGGCCAGAGGTCATAGTGCAGAGGTCAAAGGTCAAGGTCAAGGTCAAGGTCAAGGTCAAGGTCAAGGTCGAGGTCAAGGTCAAAGGTCAGAGGTCAAAGGTCAAAGGTCAGAGGTCAAGGTCAAAGGTCAAGGCCAAGGTCAAGGTCAAGGTCAAAGGTCAAAGGTCAAGGTCAAGGTCAAGGTCAAGGTCAAGGTCAAGGTCAAGGTCAAGGTCAAGGTCAAGGTCAAGGTCAAGGTCAAAGGTAAAGGTCAAGGTGAAGGTCATGGTCAAGGTCAAGATCAAGGTCAAAGGTCAAAGGTCAAACGTCAAGGTCAAGGTCAAAGGTCAAGTTCAAGGTCAAAGGTGAAGGTCAAGGTCAAGGTCAAGGTCAAGGTCAAGGTCAAGGTCAAGGTCAAAGGTCAAGGTCAAGGTCAAGGTCAAAGGTCAAGGTCAAGGTCAAAGGTCAAGATCAAGGTCAAGGTCAAGGTCAAGGTCATGGTCATGGTCAAGGTCAAGGTCAAGGTCAAGGTCAAGGTCAAGGTCAAGGTCAAGGTCAAGGTCAAAGGTCAAGGTCAAAGGTCAAGGTCAAGGTCAAGGTCAAGGTCAAAGGTCAAGGTCAAGGTCAAGGTCAAAGGTCAAGGTCAAGGTCAAAGGTCAAAGGTCAAAGGTCAAGGTCAAGGTCAAGGTCAAGGTCAAGGTCAAAGGTCAAGTTCAAGGTCAAAGGTCAAAGGTCAAAGGTCAAGGTCAAGGTCAAGGTCAAGGTCAAGGTCAAGGTCAAGGTCGAGGTCAAGGTCAAAGGTCAGAGGTCAAAGGTCAAAGGTCAGAGGTCAAGGTCAAAGGTCAGAGGTCAAGGTCAAAGGTCAAAGGACAGAGGTCAAGGTCAAAGGTCAGAGGCCAGAGGTCATAGTGCAGAGGTCAAAGGTCAAGGTCAAGGTCAAGGTCAAGGTCAAGGTCAAGGTCAAAGGTCAGAGGTCAAAGGTCAAAGGTCAGAGGTCAAGGTCAAAGGTCAAGGCCAAGGTCAAGGTCAAGGTCAAAGGTCAAGGTCAAGGTCAAGGTCAAGGTCAAGGTCAAGGTCAAGGTCAAGGTCAAGGTCAAGGTCAAGGTCAAGGTCAAAGGTAAAGGTCAAGGTCAAAGTCATGGTCAAGGTCAAGATCAAGGTCAAAGGTCAAAGGTCAAAGGTCAAACGTCAAGGTCAAGGTCAAAGGTCAAGTTCAAGGTCAAGTTCAAGGTCAAAGGTCAAGGTCAAGGTCAAGGTCAAGGTCAAGGTCAAGGTCAAGGTCAAGGTCAAGGTCAAAGGTCAAGGTCAAGGTCAAGGTCAAGGTCAAAGGTCAAGGTCAAGGTCAAAGGTCAAGGTCAAGGTCAAGGTCAAGGTCAAGGTCAAGGTCATGGTCATGGTCAAGGTCAAGGTCAAGGTCAAGGTCAAGGTCAAGGTCAAGGTCAAGGTCAAGGTCAAGGTCAAGGTCAAAGGTCAAGGTCAAGGTCAAGGTCAAGGTCAAGGTCAAGGTCAAGGTCAAGGTCAAGGTCAAGGTCAAGGTCAAGGTCAAGGTCAAGGTCAAAGGTCAAGGTCAAAGGTCAAGGTCAAGGTCAAGGTCAAGGTCAAGGTCAAGGTCAAGGTCAAGGTCATGGTCAAGGTCAAAGGTCAAAGGTCAAAGGTCAAAGGTCAAGTTCAAGGTCAAAGGTCAAGGTCAAGGTCAAAGGTCAAGGTCAAGGCCAAGGTCAAGGTCAAGGTCAAGGTCAAGGTCAAAGGTCAAGGTCAAGGCCAAGGTCAAGGTCAAAGGTCAAGGTCAAGGTCAAGGTCAAAGGTCAAGGTCAAGGTCAAGGTGTAGGTCAAGGTCAAAGGTCAAAGGTCAAAGGTCAAAGGTCAAGGTCAAGGTCAAGGTCAAGGTCAAGGTCAAGGTCAAGGTCAAGGTCAAGGTCAAGGTCAAGGTCAAGGTCAAGGTCAAGGTCAAGGTCAAGGTCAAGGTCAAGGTCAAGGTCAAGGTCAAGGTCAAGGTCAAGGTCAAGGTCAAGGTCAAGGTCAAGGTCAAGGTCAAGGTCAAGGTCAAGGTCTAGGTCTAGGTCTAGGTCAAGGTCAAGGTCAAGGTCAAGGTCAAGGTCAAGGTCAAGGTCAAGGTCAAGGTCAAGGTCAAGGTCAAGGTCAAGGTCAAGGTCAAGGTCAAGGTCAAGGTCAAGGTCAAAGGTCAAGGTCAGAAGTCAGTGGCCAGAGGTCAAGGTCAAGGTCAAGGTCAAGGTCAAGGTCAAAGTCAAGGTCAAGGTCAAAGGTCAAAGGACAGAGGTCAAGGTCAAAGGCCAGAGGTCATAGTGCAGAGGTCAAAGGTCAAGGTCAAGGTCAAGGTCAAGGTCAAGGTCGAGGTCAAGGTCAAAGGTCAGAGGTCAAAGGTCAAAGGTCAGAGGTCAAGGTCAAAGGTCAAAGGACAGAGGTCAAGGTCAAAGGTCAGAGGCCAGAGGTCATAGTGCAGAGGTCAAAGGTCAAGGTCAAGGTCAAGGTCAAGGTCAAGGTCAAGGTCAAAGGTCAGAGGTCAAAGGTCAGAGGTCAAGGTCAAAGGTCAAGGCCAAGGTCAAGGTCAAGGTCAAAGGTCAAAGGTCAAGGTCAAGGTCAAGGTCAAGGTCAAGGTCAAGGTCAAGGTCAAGGTCAAAGGTCAAGGTCAAGGTCAAGGTCAAGGTCAAGGTCAAGGTCAAGGTCAAGGTCAAGGTCAAGGTCAAGGTCAAGGTCAAGGTCAAGGTCTAGGTCTAGGTCTAGGTCTAGGTCTAGGTCAAGGTCAAGGTCAAGGTCAAGGTCAAGGTCAAGGTCAAGGTCAAGGTCAAGGTCAAGGTCAAGGTCAAGGTCAAGGTCAAAGGTCAAGGTCAAGGTCAAAGGTCAAGTTCAAGGTCAAAGGTCAAGGTCAAGGTCAAGGTCAAAGGTCAAGGTCAAGGTCAAGGTCAAAGGTCAAGGTCAAGGTCAAGGTCAAGGTCAAGGTCAAGGTCAAGATCAAGGTCATGGTCAAGGTCAAGGTCAAAGGTCAAAGGTCAAAGGTCAAAGGTCAAAGGTCAAAGGTCAAAGGTCAAGGTCAAGGTCAAGGTCAAAGGTCAAGGTCAAGGCCAAGGTCAAGGTCAAGGTCAAGGTCAAGGTCAAAGGTCAAGGTCAAGGCCAAGGTCAAGGTCAAAGGTCAAGGTCAAGGTCAAGGTCAAAGGTCAAGGTCAAGGTCAAGGTCAAGGTGTAGGTCAAGGTCAAAGGTCAAAGGTCAAAGGTCAAGGTCAAGGTCAAGGTCAAGGTCAAGGTCAAGGTCAAGGTCAAGGTCAAGGTCAAGGTCAAGGTCAAGGTCAAGGTCAAGGTCAAGGTCAAGGTCAAGGTCAAGGTCAAGGTCAAGGTCAAGGTCAAGGTCAAGGTCAAAGGTCAAGGTCAAAGGTCAAAGGTCAAGGTCAAAGGTCAAGGTCAAGGTCAAAGGTCAAGGTCAAGGTCAAGGTCAAGGTCAAGGTCAAAGGTCAAAGGTCAAGGTCAAGGTCAAAGGTCAAGGTCAAAGGTCAAGGTCAAGGTCAAGGTCAAGGTCAAGGTCAAGGTCAAGGTCAAGGTCAAGGTCAAGGTCAAGGTCAAGGTCAAAGGTCAAGGTCAAGGTCAAAGGTCAAGGTCAAGGTCAAGGTCAAGGTCAAGGTCAAGGTCAAGGTCAAGGTCAAGGTCAAGGTCAAGGTCAAGGTCAAGGTCAAGGTCAAGGTCAAGGTCAAGGTCAAGGTCAAGGTCAAGGTCAAGGTCAAGGTCAAGGTCAAGGTCAAGGTCAAGGTCAAGGTCAAGGTCAAGGTCAAGGTCAAGGTCAAGGTCAGAAGTCAGTGGTCAGAGGTCAAGGTCAAGGTCAAGGTCAAAGGTCAAAGGACAGAGGTCAAGGTCAAAGGTCAGAGGCCAGAGGTCATAGTGCAGAGGTCAAAGGTCAAGGTCAAGGTCAAGGTCAAGGTCAAGGTCAAGGTCGAGGTCAAGGTCAAAGGTCAGAGGTCAAAGGTCAAAGGTCAGAGGTCAAGGTCAAAGGTCAAGGCCAAGGTCAAGGTCAAGGTCAAAGGTCAAAGGTCAAGGTCAAGGTCAAGGTCAAGGTCAAGGTCAAGGTCAAGGTCAAGGTCAAGGTCAAGGTCAAAGGTAAAGGTCAAGGTGAAGGTCATGGTCAAGGTCAAGATCAAGGTCAAAGGTCAAAGGTCAAACGTCAAGGTCAAGGTCAAAGGTCAAGTTCAAGGTCAAAGGTGAAGGTCAAGGTCAAGGTCAAGGTCAAGGTCAAGGTCAAGGTCAAGGTCAAAGGTCAAGGTCAAGGTCAAGGTCAAAGGTCAAGGTCAAGGTCAAAGGTCAAGATCAAGGTCAAGGTCAAGGTCAAGGTCATGGTCATGGTCAAGGTCAAGGTCAAGGTCAAGGTCAAGGTCAAGGTCAAGGTCAAGGTCAAGGTCAAAGGTCAAGGTCAAAGGTCAAGGTCAAGGTCAAGGTCAAGGTCAAAGGTCAAGGTCAAGGTCAAGGTCAAAGGTCAAGGTCAAGGTCAAAGGTCAAAGGTCAAAGGTCAAGGTCAAGGTCAAGGTCAAGGTCAAGGTCAAGGTCAAAGGTCAAGTTCAAGGTCAAAGGTCAAAGGTCAAAGGTCAAGGTCAAGGTCAAGGTCAAGGTCAAGGTCAAGGTCGAGGTCAAGGTCAAAGGTCAGAGGTCAAAGGTCAAAGGTCAGAGGTCAAGGTCAAAGGTCAGAGGTCAAGGTCAAAGGTCAAAGGACAGAGGTCAAGGTCAAAGGTCAGAGGCCAGAGGTCATAGTGCAGAGGTCAAAGGTCAAGGTCAAGGTCAAGGTCAAGGTCAAGGTCAAGGTCAAAGGTCAGAGGTCAAAGGTCAAAGGTCAGAGGTCAAGGTCAAAGGTCAAGGCCAAGGTCAAGGTCAAGGTCAAAGGTCAAGGTCAAGGTCAAGGTCAAGGTCAAGGTCAAGGTCAAGGTCAAGGTCAAGGTCAAGGTCAAGGTCAAGGTCAAAGGTAAAGGTCAAGGTCAAAGTCATGGTCAAGGTCAAGATCAAGGTCAAAGGTCAAAGGTCAAAGGTCAAACGTCAAGGTCAAGGTCAAAGGTCAAGTTCAAGGTCAAGTTCAAGGTCAAAGGTCAAGGTCAAGGTCAAGGTCAAGGTCAAGGTCAAGGTCAAGGTCAAGGTCAAGGTCAAAGGTCAAGGTCAAGGTCAAGGTCAAGGTCAAAGGTCAAGGTCAAGGTCAAAGGTCAAGGTCAAGGTCAAGGTCAAGGTCAAGGTCATGGTCATGGTCAAGGTCAAGGTCAAGGTCAAGGTCAAGGTCAAGGTCAAGGTCAAGGTCAAGGTCAAGGTCAAGGTCAAAGGTCAAGGTCAAGGTCAAGGTCAAGGTCAAGGTCAAGGTCAAGGTCAAGGTCAAGGTCAAGGTCAAGGTCAAGGTCAAGGTCAAAGGTCAAGGTCAAAGGTCAAGGTCAAGGTCAAGGTCAAGGTCAAGGTCAAGGTCAAGGTCAAGGTCAAGGTCATGGTCAAGGTCAAAGGTCAAAGGTCAAAGGTCAAAGGTCAAGTTCAAGGTCAAAGGTCAAGGTCAAGGTCAAAGGTCAAGGTCAAGGCCAAGGTCAAGGTCAAGGTCAAGGTCAAGGTCAAAGGTCAAGGTCAAGGCCAAGGTCAAGGTCAAAGGTCAAGGTCAAGGTCAAGGTCAAAGGTCAAGGTCAAGGTCAAGGTGTAGGTCAAGGTCAAAGGTCAAAGGTCAAAGGTCAAAGGTCAAGGTCAAGGTCAAGGTCAAGGTCAAGGTCAAGGTCAAGGTCAAGGTCAAGGTCAAGGTCAAGGTCAAGGTCAAGGTCAAGGTCAAGGTCAAGGTCAAGGTCAAGGTCAAGGTCAAGGTCAAGGTCAAGGTCAAGGTCAAGGTCAAGGTCAAGGTCAAGGTCAAGGTCAAGGTCAAGGTCAAGGTCTAGGTCTAGGTCTAGGTCAAGGTCAAGGTCAAGGTCAAGGTCAAGGTCAAGGTCAAGGTCAAGGTCAAGGTCAAGGTCAAGGTCAAGGTCAAGGTCAAGGTCAAGGTCAAGGTCAAGGTCAAGGTCAAGGTCAAGGTCAAAGGTCAAGGTCAGAAGTCAGTGGCCAGAGGTCAAGGTCAAGGTCAAGGTCAAGGTCAAGGTCAAAGTCAAGGTCAAGGTCAAAGGTCAAAGGACAGAGGTCAAGGTCAAAGGCCAGAGGTCATAGTGCAGAGGTCAAAGGTCAAGGTCAAGGTCAAGGTCAAGGTCAAGGTCGAGGTCAAGGTCAAAGGTCAGAGGTCAAAGGTCAAAGGTCAGAGGTCAAGGTCAAAGGTCAAAGGACAGAGGTCAAGGTCAAAGGTCAGAGGCCAGAGGTCATAGTGCAGAGGTCAAAGGTCAAGGTCAAGGTCAAGGTCAAGGTCAAGGTCAAGGTCAAAGGTCAGAGGTCAAAGGTCAGAGGTCAAGGTCAAAGGTCAAGGCCAAGGTCAAGGTCAAGGTCAAAGGTCAAAGGTCAAGGTCAAGGTCAAGGTCAAGGTCAAGGTCAAGGTCAAGGTCAAAGGTAAAGGTCAAGGTCAAGGTCATGGTCAAGGTCAAGATCAAGGTCAAAGGTCAAGGTCAAGGTCAAGGTCAAGGTCAAGGTCAAGGTCAAGGTCAAGGTCAAAGGTCAAGGTCAAAGGTCAAGGTCAAAGGTCAAAGTTCAAGGTCAAGGTCAAAGGTCAAGGTCAAAGGTCAAGGTCAAGGTCAAAGGTCAAGGTCAAGGTCAAGGTCAAGGTCATGGTCATGGTCATGGTCAAGGTCAAGGTCAAGGTCAAGGTCAAGGTCAAGGTCAAGGTCAAGGTCAAGGTCAAGGTCAAGGTCAAGGTCAAGGTCAAGGTCAAAGGTCAAGGTCAAGGTCAAGGTCAAAGGTCAAAGGTCAAGGTCAAGGTCAAGGTCAAAGGTCAAGGTCAAGGCCAAGGTCAAGGTCAAAGGTCAAGGTCAAGGTCAAGGTCAAAGGTCAAGGTCAAGGTCAAGGTGTAGGTCAAGGTCAAAGGTCAAAGGTCAAAGGTCAAAGGTCAAGGTCAAGGTCAAGGTCAAGGTCAAGGTCAAGGTCAAGGTCAAGGTCAAGGTCAAGGTCAAGGTCAAGGTCAAGGTCAAGGTCAAGGTCAAGGTCAAGGTCAAGGTCAAGGTCAAGGTCAAGGTCAAGGTCAAGGTCAAGGTCAAGGTCAAGGTCAAGGTCAAGGTCAAGGTCAAGGTCTAGGTCTAGGTCTAGGTCAAGGTCAAGGTCAAGGTCAAGGTCAAGGTCAAGGTCAAGGTCAAGGTCAAGGTCAAGGTCAAGGTCAAGGTCAAGGTCAAGGTCAAGGTCAAGGTCAAGGTCAAGGTCAAGGTCAAAGGTCAAGGTCAGAAGTCAGTGGCCAGAGGTCAAGGTCAAGGTCAAGGTCAAGGTCAAGGTCAAAGTCAAGGTCAAGGTCAAAGGTCAAAGGACAGAGGTCAAGGTCAAAGGCCAGAGGTCATAGTGCAGAGGTCAAAGGTCAAGGTCAAGGTCAAGGTCAAGGTCAAGGTCGAGGTCAAGGTCAAAGGTCAGAGGTCAAAGGTCAAAGGTCAGAGGTCAAGGTCAAAGGTCAAAGGACAGAGGTCAAGGTCAAAGGTCAGAGGCCAGAGGTCATAGTGCAGAGGTCAAAGGTCAAGGTCAAGGTCAAGGTCAAGGTCAAGGTCAAGGTCAAAGGTCAGAGGTCAAAGGTCAGAGGTCAAGGTCAAAGGTCAAGGCCAAGGTCAAGGTCAAGGTCAAAGGTCAAAGGTCAAGGTCAAGGTCAAGGTCAAGGTCAAGGTCAAGGTCAAGGTCAAAGGTAAAGGTCAAGGTCAAGGTCATGGTCAAGGTCAAGATCAAGGTCAAAGGTCAAAGGTCAAAGGTCAAGGTCAAGGTCAAGGTCAAGGTCAAAGGTCAAGGTCAAGGTCAAGGTCAAGGTCAAGGTCAAAGGTCAAGGTCAAAGGTCAAGGTCAAGGTCAAGGTCAAGGTCATGGTCAAGGTCAAGGTCAAAGGTCAAAGGTCAAAGGTCAAAGGTCAAAGGTCAAGGTCAAAGGTCAAGGTCAAGGTCAAGGTCAAAGGTCAAGGTCAAGGCCAAGGTCAAGGTCAAGGTCAAGGTCAAGGTCAAGGTCAAAGGTCAAGGTCAAGGTCAAGGCCAAGGTCAAGGTCAAAGGTCAAGGTCAAGGTCAAGGTCAAGGTCAAAGGTCAAGGTCAAGGTCAAGGTCAAGGTCAAGGTGTAGGTCAAGGTCAAAGGTCAAAGGTCAAAGGTCAAAGGTCAAAGGTCAAAGGTCAAGGTCAAGGTCAAGGTCAAGGTCAAGGTCAAGGTCAAGGTCAAGGTCAAGGTCAAGGTCAAGGTCAAAGGTCAAGGTCAAGGTCAAGGTCAAGGTCAAGGTCAAGGTCAAGGTCAAGGTCAAGGTCAAGGTCAAGGTCAAGGTCAAGGTCAAGGTCAAGGTCAAGGTCAAGGTCAAGGTCAAGGTCAAGGTCAAGGTCAAGGTCAAGGTCAAGGTCAAGGTCAAAGGTCAAGGTCAAAGGTCAAGGTCAAAGGTCAAAGTTCAAGGTCAAGGTCAAAGGTCAAGGTCAAAGGTCAAGGTCAAGGTCAAAGGTCAAGGTCAAGGTCAAGGTCAAGGTCAAGGTCATGGTCATGGTCATGGTCAAGGTCAAGGTCAAGGTCAAGGTCAAGGTCAAGGTCAAGGTCAAGGTCAAGGTCAAGGTCAAGGTCAAAGGTCAAGGTCAAGGTCAAGGTCAAGGTCAAAGGTCAAAGGTCAAGGTCAAGGTCAAGGTCAAAGGTCAAGGTCAAGGTCAAGGTGTAGGTCAAGGTCAAAGGTCAAAGGTCAAAGGTCAAAGGTCAAGGTCAAGGTCAAGGTCAATGTCAAGGTCAAGGTCAAAGGTCAAGGTCAAGGTCAAGGTCAAGGTCAAGGTCAAGGTCAAGGTCAAGGTCAAGGTCAAGGTCAAGGTCAAGGTCAAGGTCAAGGTCAAGGTCAAAGGTCAAGGTCAAAGGTCAAAGGTCAAGGTCAAAGGTCAAGGTCAAGGTCAAAGGTCAAGGTCAAGGTCAAGGTCAAGGTCAAGGTCAAGGTCAAAGGTCAAAGGTCAAGGTCAAAGGTCAAGGTCAAAGGTCAAGGTCAAGGTCAAGGTCAAGGTCAAGGTCAAGGTCAAGGTCAAGGTCAAGGTCAAGGTCAAGGTCAAAAGTCAAGGTCAAAGGTCAAGGTCAAGGTCAAGGTCAAAGGTCAAGGTCAAGGTCAAGGTCAAAGGTCAAGGTCAAAGGTCAAGGTCAAGGTCAAGGTCAAGGTCAAGGTCAAGGTCAAGGTCAAGGTCAAGGTCAAGGTCAAGGTCAAGGTCAAGGTCAAGGTCAAGGTCAAGGTCAAGGTCAAGGTCAAGGTCAAGGTCAAGGTCAAGGTCAAGGTCAAGGTCAAGGTCAAGGTCAAGGTCAAGGTCAAGGTCAAGGTCAAGGTCAAGGTCAAGGTCAAGGTCAAGGTCAAGGTCAAGGTCAAGGTCAAGGTCAGAAGTCAGTGGTCAGAGGTCAAGGTCAAGGTCAAGGTCAAAGGTCAAAGGACAGAGGTCAAGGTCAAAGGTCAGAGGCCAGAGGTCATAGTGCAGAGGTCAAAGGTCAAGGTCAAGGTCAAGGTCAAGGTCAAGGTCAAGGTCGAGGTCAAGGTCAAGGTCAAAGGTCAGAGGTCAAAGGTCAAAGGTCAGAGGTCAAGGTCAAAGGTCAAGGCCAAGGTCAAGGTCAAGGTCAAAGGTCAAAGGTCAAGGTCAAGGTCAAGGTCAAGGTCAAGGTCAAGGTCAAAGGTAAAGGTCAAGGTGAAGGTCATGGTCAAGGTCAAGATCAAGGTCAAAGGTCAAAGGTCAAACGTCAAGGTCAAGGTCAAAGGTCAAGTTCAAGGTCAAAGGTCAAGGTCAAGGTCAAGGTCAAGGTCAAGGTCAAGGTCAAGGTCAAGGTCAAAGGTCAAGGTCAAGGTCAAGGTCAAAGGTCAAGGTCAAGGTCAAAGGTCAAGATCAAGGTCAAGGTCAAGGTCAAGGTCATGGTCATGGTCAAGGTCAAGGTCAAGGTCAAGGTCAAGGTCAAGGTCAAGGTCAAAGGTCAAGGTCAAGGTCAAGGTCAAAGGTCAAGGTCAAGGTCAAGGTCAAAGGTCAAGGTCAAGGTCAAGGTCAAGGTCAAGGTCAAGGTCAAGGTCAAGGTCAAGGTCAAGGTCAAAGGTCAAGTTCAAGGTCAAAGGTCAAAGGTCAAAGGTCAAGGTCAAGGTCAAGGTCAAAGGTCAAAGGTCAAAGGTCAAGGTCAAGGTCAAAGGTCAAGTTCAAGTTCAAGGTCAAAGGTCAAGGTCAAGGTCAAGGTCAAAGGTCAAGGTCAAGGTCAAGGTCAAGGTCAAAGGTCAAGGTCAAAGGTCAAGGTCAAGGTCAAGGTCGAGGTCAAGGTCAAAGGTCAAGGTCAAGGTCAAGGTCAAAGGTCAAAGGTCAAAGGTCAAAGGTCAAGGTCAAGGTCAAGGTCAATGTCAAGGTCAAGGTCAAAGGTCAAGGTCAAGGTCAAGGTCAAGGTCAAGGTCAAGGTCAAGGTCAAGGTCAAGGTCAAGGTCAAGGTCAAGGTCAAGGTCAAGGTCAAGGTCAAAGGTCAAGGTCAAAGGTCAAAGGTCAAGGTCAAAGGTCAAGGTCAAGGACAAAGGTCAAGGTCAAGGTCAAGGTCAAGGTCAAGGTCAAGGTCAAAGGTCAAAGGTCAAGGTCAAAGGTCAAGGTCAAAGGTCAAGGTCAAGGTCAAGGTCAAGGTCAAGGTCAAGGTCAAGGTCAAGGTCAAGGTCAAGGTCAAGGTCAAAAGTCAAGGTCAAAGGTCAAGGTCAAGGTCAAGGTCAAAGGTCAAGGTCAAGGTCAAGGTCAAAGGTCAAGGTCAAAGGTCAAGGTCAAGGTCAAGGTCAAGGTCAAGGTCAAGGTCAAGGTCAAGGTCAAGGTCAAGGTCAAGGTCAAGGTCAAGGTCAAGGTCAAGGTCAAGGTCAAGGTCAAGGTCAAGGTCAAGGTCAAGGTCAAGGTCAAGGTCAAGGTCAAGGTCAAGGTCAAGGTCAAGGTCAAGGTCAAGGTCAAGGTCAAGGTCAAGGTCAGAAGTCAGTGGTCAGAGGTCAAGGTCAAGGTCAAGGTCAAAGGTCAAAGGACAGAGGTCAAGGTCAAAGGTCAGAGGCCAGAGGTCATAGTGCAGAGGTCAAAGGTCAAGGTCAAGGTCAAGGTCAAGGTCAAGGTCAAGGTCGAGGTCAAGGTCAAGGTCAAAGGTCAGAGGTCAAAGGTCAAAGGTCAGAGGTCAAGGTCAAAGGTCAAGGCCAAGGTCAAGGTCAAGGTCAAAGGTCAAAGGTCAAGGTCAAGGTCAAGGTCAAGGTCAAGGTCAAGGTCAAAGGTAAAGGTCAAGGTGAAGGTCATGGTCAAGGTCAAGATCAAGGTCAAAGGTCAAAGGTCAAACGTCAAGGTCAAGGTCAAAGGTCAAGTTCAAGGTCAAAGGTCAAGGTCAAGGTCAAGGTCAAGGTCAAGGTCAAGGTCAAGGTCAAGGTCAAAGGTCAAGGTCAAGGTCAAGGTCAAAGGTCAAGGTCAAGGTCAAAGGTCAAGATCAAGGTCAAGGTCAAGGTCAAGGTCATGGTCATGGTCAAGGTCAAGGTCAAGGTCAAGGTCAAGGTCAAGGTCAAGGTCAAAGGTCAAGGTCAAGGTCAAGGTCAAAGGTCAAGGTCAAGGTCAAGGTCAAAGGTCAAGGTCAAGGTCAAGGTCAAGGTCAAGGTCAAGGTCAAGGTCAAGGTCAAGGTCAAGGTCAAAGGTCAAGTTCAAGGTCAAAGGTCAAAGGTCAAAGGTCAAGGTCAAGGTCAAGGTCAAAGGTCAAAGGTCAAAGGTCAAGGTCAAGGTCAAAGGTCAAGTTCAAGTTCAAGGTCAAAGGTCAAGGTCAAGGTCAAGGTCAAAGGTCAAGGTCAAGGTCAAGGTCAAGGTCAAAGGTCAAGGTCAAAGGTCAAGGTCAAGGTCAAGGTCGAGGTCAAGGTCAAAGGTCAGAGGTCAAAGGTCAAAGGTCAGAGGTCAAGGTCAAAGGTCAAAGGACAGAGGTCAAGGTCAAAGGTCAGAGGCCAGAGGTCATAGTGCAGAGGTCAAAGGTCAAGGTCAAGGTCAAGGTCAAGGTCAAGGTCAAGGTCAAGGTCAAAGGTCAAAGGTCAAGGTCAAAGGTCAAGGTCAAAGGTCAAGGTCAAGGTCAAGGTCAAGGTCAAGGTCAAGGTCAAGGTCAAGGTCAAGGTCAAGGTCAAGGTCAAGGTCAAGGTCAAAGGTCAAAGGACAGAGGTCAAGGTCAAAGGTCAGAGGCCAGAGGTCATAGTGCAGAGGTCAAAGGTCAAGGTCAAGGTCAAGGTCAAGGTCAAGGTCAAGGTCAAGGTCAAAGGTCAAAGGTCAAGGTCAAAGGTCAAGGTCAAAGGTCAAGGTCAAGGTCAAAGGTCAAGGTCAAGGTCAAGGTCAAAGGTCAAGGTCAAGGTCAAGGTCAAAGGTCAAGGTCAAAGGTCAAGGTCAAGGTCAAGGTCAAGGTCAAGGTCAAGGTCAAGGTCAAGGTCAAGGTCAAGGTCAAGGTCAAGGTCAAGGTCAAGGTCAAGGTCAAGGTCAAGGTCAAGGTCAAGGTCAAGGTCAAGGTCAAGGTCAAGGTCAAGGTCAAGGTCAAGGTCAAGGTCAAGGTCAAGGTCAAGGTCAAGGTCAAGGTCAAGGTCAAGGTCAAGGTCAAGGTCAAGGTCAAGGTCAAGGTCAAGGTCAAGGTCAAGGTCAGAAGTCAGTGGTCAGAGGTCAAGGTCAAGGTCAAGGTCAAAGGTCAAAGGACAGAGGTCAAGGTCAAAGGTCAGAGGCCAGAGGTCATAGTGCAGAGGTCAAAGGTCAAGGTCAAGGTCAAGGTCAAGGTCAAGGTCAAGGTCGAGGTCAAGGTCAAAGGTCAGAGGTCAAAGGTCAAAGGTCAGAGGTCAAGGTCAAAGGTCAAGGCCAAGGTCAAGGTCAAGGTCAAAGGTCAAAGGTCAAGGTCAAGGTCAAGGTCAAGGTCAAGGTCAAAGGTAAAGGTCAAGGTGAAGGTCATGGTCAAGGTCAAGATCAAGGTCAAAGGTCAAAGGTCAAACGTCAAGGTCAAGGTCAAAGGTCAAGTTCAAGGTCAAAGGTCAAGGTCAAGGTCAAGGTCAAGGTCAAGGTCAAGGTCAAGGTCAAAGGTCAAGGTCAAGGTCAAGGTCAAAGGTCAAGGTCAAGGTCAAAGGTCAAGATCAAGGTCAAGGTCAAGGTCAAGGTCATGGTCATGGTCAAGGTCAAGGTCAAGGTCAAGGTCAAGGTCAAGGTCAAGGTCAAGGTCAAAGGTCAAGGTCAAAGGTCAAGGTCAAGGTCAAGGTCAAAGGTCAAGGTCAAGGTCAAGGTCAAAGGTCAAGGTCAAGGTCAAAGGTCAAAGGTCAAAGGTCAAGGTCAAGGTCAAGGTCAAGGTCAAGGTCAAGGTCAAGGTCAAGGTCAAAGGTCAAGTTCAAGGTCAAAGGTCAAAGGTCAAAGGTCAAGGTCAAGGTCAAGGTCAAAGGTCAAAGGTCAAACGTCAAGGTCAAGGTCAAAGGTCAAGTTCAAGGTCAAAGGTCAAGGTCAAGGTCAAGGTCAAGGTCAAAGGTCAAGGTCAAGGTCAAGGTCAAGGTCAAAGGTCAAGGTCAAAGGTCAAGGTCAAGGTCAAGGTCGAGGTCAAGGTCAAGGTCAAGGTCAAGGTCAAGGTCATGGTCAAGGTCAAGGTCAAAGGTCAAAGGTCAAAGGTCAAAGGTCAAGGTCAAGGTCAAAGGTCAAGGTCAAGGTCAAAGGTCAAGGTCAAGGCCAAGGTCAAGGTCAAGGTCAAAGGTCAAAGGACAGAGGTCAAGGTCAAAGGTCAGAGGCCAGAGGTCATAGTGCAGAGGTCAAAGGTCAAGGTCAAGGTCAAGGTCAAGGTCAAGGTCGAGGTCAAGGTCAAAGGTCAGAGGTCAAAGGTCAAAGGTCAGAGGTCAAGGTCAAAGGTCAGAGGTCAAGGTCAAAGGTCAAAGGACAGAGGTCAAGGTCAAAGGTCAGAGGCCAGAGGTCATAGTGCAGAGGTCAAAGGTCAAGGTCAAGGTCAAGGTCAAGGTCAAGGTCAAGGTCAAGGTCAAAGGTCAGAGGTCAAAGGTCAAAGGTCAGAGGTCAAGGTCAAAGGTCAAGGCCAAGGTCAAGGTCAAAGGTCAAAGGTCAAGGTCAAGGTCAAGGTCAAGGTCAAGGTCAAGGTCAAGGTCAAGGTCAAGGTCAAGGTCAAGGTCAAAGGTAAAGGTCAAGGTCAAGGTCATGGTCAAGGTCAAGATCAAGGTCAAAGGTCAAAGGTCAAAGGTCAAACGTCAAGGTCAAGGTCAAAGGTCAAGTTCAAGGTCAAAGGTCAAGGTCAAGGTCAAGGTCAAGGTCAAGGTCAAAGGTCAAGGTCAAGGTCAAGGTCAAGGTCAAAGGTCAAGGTCAAGGTCAAAGGTCAAGGTCAAGGTCAAGGTCAAGGTCAAGGTCAAGGTCAAGGTCATGGTCATGGTCATGGTCAAGGTCAAGGTCAAGGTCAAGGTCAAGGTCAAGGTCAAGGTCAAGGTCAAGGTCAAGGTCAAAGGTCAAGGTCAAGGTCAAGGTCAAAGGTCAAGGTCAAGGTCAAGGTCAAGGTCAAGGTCAAGGTCAAGGTCAAAGGTCAAGGTCAAAGGTCAAGGTCAAGGTCAAGGTCAAGGTCAAGGTCAAGGTCAAGGTCAAGGTCATGGTCAAGGTCAAAGGTCAAAGGTCAAAGGTCAAAGGTCAAGTTCAAGGTCAAAGGTCAAGGTCAAGGTCAAAGGTCAAGGTCAAGGTCAAGGCCAAGGTCAAGGTCAAGGTCAAGGTCAAAGGTCAAGGTCAAGGCCAAGGTCAAGGTCAAAGGTCAAGGTCAAGGTCAAGGTCAAAGGTCAAGGTCAAGGTCAAGGTGTAGGTCAAGGTCAAAGGTCAAAGGTCAAAGGTCAAAGGTCAAGGTCAAGGTCAAGGTCAAGGTCAAGGTCAAGGTCAAGGTCAAAGGTCAAGGTCAAGGTCAAGGTCAAGGTCAAGGTCAAGGTCAAGGTCAAGGTCAAGGTCAAGGTCAAGGTCAAGGTCTAGGTCTAGGTCAAGGTCAAGGTCAAGGTCAAGGTCAAGGTCAAGGTCAAGGTCAAGGTCAAGGTCAAGGTCAAGGTCAAGGTCAAGGTCAAGGTCAAGGTCAAGGTCAAGGTCAAGGTCAAGGTCAAGGTCAAGGTCAAGGTCAAAGGTCAAGGTCAGAAGTCAGTGGCCAGAGGTCAAGGTCAAGGTCAAGGTCAAGGTCAAGGTCAAAGTCAAGGTCAAGGTCAAAGGTCAAAGGACAGAGGTCAAGGTCAAAGGCCAGAGGTCATAGTGCAGAGGTCAAAGGTCAAGGTCAAGGTCAAGGTCAAGGTCAAGGTCAAGGTCAAGGTCGAGGTCAAGGTCAAAGGTCAGAGGTCAAAGGTCAAAGGTCAGAGGTCAAGGTCAAAGGTCAAAGGACAGAGGTCAAGGTCAAAGGTCAGAGGCCAGAGGTCATAGTGCAGAGGTCAAAGGTCAAGGTCAAGGTCAAGGTCAAGGTCAAGGTCAAGGTCAAGGTCAAAGGTCAGAGGTCAAAGGTCAGAGGTCAAGGTCAAAGGTCAAGGCCAAGGTCAAGGTCAAGGTCAAAGGTCAAAGGTCAAGGTCAAGGTCAAGGTCAAGGTCAAGGTCAAGGTCAAGGTCAAAGGTCAAGGTCAAGGTCAAGGTCATGGTCAAGGTCAAGATCAAGGTCAAAGGTCAAAGGTCAAACGTCAAGGTCAAGTTCAAGGTCAAAGGTCAAGGTCAAGGTCAAGGTCAAGGTCAAGGTCAAGGTCAAGGTCAAGGTCAAGGTCAAGGTCAAGGTCAAGGTCAAGGTCAAGGTCAAGGTCAAAGGTCAAGGTCAAGGTCAAGGTCAAAGGTCAAGGTCAAGGTCAAAGGTCAAGGGCAAGGTCAAGGTCAAGGTCAAGGTCAAGGTCATGGTCTTGGTCAAGGTCAAGGTCAAGGTCAAGGTCAAAGGTCAAGGTCAAGGTCAAGGTCAAGGTCAAGGTCAAAGGTCAAGGTCAAAGGTCAAGGTCAAGGTCAAGGTCAAGGTCAAAGGTCAAGGTCAAGGTCAAGGTCAAGGTCAAGGTCAAGGTCAAAGGTCAAGGTCAAGGTCAAAGGTCAAAGGTCAAAGGTCAAGGTCAAGGTCAAGGTCAAGGTCAAGGTCAAGGTCAAGGTCAAAGGTAAACGTCAAGGTCAAGGTCATGGTCAAGGTCAAGGTCAAGGTCAAGGTCAAGGTCAAAGGTCAAAGGTCAAACGTCAAGGTCAAGG